>ONZH01004367.1:0-458785 GCA_900303285.1 Rhinella marina
GTGAGATATAGTGTCCCTGCCCGGCAGCACTTGTTCACGTGTCCGTGGTTAGGTGGACCTTCTCAGAAACAGCGTTTGTCAGGGCACGGATGATGTTCTGTGACACGTGCTGGTGTAGGGCTGGGACGGCACATCGGGAAAAATAGTGGCGGCTGGGGACTGAATACCGAGGGGCAGCCACCGCCATGAGATTGCGAAAGGCCTCCATCTCTACCAGCCTATAGGGCAGTATCTCCAGGCTAAGCAATTTGGAGATGTGGACGTTGAGGGCTTGGGCATGTGGGTGGGTGGAACTGTATTTCCTCTTGCTCTCCAGTGTCTGCTGTAAAGACAGTTGAACGCTGCGCTGGGACACATTGGTGGACACTGTGGAGGATCGTGGAGGCGAAGGTGTGGTTTTCTGGCGGGAGGCGCTCGTGCCGGGGTCCTGGGAAGGGGGTTGACTAGCAGAGGCAGCGAGTGACGCAGGGGGTTGACTAGCAGAGGCAGCGAGTGACACAGGGTAAGGAGCAGTGGTGTGACCCGCAGGAGGTGGTGAACGGCTTTGGTTCCACTGAGTGGGGTGTTTAGCACTCATATGCCTGCGCATGCTGGTGGTGGTTAGGCTAGTAGTGGTGGCACCCCTGCTGATCCTGGTGTGGCACAGGTTGCACACCACAGTCCGTCGGTCATCCTCACTTTCTTTAAAGAACCTCCAGACTTGCGAACATCTAGGCCTCGCCACGGGAGCTTCACTACGTGAAACAGTTGCTGCTGATGCACCAGCTCTGGCCCTGCTTCTCCCTCTGGCCACACCACTGCCTCTTACAACCTGTTCTGGTGCAGTACTCGCCTCCGCCTCAGAAGCACTGTCTTCACTCGGCATATCAACCCAGCTTGGGTCAGTCACCTCGTCATCCTCCGATTCCTCAGTCTGCTCCCCCCTCGGAATTCCTCCCCTAACAACAACTTCACCACTGTCTGACAACCGTGTCTCCTCATTGTCTGACACCTCTTTACAAACTTCTTCCACTAACTCAACATTGTCATCATCATCATCACCCACAGACTGCGACAGTTGGAAAACTTGGGCATCGGGAACGATGTCCTCTACCACGTGTCCCTGTAAGTTGAGACATGAAGCTAGGGAGTGTAGCTCTGCGGCGTTCCACAGCTCCCTCATCAGCAGGTACTGTCTCACCCTGCCCAGGACCACGGCCTCTGCCCCCTGCAGTAATTGAATGCCCACGCCCTCGTCCTCGACCCTTAGCCCTGGGGTTCAACATTTTCTGTATATAAGTGTATGATATAAAAAAAATAAAATAAACGGGCCTGGTGTACTGAAACCCACAAACTTGTTCAGTCTGGTTTAATTAAGTGACGTACAGAAAGTGTCACCTGGACAGAATATATGGATTGGAGTGAGTGTGCTGAACTGTGACACACAGAAAGGTTACACGCAGCTGTGTGAAATGGATTTGTATCACTGAGCTAAAACAACAAATACAACTAATTTTTTTATATATTTTTTTTTTTGTTTTGTTTTTTTTGGAACGTGACGTGCAGAAACTATCGTAGAGCTGACTGATACCCTACTGACGGTGGCTATTTAGACTGCGACCCAGACAAATGTCGCACAGAGATTTTTAGGATCAAGCTATATACGTGACAGGTAGCAAATGACTTGGTTGTATCCAGTGACGTACAGAAAGTTTCACCTGGACAGAATATACGGATTGGAGTGAGTGTGCTGAACTGTGACACACAGAAAGGTTACACGCAGCTGTGTGAAATGGATTTGTATCACTGAGCTAAAACAACAAATACAACTAATTTTTTTTATATATTTTTTTTTATATTTTTTTTTTTTTTTTTTTTAACGTGACGTGCAGAAACTATCGTAGAGCTGACTGACACCCTACTGACGGTGGCTATTTAGACTGCGACCCAGACAAATGTCGCACAGAGATTTTTAGGATCAAGCTATATACGTGACAGGTAGCAAATGACTTGGTTGTATTCAGTGACGTACAGAAAGTGTCACCTGGACAGAATATACGGATTGGAGTGAGTGTGCTGAACTGTGACACACAGAAAGGTTACACGCAGCTGTGTGAAATGGATTTGTATCACTGAGCTAAAACAACAAATACAACAAATTTTTTATATATATTTTTTTTATATTTTTTTTAGTTTTGTTTTTTTTGGAACGTGACGTGCAGAAACTATCGTAGAGCTGACTGACACCCTACTGACGGTGGCTATTTAGACTGCGACCCAGACAAATGTCGCACAGAGATTTTTGGGATCAAGCTATACACGTGACAGGCAGCAAAAGACTTGGTTGTATTCAGTGACGTACAGAAAGTGTCACCTGGACAGAAAATAGTGAGTGTACTGAACTGTGACACACAGAATGGTTCCACACTGCTTTGTGCAATGGATTTGTATCACTGAGATATAACATAAAAAAAAGGGGGTTATATATGGCGATAGCTGCACTACTAGTGCCAGCCAGCCAAGCCAGGAGACAAAAAAAATGTCTTCTAGCCCTTAGAAGGGCTGTTGGGTTCTTTGTGGGTGATTCCTGCCTAACAGAGAACTAAATGCAGGCCCTAACACTCTCCCTGAAAGGCAGCAGCTCTATCCCTAACGATATCCAGACGGCATCTGAGCCGAGCACAGAGGCCAGTCACTAGTATATTCCAGGGTCACCTGATCAGGCCAGCCAACCCCTGCTATCGACATGTAAGGGCCCCACGTGATGCTGGGTGTACCGTAGAGTCTCCTGGCTTGTGATTGGCTGTGTTTATAGGCGCCAAAAAAGCACGATGCGGAAGTTGCCATTTCCTCGAGAATGGCGAGATACTCATCCGAGCAGCGAGCACTTACGAGTACCGTAATACTCGAACGAGCACCAAGCTCGGACGAGTATGCTCGCTCATCTCTAATAACTTTACATTTATTCACATTGAACATGGTTTGCCAAGTTCATGTCCAAGCACTCAGAGTTACCAAGTCAGCTTGTAGTTTACAGCCATCTTACATAGACTACATAGCTTGGTATCACCTACAAAAATATAAACAGTGCTATTACTCCCATACTAATAATTAATAAAGACGTTACATAGTTACATAGTTAAGGTTGGAAAAAGACAAAAGTCCATCAAATACAACCTGTAATCCTGCTATATTAATCCATGGAACAAATCCCTGGATCAATGTCTATCTTCTTTTTAAAAAGTGGTTGGGCCAAAGGGAAAGGATGGGTAGAACATCTTTTCTATACATTGTCATAAGCTTCAATGTTATTATGAATATAAAAATTATCTAAACCTTTTTTGAAGTCATCTATTGTATTTTCTGTGACCAGCTCCTGCGGCAGGCTATTCCAGAGATTCACAGCCCTTACTTAAAGAATGCTTGTCGCCTCTTATTACTGAATCTTTTTTTTCTCCAGTCGTAGGGAGTGGCCTCTTGTTTTTTGAGGGGGGTTAATACAGAATAGCTTCCCTCTATATTTTTTGTATGGTCCGTTTATATATTTGTACAGGTTAATCATGTCCCCCCTTAGACGTCTTTTTTCAAGGCTAAACAAATTTAGTTCATTTAATCTTTGCTCATAACGAAGATTGTCCAGGCCCTTTATGAGTATAATGGCTCTCCTCGGTATTTTTTCTAACTCCAGGACATCCTTTTTATGGACTGGTATCCAGAACTGAACTGTGTATTCCAGTTAAATAATAGAGGACCTAGCACTGAACTTTGGAGAATGCCATTTATAACACAGGACTGTTCAGAATAGGAATCATTGACCAAAACTCTCTAGACATTTTCCTTCAGTCAGTTTTCAAACCAATTACAAGCTATGTCACCAATTAGACGTCTATGAGGACAGTATTAAATGCCTTTACAAAATCCACAGCCACCTCTCTGTCCAGGTTCATCTCCTCATAAAAACAAATCAGGTTAGTCTGACAACTTTTTTCCTTGGTAAACCTGTGCTAGCTATCACTTATGATATTATTAACATACTCCTATATATAGTTCCTTAGCAGTCCTTCAAATATTGCATAATGTTTTTCACCAGTGTAA
Organism: Rhinella marina; assembly: GCA_900303285.1. Lineage (NCBI taxonomy): Eukaryota > Metazoa > Chordata > Amphibia > Anura > Bufonidae > Rhinella > Rhinella marina. The sequence continues at coordinate 4,075 of ONZH01004367.1, forward strand.
GGAAACCAAACAGCAGATACTCTGACCATCTCCCCTCATCAACAGTTCTTGGAAAACTATTAAAACAATTATATTAAATAACTAGCTGAAGGACCCGGCTTCGCCCGGGTATATTTAATTTATTTCATTTACTGTTTGTGTGTGTGTGTCGTTAAAAGATATCGAGAGTGACCTCTACAGTGCCAGCCCCTTTAACAGTGACCTCTACAGCGGCCAGCCCCTTTAACATTGACCTCTACAGCGGCCAGCCCCTTTAACAGTGACCTCTACAACGGCCCGCCCCTTTAACAGTGACCTCTACAGCAGCCCGCCCCTTTAACAGTGACCTCTACAGCAGCCCGCCCCTTTAACAGTGTCCTCTACAGCAGCCCGCCCCTTTAACAGTGACCTCTACGGCAGCCCGCCCCTTTAACAGTGACCTCTACGGCAGCCCGCCCCTTTAACAGTGACCTCTACAGCGGCCCGTCCCTTTAACAGTGACCTCTACAACGGCCCACCCCTTTAACAGTGACCTCTACAGCAGCCCGTCCCTTTAACAGTGACCTTTACAGCAGGCTGCCCCTTTAACAGTGACCTCTACAGCAGCCCTCCCCTTCAACAGTGACCTCTACAGCTGCCCGCCCCTTTAACAGTGACCTCTACAGCAGCCCGCCTCTTTAACAGTGACCTCTACAGCTGCCCGTCCCTTTAACAGTGACCTCTACAGAAGCCCGCCCCTTTAACAGTGATCTCTACAGCAGCCCACCCCTTTAACATTGACCTCTACAGCAGCCTGCTCCTTTAACAGTGACCTCTACAGCTGCCCACCCCTTTAGCAGTGACCTCTACAGCAGCCTACCCCTTTAACAGTGACCTCTACAGCAGCTCGCCCCTTTAACAGTGACCTCTACAGCTGCCCTCCCCTTTAGCAGCGACCTCTATAGCAGCCCGCCCCTTTAACAGTATCCTCTACAGCTGCCCGCCCCTTTAACAGTGACCTCTACGGCAGCCCGCCCCTTTAACTGTGACCTCTACAGCTGCCCGCCCCTTTAACAGTGACCTCTACAGCTGCCCGCCCCTTTCATAGTGATCTCTACAGCTGCCCCCCCCTTTAGCAGTGACCTCTATATCAGCCCGCCCCTTTAACAGTAACCTCTACAACAGCCCGTCCCTTTAACAGTATCCTCTACAGCAGCCCGCCCCTTTAACTGTGACCTCTACAGCAGCCTGCCCCATTAACAGTGTCCTCTACAGCGGCCCGCCCCTTTAACTGTGACCTCTACAGCAGCCCACCCCTTTAACATTGACCTCTACAGCAGCCCGCCCCTTTAACAGTGTCCTCTACAGCAGCCCGCCCCTTTAACAATGTCCTGTACAGCGGGCCCACCCCTTCAACAGTGACCTCTACAGCTGCCCTCCCCTTTAACAGTGACCTCTACAGCAGCCCGCCCCTTTAACAGTGACCTCTACAGCTGTCCGTCGCTTTAACAGTGACCTCTACAGCTGTCCGCCGCTTTAACAGTGACCTCTACAGCAGCCCGCCCCTTTAACAGTGATCTCTATAGCAGCCCTCCCCTTTAACTGTGACCTCCACAGAAGCTACAGTGGCCACTGTCTTCACCCCAGAAAGCCAGACCTCACCGGCCATTCCCCCAAACATGAAACAGCGCCCCCAGTTCCCATGAAGACACACCACTAAACATGAGGCCACGCCCCCTAGCTCTGTGAAGACACGAAGGAGAAGCTGTCTGAGTGTGAGCTACTGAAAGGGTGGACATCCCTGTGTCTGTCCAGGCACTGTGTCGGACGGAGAACAGGTAGCCAGAAAACTGGACTGTCCAGCCTAAAGCCGGACATCTGGCCACCCTAACATCAGCCTGCCCCTAGGGTGGCCAGAAGTCTTGTTTTAGGCTGGACAGTCTGGCTTTCAGACTCCCTGTCCTCTTTCATGCGCAGGGCCTGGATGGACACAGGGATGTCCTTTTGAACAGCTCACTCTCAGCAGCAACACTGTGCAGTCTGAGCAATGAGCTGCAGGGAGAAAGTCATCCTCCCCCCACCCCTGCAGCTGAAAGAAGGTGATTTTTACCTATATTTTTAATCCCGGTCAAATGTGGCATGGAAGGGGCGTGGCCTGACTGAGTCAGTGGCGTGACTTGGGGACGTGGGATCTGGGGGTGGTCAAAAGTCCTTCTTTTGACGGTGGCCTGAATTACAGGTCGATGCCATAGTAATTTAGGAGGAAGGTGGGTAGCAGTGGAAGAATACATCTCTTATTACTACTGAACAGTAAATATGTGAAATTTACATTATATGAGGTAATGATTGATGAAGAATTAGTCTAAAACATAAGTTATATTTATGGTAACCGAAATACCCGTTTACCATTGTCATCCACAGTGCTCTGCCTCTTTAATGCAGACCTACAGCAGTGAACTGGCTAGGTTGTCATAGAAACCTGGTGTGTGGAGCCTGCCTGTGAGCTTCTATTGGCTGATAAGGGTCATGTGACCAGGCTAATATTGGCTAATGCATTTTTTGGGAATATCTCAGGAACGGTACGTCCTGGAGAGCTGAAAACTGTTCTAAAACCTTCCCGGACACCTGATGTACATATGTGCCAAATTTTGTGATTGTAGCTGCAGCGGTGCAGATTCTTTTAGCGGACATACACACACACACACATACACTCAGCTTTATATATTAGATGAGAGCAGAGATAAATGGCTGACCACCTGCAGGGGACTGCCATATGTTAGAACTGAAAGAAGATATTGAACATAAAAATGACCAATCCCAAGTATTTACAGTATGTAGTGCCTTCTACTTTCTGCAGTGAGTTCCTCACAATACTTCCCCTTTGAGTGATGACTACTGTGGGATTCTGGATGGACTTTACATCCATCACTCAACAAGAGGGAAATGGTTGTTAAGAGCTGACTGAAGAGAGCGGAGAGTACTTCAGCATTAGGGACCACCCACAGGACACTTGCGGGAGCTCTGTGTGCTGAATTAAAACAAATTATTTCTAAATTCATCCACATTGGCATGTTTAAACAGGTCTTCAGGGCTCTTATCTCGCTCTGTCAGCAACTTTATGGTGACAAAGGTCTTGATAGACTCCATTTAAATAATACATTTCTATGTTAGATTATGCAAAGCATAAATTAATGGAAAAATATTAAAATATACCCTTGTGAGTAGATAGTGCAGTCACATACTTATCACATCCTCCTTTGTTCTTTTGAGTCCATCTAATGTGTCCACTGTCTTAATATCCCCCGCGCTGTCGTAGGATGTACCTAATTTAGGACAAGGCATATGCGCCTAACCAGAAATCTATGAAGGCTCACAGTTTCCGTAGATTTCTGTCTTCATTTACACCAGAAAACTGGTGTAAATGAAGATAAATTTGTCACTGCATCTGGCCGATATCATCGGGCAATTATCAGGAATGAGCGTTCATCACCAGGCAGGTGGAGTTCTCCCCAATGATCTACAGTCCTGTACTTTGCATGAGCCAAACGCACTGCCACAAGATTTCAGGGCCAGGCATGATTACATCTACACTGCCTAGCCCTGTCAGCCAGTGTCAGGGATAAAAAAGCAGAACCTCGGGGTGCAATGGCAATAGGCTCATTAGCATAAACTATAAAAGGGGCCACAGATCAAGATGGCACAAAGTGGAATTCTGGAATCAGCAGAGAAGCACACATCTATACAGGGAATAAGTTTTGTTGGAAGGTATGTGACAGATTCTCTTAAAGGAGTAATGTAAAAAATAAAAATCAGACATCATACAGAACATGACACTCTTTAAAAAAAATAAAAATAAATAAAAATAAAACCTGCCCAGTACCTCACATGGATCTAGAAATCTCCCCATTCATTGCACCAAGATATCTTGCTCTTTCAACTGACACTACCCATGTTTCGAAAGAGTAAACCTGTTCACCATTACCATTAGTTTAGAACAGGGATGCTCAACCTGCGGCCCTCCAGCTACAACTCCCACCATGCCCTTCTGTAGGCTGATGGCTGTCCAGGAATGATGGGAGTTGTAGTTTTGCAACAGCTGGAGGGCCACAGGTTGAGCATGCCTGGTTTAGAACATATGAGGTATGCTGCGCACTTAAATCCACATGCTTTTCTACACAAACATTGCACCTGATGTTTGAAGGACAAATCTAATGTACTCTAATGCTCAGCTGACCTCTTGACTTCCGAATTTATTTTGGACTAATTTAAATTTATGAACAAAAAAATGTGTGTACTTTATTTTGAAGGTCAAGATGCATTTTATTTAAGTAATAAACCGTCCATATTTTTACTTGAAACAATTACCGTTAAAAGCACACTATATTATATTCATTTCAGAATTCATTTATTTGATTCACTTATATAGCACTGACATACTCTACAGTGCTTCACAGACATTATCATCAAGTACAGAAAATTATAGTGGGTATTTTTTCACCTTGTTGACCTCCGAGACAAAGCAACTTTCCTCTTTTCAGTAACTAGAAAGTTTACAGAAAATGTAAAAAACTTATTTCTCAGACTTCCATATGGATCTGGGGAACATATACACAAGACTAATATTATGGAAGAGCATAATAATGTTTTTCATGTATTTCTCCGGTAATAAAGGCCTTCTAAGGAAAATGCATTATTTATAGGACTATTTTTCTAAATATCTCCAGATTTCTTATGTAATAATAGTTAAAGACATCTTGTTTCCTGTATATCTCTTTCATTCTAAACATGCAGGTTGTCCTGTAATGGTACACTCCAAACCCAGTCCGTAGAGCATTGGTTCCTATATCTGCCATAAGGGACTATAGAGCCCATCAAAAACTATACTAAATATTATTTGGTTCAGTAGTGTAAAAAGTAGGATGTCTATTGTATAACTAGAAGCAGTGGCGTAGCTACCGGGGGGCAGGGGGGGCGACGGCTCCGGGCTCAGTGACTCAAGGGGGCCCAGCAAGGATGAGGTTACCTACCATAAGGCGAATACAAGTGAGCGCTTCCATTATGGAAGCGCTCACTTGTATTTAGGGACCCCCATCAGACCTCAGATCAGCCCACCCAGCCCCATAAGATAAAAATAAAAAATCTTACTTACCTGTTCTGCGCTGCGGCTGCCCTCCGGTCCGCGCTCTGCTCTCTTCCCTGGCGGCGCGTACTATGACCTGACGCTGCATGCAGCGTCAGGTCATAGTGTGCGCGGGCCAGGAAAGAGAGCGGAGCGCGGACCGGAGGGCAGCCGCAGCGCAGAACAGGCAAGAAAGGTTTTTTATTTTATCTTATGTGGCTGGGTGGGCTGATCTGAGGACTGATGGGGGCACAATACGCTGATCTGAGGTCTGATGGGGGCACAATATGCAGATCTGAGGTTTGATGGGGCACAATACGCTGATCTGAGGTCTGATGGGGGCACATTAAGCTGATCTGAGGTCTGATGGGGGCACAATACGATGATCTGAGGTCTGATGGGGGCACAATATGCAGATCTGAGGTTTGATGGGGCACAATACGCTGATCTGAGGTCTGATGGGGGCACATTAAGCTGATCTGAGGTCTGATGGGGGCACAATACGCTGATCTGAGGTCTGATGGGGGCACAATATGCAGATCTGAGGTTTGATGGGGCACAATACGCTGATCTGAGGTCTGATGGGGGCACATTAAGCTGATCTGAGGTCTGATGGGGGCACGATACGCTGATCTGAGGTCTGATGGGGGCACATTAAGCTGATCTGAGGTCTGATGGGGGCACAATACGATGATCTGAGGTCTGATGGGGGCACAATATGCAGATCTGAGGTTTGATGGGGCACAATACGCTGATCTGAGGTCTGATGGGGGCACATTAAGCTGATCTGAAGTCTGATGGGGGCACAATACGCTGATCTGAGGTCTGATGGGGGCACAATATGCAGATCTGAGGTTTGATGGGGCACAATACGCTGATCTGAGGTCTGATGGGGGCACATTAAGCTGATCTGAGGTCTGATGGGGGCACGATACGCTGATCTGAGGTCTGATGGGGGCACAATACGCTGATCTGAGGTCTGATGGGGGCACAATACGCTGATCTGAGGTCTGATGGGGGGCACAATAGGCTGATCTGAGGTTTGATGGGGCACAATACGCTGATCTGAGGTCTGATGGGGGCACATTAAGCTGATCTGAGGTCTGATGGGGGCACAATACGCTGATCTGAGGTCTGATGGGGGCACAATATGCAGATCTGAGGTTTGATGAGGCACAATATGCTGATCTGAGGTCTGATGGGGGCACAATACGCTGATCTGAGGTCTGATGGGGGCACAGTACGCTGATCTGAGGTCTGATGGGGGCACAGTACGCTGATCTGAGGTCTGATGGGGGCACATTAAGCTGATCTGAGGTCTGATGGGGGCACAATACGCTGATGTGAGGTCTGATGGGGGCACAGTAGGCTGATGTGAGGTCTGATGGGGGCACAGTAGGCTGATCTGAGGTCTGATGGGGCACAATACGCTAATCTGAGGTCTGATGGGGGCACAGTAGGCTGATGTGAGGTCTGATGGGGCACAATACGCTGATCTGAGGTCTGATGGGGACACAGTAGGCTGATGTGAGGTCTGATGGGGGCACAGTAGGCTGATCTGAGGTCTCATGGGGCACAATATGCTAATCTGAGGTCTCATGGGGCACAATATGCTAATCTGAGGTCTGATGGGGGCACAATACGCTGATCTGAGGTCTGATGGGGGGCACAATACGCTGATCTGAGGTCTGATGGGGCACAATACGCTGATGTGAGGTCTAATGGGGGCACATTCTGCTGATCTGAGGTCTGATGGGGGCACAATATGCTGATCTGAGGTCTGATGGGGCACAATATGCTGATCTGAGGTCTGATGGGGCACAATACACTGATCTGAGGTCTGATGGGGACACAGTACGCTGATCTGAGGTCTGATGGGGGCACAATATGCTGATCTGAGGTCTGATGGGGCACAATACACTGATCTGAGGTCTGATGGGGACACAGTACGCTGATCTGAGGTCTGATGGGGGCACAATACGCTGATGTGAGGTCTGATGGGGGCACATTTTGCTGATGTGAGGTCTGATGGGAGCACAATATGCTGATCTGAGGTCTGATGTGGCACAATACGCTGATCTGAGGTCTGATGGGGACACAGTATGCTGATCTGAGGTCTGATGGGGGCACAGTAGGCTGATCTGAGGTCTGATGGGGGCACATTCTGCTGATCTGAGGTCTGATGGGGGCACAATACGCTGATCTGAGGTCTGATGGGGGGCACATTAAGCTGATCTGAGGTCTGATGGGGGCACAATACGCTGATCTGAGGTCTGATGGGGCATAATACGCTGATCTGAGGTGTGATGGGGCACAATACGCTGATCTAAGGTCTGATGGGGCACAATACGCTGATCTGAGGTCTGATGGGGGCACATTAAGCTGATCTGAGGTCTGATGGGGGCACATTAAGCTGATCTGAGGTCTGATGGGGGCACATTAAGCTGATCTGAGGTCTGATGGGGGCACATTAAACTGATCTGAGGTCTGATGGGGGCAGGGGAGTGATGTAAAAACTGGGGACACGTTTCCTTTAGCATAGGAGTCCCCTTGTTTTTTACTCCTATTACTCCTATATTGTACTGCATTATGTGGTAGAGTATTTAGACTAGGGTATGTAGAAAGTCTATTGTACTGTACTTAACAGCATAGATGATCTTGCAGTTTATACAGTCATCTTTCTAATACAATATTATAACCACAACTAGTAGTATGTGCCTGTGAAGTTGGAAACGTGCGTTTGGGAAGCCAATAAGTGGGGGGCCCACTCAAGTATGTTTCGCCCCCCCTGTGCTGAACCTCTAGCTACGCCTCTGACTAGAAGTTCTGGTTGCATGAGCAGAAAAGAACAATTTGCATATCACAACCCCTGGACTTTAAATGAGGATCACTCAACACCTTTTTTTGTCCTGACCTACCTTATACAATCCTCATACTTTTGACCTCCTTTCAAAAAAAAAGCCAACCTGGAGCGAAAGCTTGAAGGAATCAAATCCTTAACTGGGATGGAACAGAAGGATGCACAGTCCAATAAGCCCTTAACCAGTATGCAGCAACACTAAACACTGCACTACCAAAACACTCATTGGTTTTGAAAACTCTCTAATACCCTGTGCTTTTTTATAGTTTACTGTCAGCTGAAACAGCTGAATGCTAACTGCAAGATAACTGCATGACAACCAACGAGTATCGTGCACAAGATCTACTGATTAGAGGTGGTGCTCACTTTTTTTAGACTCTTCCCAGAATTTGAAGTTGAGAGACACTGGAGGCAGCAAGCTTTAAACCTGTGTGGCAGCAACACTATCCTTGCAGTACCCAGGGTCGGCCTTAGGTTACATAGCAAAAGTGATGGCTATTTTCACGAGTTCCATAGCAGTGAATGAAGAGCATGCCATGCATGCACAGTAATAGTGGTGCTATACCAAGATCATTACATAAATACAGCATCATAATTAAGCATTGTACATGCATACAGCACCAGAACCAGGCTTGTTACATATATACATAACCAGAACTAAGCCTAATACATAAATACAACACCAGAATGAAGCTCATTGCATAAAGACAGAACAAGAACCAAGCTCATTACATAATATCAGCACCAGAACTAAGCTTATTACATAAATAAAGCACCAGAACCAAGCATGGCATATAACTACGACACCAGAACAAAGCATGGTACATAAATACAGCACCAGAACCAAGCATAGCATATAGCTATGACACCAGAACAAAGCATGGTACATGAATACAGCACCAGAACCAAGCATGGCATATAACTACGACAACAGAACAAAGCATGGTACATAAATACAGCACCAGAACCAAACTCATTACATAAATACAGAACAAAAAGCTATCTCATTACATAAAGACAGCACCAAAACCAAGCTCATTACATAAAGACAACACCAGAACCAAGCTCATTACATAAAGACAGAACAAAAAGCTATCTTATTACATAAAGACAGGACCAGAACCAAGCTCATTAAATAAAGACAGACCAAACATCTATCTCATTACATAATGACAGGACCAGAACCAAGCTCATTACATAAAGACAGAACAAACAGCTATCTCATTACATAAATACAGTACCAGAACCAAGCTCATTACATAAATATAGCACCAGAAACAAGCTCATTACATAAATACAGCACCAGACCCAAGCAAAGAACATAATTACTGCACCAGAAATGAGCTAATACAGCACCAGAACCAAGGTAAAAATATAAAAATGGCTATAGAACCAAGCTTATTTCATAAATATAGCACCAGAACCAAGCTCAAAAAAGACAGATGACACTAGAACCAATCTTATTACATAAATACAGCACCAGAACCAAGCTCATCACATATATACAGCACTAGAACTAATATGGTGCATATATACAGCACCAGCTCAAAAACAACTCAATACAGCTATCATTTGCATAGTTAGGTTAGTCCTTGACATATAGATATGTCAGGTGTGAAACTACAGCTCCCACTATGGCCTGAACAGGTGCAAAGGTATGCTGGAAGTTGTTTCACAAAAGAGAATGTGCCCCCTATAGTGTGCCTCATGGTCTGTCCCACCCTATCGTGTACTAACTCAACTATCAACTTGGGATATGGTTGGTGCACACAATCTATTTGTACAAAATTATTTGAGCTTATCTGCCGGTGTCAAGGCTAGACGGGAACCTAACTCTAAATACTACCGGTTATAGTGCCATACTGGCCACCAAAAAATATAGGGAATGCAGGTTCCACATGCATGCTGAATCTACTCTTTACCTTTTCTGGTGCCAGATGTCTATAACTAGCCATCGTGACAAGCACCTGTACATTAGGATGTGCTGACTGACCTCCTTTTTTTTCAAACACAAACATAGGCACCACGGTTCGAATACAGCACATGCAGTGGCATCACAGGATCCAGTGGGAAAATAGAAGTGGTTGCCAGCTAGTACAACATGAGTATCCTTCTTCTCCTGGTCTCCTTTGCAGAAGCCATGCCGCATCCATATGTAAGTCATCATCAGGTACTGTATCTCCTGCTCAGACTACTCTTCCTCCTGCTCTGCTCCATTGTCAGCCATTGGTAACGGAATGTGTGACCAGGAAACAACTTTACACGTCCAGCAATCCGCTGGTGCGCAGGCTTAACTCCCACATGGCCAAGTTGCTGGCAGTGCATCCTTATAGCACTTCTGGGATGGGTGGTGTAAAAATGCGAACAATTTCACAAAACTATTGCGTGTGAGCCTAAAGTCACAAAATCCTAGCTTGAGGCTTTTCAAAGCCAGAATTCTGGAGTGCTGAGTTGGGTAAGTTCCCTACGTGTGCTGCCACACAGCACCCTAAGGGCTCGTTCACATCAGCGTTATGCTTTCCGTTTGTGTTTTCCGTTATAACATGGTTATAACGGAAAATAACGGAAACCATAAGACGGAAGTCAAAACGGAAGCCTTTAGAGGCATTCCGTTTTAATCCGTCATAATAGAAGCCTATGAGAATCATAACGGATCCATTTGGTTCCCGTTATGCAAAACGGAAAACAAAGTCCTGTCGACAGGACTTTGTTTTCCGTTCAGCATAACGGAACTCAGACGGATCCGTTATGATTCTCATAGGCTTCTATTATGACGGATCAAAACGGAAGCCTCTAAAGGCTTCCGTTTTGACTTCCGTCTTATGGTTTCCGTTATTTTCCGTTATAACCATGTTATAACGGAAAACACAAACGGAAAGCATAACGCTGATGTGAACGAGCCCTAACATAGTGAGGGTGCATTCACATCACCGTTTAGCTTTCTGTTCTTCTGTTCCGTCAGAAGAAGAGAGAGAGAAAAAAAAATCTGGATCCTGTAAAAAAACGGATCCTGTTGCATCAGTTGTCATCCATTTGAGCCATTTCCATCTGAGATCCGTTTTTTTAGATGGATACAAAAGTACTGCATGCATGACTATTTTCCCCATCTAAAAAACAGATCTCAGACTGAAATGGCTCAAACGGATGACAACTGATGCAACAGGATCCGTTTTTCTACTGGATCCCGTTTTTTTTTTTTTTCTCTCTCTTCTTCTGACGGATCAGAAGAACGGAAAGCTAAACGGTGATGTGAATGCACCCTAACATAGTTTACAAGGCCGAAAAAAAACATCTTTCAATCCAGTTCGGCCTGTTATCCTACAAGTTGATCCAGAGGAAGGCAAAACACCTCTGTGAGGTAGAAGCCAATTTTCCCCACTTTAGGGGAAAAAAATTCCTTCCCGACCCCAATCAGGCAATCAGAATAACTCCCTGGATCAACGACCCCTGTCTAGTAACTATAACCTGTAATATTATTACCCTCCAGAAATACATCCAGGCCCCTCTTGAACTCTTTTAGTGAACTTACCATCACCACCTCCTCAGGCAGAGAGTTCCATAGTCTCACTGCTCTTACCGTAAAGAATCCTCTTCTATGTTTGTGTACAAACCTTCTTTCCTCCAGACGCAGAGGATGGCCCCTCGTCATAGTCACAGTCCTGGGGATAAATAGATCATGGGAGAGATTTCTGTACTGACCCCTAATGTATTTATACATAGTTATTAGGTCTCCCCTCAGTCGTCTCTTTTCTAAAGTAAATAACCCTAATTTTGATAATCTTTCTGGGTACTGTAGTCCACCCATTCCAGTTATTACTTTAGTTGCCCTCCTCTGAACTCTCTCCAGCTCTGCTATGTCTGCCTTGTTCACAGGAGCCCGGAACTGTACACAGTACTCGTGTGGTCTGACTAGTGATTTGTAAAGTGACAGGACTATGTTCTCATCACGGGCATCTATGCCTCTTTTGATGCAACCCATTATCTTATTGGCCTTGGCAGCAGCTGTCTGACACTGGTTTCTACAGCTTAGTTTGCGGTTTACTAAAATTCCTAGGTCCTTTTCCATGTCAGAGTTACCCAGTGTTTTACCATTTAGTATGTACTGGTGACTTGCATTATTCCTTGCCATGTGCATAACCTTACATTTGTCAGTGTTAAACCTCATCTGCCACTTCTCTGCCCAAGACTCCAATCTATCCAGATCCATCTGTAGCAGTGTACTGTCCTCTTCTGTGTTAATTACTTTACACAGTTTAATGTCATCTGCAAAAAATGATATTTTACTACGCAAGCCTTGTACAAGATCATTAATAAATATATTGAAGAGAATAGGGCCCAATACTGACCCCTGTGGTACCACACTAGTGACAGTGACCCAATCTAAGTGTGTACCGTTAATAACCATCCTCTGTTTTCAATCACTGAGCCAGTTACTTACCCACATACAGACATTTTCTCCCAGTTCAAGCATTCTCATTTTATATACTGATCTTTTACTGTATGTGGTACAGTGTCAAATGCTTTGAAGTCCAGATATACCACATCCATTGATTCGCCGCGGTCAAGTCTAGACATTACCTCCTCATAGAAACTGATTAAATTGGTTTGACATGACCAATCCCTCATGAAGCCATGCTGATATTGCGCTATTTGCTTATTGTCATTGAGGTACTCCAAGATAGCATCTCTTAGAAAACCTTCAAACAGTTTACCCACAACAGATGTTAAACTTACTGGTCTATAGTTCCCGGGCTCTGTTTTTGGACACTTTTTGAATATTGGTTCCACATTTGTTATACGCCAATCCTGTGGAACACTCCCTGTCAGTATAGAGTCCTTATATATCAGAAATAAGGGTCTGGCTATGACATTACTTAATTCTCTTAGGATACAGGGATGTATGCCATCCGGTCCTGGCGATTTGTCTATTTTAATCTTTTTAAGTCACCACTGTACTTCTTCCTGGGTCAGACCGGGCACTTTTAATGGGAATTTACTTTTATATTCTGCATTTCATCTGACAGTTTATACACTGGAGAAAAAATATTTAGTAGCTTTGGTTTCTCATCGCCCTCTGCAACTCCCCCCTCATTACTCTGTAAGGGGCCGACACCTTCAGGTTTTTTACCATTTATATAATTGAAGAACATTTTAGGGTTAGTTTTACTCTCTTTAGCGATTCATCTCTCAGTCTCTAGTTTGGCTGCTTTTATTTGTCTTTTACATATTCTATTTTTTTCCTTATATTTTGTCAATGCTTCCTCGCCACCCTCCTGTTTTAGTGATTTAAATGCTTTCTTTTTGTCATTTATTGCTTTCTTTACAGTTCTATTTATCCACATTGGTTTTTTCTTGTTCCTTAACCTTTTATTCCCATAAGGTATGTACCGCTCACAATTAGATATTAGGATGCTTTTAAAAATATCCCATTTTGTGGCTGTATTTTTATTTTTGAGGACTTTGTCCCAGTTAGTTAGGCCTATGGCCTCTCTTAGGCTACTTTCACACTAGCGGCAGCACAGATCCAGCACCTAAAGGGTGCCGACGGATCCGTACTGCCGCTGATACATGTGTGGAGCCGGAGCAGCGCTCAGGCCCCACACATGTTGACACAGACACAGAGAACATACATACATACACACACATACACACAAACACATACATACTTACATACTCCAGCCAGGGACGCCGGCAGCACGTCTTCACGCGCCTCCTGCGCGCAGTGATGACGATTCCCCACAGCACCCTCTGCTGGGCGCAGTGGGGAGACGTCATAGCTGCGCGCAGGAGGCGCGTGAAGACATGCTGCCGGCGTCCCTGGCTGGAGTATGTGAGTATGTGTGTATGTATGTATGTCTGTCTGTATGTATCTCTGTAGCCGGATCCGGAATGACCCCCCATTGCAAGTCAATGGAGGACAGATCCGGATTACTGGTGTGTCACACCAAACGGATCCGTCCCCATTGACTTGCATTGGGGGTCATTCCGGATCCGTCTTGGTGCGGATGCCTGGACCGGAGAGCAAACCGCAGCATGCTGCGGTTTGTTCTCCGGTCTTAAGACGGAACGGAATGCTTTCAGGAGCATTCCATTGTCTTCAGTTCAGTTTTGTCCCCATTGACAATGAATGGGGACAAAACTGAAGCGTTTTTTTCCGGTATTGAGCCCCTATGACGGAACTCAGTACCGGAATTTAAAAACGCTAGTGTGAAAGTAGCCTTAGATGGCTAGATTTTGCTTTTTTGAAGTTTGGTATTTTTGTTCCTCCCTGAAGAAACACTCTTTTGAATGACAGTTGGAAGGTTATTATTTTATGGTGACTATTTCCAAAGTGTCCCCCAACCTGCACATCTGTTGTTCTGTCAGGTCTATTGGTTAATACTAAGTCCAGTATGGCTGTCCCTCTAGTCGGGTCATGAACCCTTTGGGAAAGGTAATTGTCTTTGGTTATTGCCAAGAACCTGCTTCCTTTATGAGATATACAGGTTTCAGTTTCCCAGTCTATATCTGGGTAGTTGAAGTCCCGCATAATAACGACCTCATTATGATTTGCCGCCTCGTCTATTTAGTTTAGAAGTAGATTTTCTGTGGACTCTGGTATATTGGGTGGTTTATAATAAACTCCTATTAGTATTTTATTAGTGTTTTTTCCTCCATGTATTTCTACCCACAGTGACTCCACATCTTCATATCCCTCACTTATATCTTCCCGGAGTATGGGCTTTAGACAGAACTTTACGTAAAGGCAGACCCCTCCCCCTCTACGGTTTTGGCGATCCTTTCTAAACAGACTGTAACCCTGTACGTTAACCGCCCAGTCATAGCTATCATCCAGCCATGTCTCAGTTACTCTCACTATGTCATAGTCCTCCTCACACATCACTAATTCCAGTTCACCAGTTTTATTAGTCAGGCTTCTGGCATTAGTATACATACAATTAAGAGTTTTATGTAGATTTTTTATACTACACCTTTCCTTCCGAACTGTTCTAGCCTCTCCCCTCCCCCCCCCCCAGTTCCATTACCTCGTCCCAGGTCTCTATCTGCACTATCTCCCCCTCTTATGTAATCCCCCCCCCAGTCCCTAGTTTAAACACTCCTCCAAACTTCTAGCGATCTTCTCCCCAAAAACAGCTGCTCCATTGAGGTGCAGCCCATCCCTACGGTAGAGCCTGTAGCCGAAAGAGAAGTCAGCCCAGTTCTCTAGGAACCCAAACTCCTACTTCCTACACCAGTTCTTAAGCCACTCTGTACATCACCATATTACTAAAATATTCTCCCTTAAGGGTACGTCCACAAGGGCAAGTTTCCTTACACAGTTTTGGAAGCCAAAATCTAATTGGATCAAAAATGGATAGAAAGCATAAAGGAAAGATACGACTTCTCATTTTTAACTCCTGATTTTGACTTCCAAAACTGCATCAGGAAACTTCTCAGTGTGGCTATAACCTAAGAGTAATGCCATTGTATAGCATCTGAGGCTTATGGATGTGCAGTAAAACCCCATAAATTATACAACTTCCTACTAATTACTACAGCTTCTTAGAAGTTGTAATATGTGCATAAGCCCTAATGCAGAAATGTAGGCTTGTCTATATCCTACGGGCTGTTTTCTACAACTGGAGCTCACATCTGAGGCCAGGGTATCTGACCTGGTACTTTCAATCCCAGAGGAATCATTGTTATAGACCACAGTAGAAAGAACAATGCTTCTAGGAATTTCCATGGCTTTGATATACATAGCCAAATCATGGCATTTCATGTCAGTTTGTTTGTACGGTCAGACTGGTGGCCTGGGGAAGAAGGCAGCACGCCTCTGAAACACTGTGCACCGATTGTAGCACATTACTGTTTTAGTACAAAATAATATAAAAATATTAGCTGAGCTTCAAAAATCCATATTTTCCTTTGTTAGCTGAATTTATACAAGTCCGTGATACTTGGAAGTGAAGAGCAGCCACTGTACCTGTGGTAGAGTACTTAACCTTGCCTAAACTGGAGTTCTGCTTGAACCAGCAATTCCATCTGATGGAGAGCAGACTTGTATTTTTCTACAATTTTTAATAAAATCATGAAGGTACATGTTAAAGACCACAAGGAGAACGTGTTGGAGAGTCCCCTAGTAACAAGAACCTATCAGTCAGAGGAAAGGGGATGGTTTAAAGGGGTTCTACACCTTTTTATTACTGATGATCATCTGCATCTCATCAGAGGTGGTCCAACACCATGAACCTCCGCTGACCAGATGTTTAAGAAGGCAGCGGCACTGCGGCCTTCTCGCTATTTCCTGCAGATTAGTGATGTCAATACTATTTCACTGGCCTGTGCACGTCTCAGCTCCATTCACTTCTGAACTGGATAGACGTATGTCTTTTTTCAAATGTATTAACTATTTTACTATGTACAGTGCCTTGTGAAAGTATTCGGCCCCCTGGAACTTTTCAACCTTTTGCCACATTTCAGGCTTCAAACAAAAAGATATAACATTTTACATTTTTGTTAAAGAATCAACAAGTGGGTCACAATTGAGAAGTGGAACAAAATTTATTGGATCATTTAACCTTTTTTTGTAATAATAAAACTGAAAAGTGGGGAGTGCAAAATTATTTGGCCCCCTTGCATTAATACTTTGTTGTGCCACCTTTTGCTGCGATTACAGCTGCAAGTCGCTTGGGGTATGTCTCTATCAGTTTTGCACATCTGGAAACTGAAATTCTTGCCCATTCTTCCTTGCAAAACAGCTTGAGCTCTTTGAGGTTGGATGGAGAGCGTTTGTGAACAGCAGTTTTCAGCTCTTTCCACATATTCTCAATTGGATTCAGGTCTGGACTTTGACTTGGCCATTCTAAGACCTGGATACGTTTATTTTTGAACCATTCCATTGTAGATTTTGCTTTATGTTTGGGATCATTGTCTTGTTGGAAGATAAATCTCCGTCCTAGTCTCAGGTCTTTTGCAGACTCCAACAGGTTTTCATCCAGAATGGTCCTGTATTTGGCTCCATCCATCTTCCCATCAATTTTAACCATCTTCCCTGTCCCTGCTGATGAAAAGCAGGCCCAAACCATGATGCTGCCACCACCATTTTTGACAGTGGGGATGGTGTGTTCAGGGTGATGAGCTGTGTTGCTTTTATGCCAAACATATTGTTTTGCATTGTTTCCAAAAAGTTGGATTTTGGTTTCATCTGACCAGAGTACCTTCTTCCACACGTTTGGTGTGTCTCCCAGGTGGCTTGTGGCAAACTGTAAACGAGACTTTTTATGGATATCTTTGAGAAATGGCTTTCTTCTTGCCACTCTTCTATAAAGGCCAGATTTGTTAAGTGTTTGACTGATTGTTGTCCTATGGACAGACTCTCCCACCTCAGCTGTAGATCTCTGTAGTTCATCCAGAGTGATCATGGGCCTCTTGGCTGCATCTCTGATCAGTCTTCTCCTTGTTTGAGATGAAAGTTTAGAGGGACGGTCGGGTCTTCGTAGATTTGCAGTGGTCTGATACTCCTTCCATTTCAATATGATCGCTTGCACAGTGCTCCTTGGGATGTTTAAAGCTTGGGAAATCTT
The DNA here is from genome assembly GCA_900303285.1 of Rhinella marina. NCBI lineage: Eukaryota > Metazoa > Chordata > Amphibia > Anura > Bufonidae > Rhinella > Rhinella marina. The sequence goes on from ONZH01004367.1 coordinate 21,578, forward strand.
TTGGTATCCAAATCCGGCTTTAAACTTCTCCACAACAGTATCAGGGACCTGCCTGGTGTGTTCCTTGGTCTTCATGATGCAGAACCCTGAGACTATCACAGAGCAGGTGCATTTATACTTAGACTTGATTACACACAGGTGGATTCTATTTATCTTCATCAGTCATTTAGGACAACATTGGATCATTCAGAGATCCTCAATGAACTTCTGGAGTGAGTTTTCTGAACTGAAAGTAAATGGGCCGAATAATTTTGCACGCCCCACTTTTCAGTTTTATTATTACAAAAAAAGTTTAAATGATCCAATAAATTTCGCTCCACTTCACAATTGTGACCCACTTGTTGTTGATTCTTCACCAAAAATTAAAAATGTCATATTCTTTTGTTTGAAGCCTGAAATGTGGCAAAAGGTTGAAAAGTTCCAGGGGGCCAAATACTTTCGCAAGGCACTATAACATGTTAGCTTTTTTTATGTTGTGTATACTGATGTAGTTATGTTATAGAGTGTACGCTTGTGTTGAGTAAAATAATCCTCAGTCAATGGTTGTATCAATTATTCTTCACACACAATTACAGTAAGTGATGTATTTAATACAAACAATAAGTAACATGTGATTTAGACACCAAAACATATTGGAATTGTTCTGCTCTAACATTAATTCTCCAGGTGAGTAACCATATTTTTAACTGTACCTAAAATATGATGATATATGGGTACATCTAGACATATCAGTTTAATGAGAACCTGTAATATTTCAGCACATTTTGTAAGGGGAAATCCACCTAAAAGCAATCTTCTAACATATCAGATAATCACAGCAGTGGGGACTGTGAGTGAGGCCCTTCACTGATCTCCAAACTTTAAAGGGTTATTCCAGCATATTAGAAATGCCTCAGAATTGCCTGCAAATGGTAAAAACAAAAAAAAAACAAGCTTATACTAATCTTGCCAATCCCTTGTCGCCGGTGTTCCAAAAGTGCATGTGTCCCTGCTGCAGCGCGCCATCTGCTCCTGTTCTCTACATGACATGTCAATCAATCACTGGCTGCAGTAATGACCCGCCTTAGCCACTTATTGACTGAGTACCATTCCCATTTCCTGTTGTGTCACAAACAGGAGCAGGAAGTGGAACGCAACAGAGACCCATATACTGTTGGATCAGCAACACTTGTGAATTGGAAGGGAGCTGTTCTGGAAATCAGTGGCAGTCTAAGCTCATGGACTCACCAATGTAGTCCTCTGCTTATCTATCTATAAGATTTAAAGAGGCTCTGTCACTAGTTTTAACCATATAGCATTAGATATATGGGCACATAGGGCTCATCACCCTTTCCCCACACATACCTTTATTTCCTAGAAGGAATCAGCCATTATCCAGGAAAATGCAGTTTTAAAAATATGGTAATGAGGCATCGGAGCACTGGGAGGTGTGTTCTGCTCTTCTGAGCACCGCATTTGCGACGCTCTTCTTGCTGCTAACGCCGCAAGGTGTGTGATTTCAGCGCTAGACCAGAGAGTCTAGCGCAGTCCATCATGCAGCAGGGGGGGCGTTTTTTAATCATGTAGAGCGGCGTTAGCAGCAAGAAGGGCGTCGCAGATGCGGTGCTCAGAAGAGCAGAACACGCCTCCCAGTGCTCCGATGCCTCATTACCATATTTTTAAAAGTGCATTTTCCTGGATAATGGCTGATTCCTTCTGGGAAATAAAGGTATGTGTGGGGAAAGGGTGATGAGCCCTATGTGCCCATATATCTAATGCTATATGGTTAAAAATAGTGACAGAGTCTCTTTAAATAGAATTTTTCTTTTACTTCAGCTAAATACAAACTACCTTTGAAAATGTGTTTGCATATAGGTGAAATAACATATCTGTTCAACATTCTTTATAAAGAAACTTGAATCCACATAGCTGCTATGAAATGTAAATGTAACATGGAGAAAAACAGCCTTTTTGACACATTCTGACTAGTTCTCTTATCTTTAGAAGAAACAAATGAATGTTATTGATATGCCAGAACATATTACCCAGTATACACATGGGGTTCCTGTCACATGACATTGTCTATAATCTTAAAGGCTATGCACACCTCTGGTGGCAATTCTTTTTTTTACTATTGCACTGTACTCATTTTAAGGCTAAACAAAATAATTTTTTCATTAATCTTTATTAAAAATATTGAGCTGTTTTTCCTGCACAACTTTGAATTTATCTAGTAGCTGGTTCTGAATTTTCTCTCTGCTCCGTCAGGCAGGGAGCTGACTGACTTCTTTTCTCTGCTCTTTGCTCTTATAAACACTCATTCAAGCTCACTTACCTTACTGATAAGGATGTGGCTTAAATAAGTGTTTATGACATTTTAGTACTTTAGAGACAAGGTTATTAGGTGACTGGCACAATGTGAAATTGAAAACACCATTCACACAGCTAGAAAAACAATTAAAGGGAGTCTGTCACCTCCATATGCCCATATAAAGCACTTAAATAGCCCCATAGCAGATGTAATCATAAATGTAATGGTACCTTTGTCGCTTTCTTTTGATCTTTAGAAGTTGGAAAAACGTAGTTTAAAGAGAACCTGTCATCTCCGAAACACCTCCTGAACTAGAGTAAGTGTTGTATAGTGTAAGTGATGCTGAATCCGATTATGAAAGTTTTATCTTCATACTCACTTCCATTCCGACGCTGTGCTCACACAAACCAGCAGTAAAAGGCACTCACTGGACTCTTCTTTGAGTCCTCTCCATTATATGAGTGAGTACTGGAGTCCAGTGAGTGCATTTTACTTCAGGTTTGTGGGAGCACAGCGTCAGAATGGAAGTGAGTATGAAGATAAAAATTACATAACCGGACTCAATGTCACTTACACTATACACCGCTTACTCTAGTTCACGGGGTGTTTTGGAGATGACAGGTTCCCTTTAAATTGTATGCAAATGATCCGTTGGAAGTGCCCGAAGGCGGCGTTTACCGGCGTGGAGCCTGGGCTCCTGTGCTTTTTTACATATTTTCCCCGCCCCAGCCACTGCCTCTGCCCGCCCTGCATCTGACTCGGGTCCTCCTTCTCTGCCGGCGAGATCCCGTACCTGCGCAGTCTCTCGCCGGGCCGGGGCATGTTCACTGCGATGCCCATTTTGGGCACGGCATCACCGAAGTCACTGCGCATGCGTCGGCCAACGGCGCGAAACCTGAAAAATGCAGTGCGCATGCCCCGGCGAGAGACTGCGCGGGCGCGGGATCTCGCCGGCAGAGAAGGAGGACCCGATTCAGGTGCAGGGCGGGCAGAGGCAGTGGCTGGGGCGGGGAAAATATGTAAAAAAGGACAGGAGCCCGGGCTCCACGCCGGTAAACGCCGCCTCCGGGCACTTCCAACGGATCAATTGCATATGATTTAAACTACGTTTTTCCAACTTCTAAAGATCAAAAGAAAGCGACAAGGGTACCATTACATTTATGATTAAATCTGCTATGGGGCTATTTAAGTGCTTTATATGGGCATATGGAGGTGACAGACTCCCTTTAATCCTTTGTGACAGAACGGCTCAATATTTTTAAGACCAAATGAAAAAAGGATTTGTAACTCAAAATAAGTAAAACGCAATCATAAAAAAAAATTGCCCACAAAAGCGTACATAGCCTTTAAATACAACCTAAAAAGCCGAAAAGGTAGCAGCAAAATTTTTAAGGGTGTTATCAACCTGGTTCCCGATAGGCGTCCTAAGAGGCTGTAATCTATGTGTTACTTTGTAGGTGGCAAAACCATTGTGTAGTGATGCCAATCTAGAGAAGAATAAAGGAGTATTCCCATCTCAGTCTTTTATGGCATATCAACAGAATACCCATTTCCGCAACAGGGGTCTGTCGACCTTTCACACCCGACGATGCTGCTTCCAACCATATGTCTACAGACGCAGATCCCGCACCTATGTCCAGAATGGCTGTCCTCTGTTGTACCTAGCAGAGAGAATGGTGAGGTGGCAGTGCAGGTGCACAATTCTCACCACTCACAGAAACAGAACACCCTTCCTTGGTGAACCTCCATATCCTGTGTATATGCCGTAAGATACTGAAATCTTCTCTAGAGAGCAAGACTGCACGATGGTCACAGTAGAGAGCAATGCATAGAGTGTAGGCTCCTAGGAGCCAGGTACATACCAGCTATAAAATTCTGCTTTTCTACTGATGTCTAAAGAAAGTGTCGATGCATAAATTATGTTTTTTTCCTGCATTACCGTATAACAGTTTAACTTCCAGTGTATAGACTTTGTCGCGTACATTATTCCATTTATAGATGTTCTATAGAAACAATCTTGTAACTATAACCTGTATCAAATATTACAATACAAATAACTGTACACAGGAAAATCTAACACAACAAAATACATAATGGCAGCGCTCCACTGTCATAACATTACTCATGGAGGGACGACGTTAAGGAGATATTTTATATGGCTTAACTTGTTTCTTTTCGGCAAAGCTTCTGCCTTGGAGTTATATATATGTAAAAGATCTGGTCACATATGAAGTACAGAGGTCCTTACAACTAACTATCCCAAGATCTCTAACATGCTACAGCTGCAAAGATTTCATGTATGTGCCATACTGTAGCAAGAGAATCACATTTTAGGAATAATTCTAATACAGTTCTGTAAGTTTTTTTATTCTAATGTGGAAAAATGTTATGTGACCCCTTCAATACTGTATGGCTATCAAGAAAGTTTTGGAATAAATACCCTGCATTTTAATGCCTTGAAAAATTTTACAGAATCATGACTTTTCATGCCTCATCCATTTAGCCCATCTAATAGTCTTTAAAATTTAAAAATGTCTGAAAAATACAAGCAAAGTTACATATTACCATGAGAAATAGGAGCTAAGGGATAATTTGTATGTTACAAAACCTGTTCTTATATTACTCAGGCTTTGTTCCCAATGTAGTCTTCTACTACACTAAAAAAAACAAATATGGAAACTTGACAGTTCCATTATAAGTCAACTGAATCATAGAATCCATAAAAACCTATCTTATCCACCAAAGATACTTTAAAAACATAAACCATGATACTAGCATAAACAGAGCCTTAAAGGAGTATTCCCATCTCAGACAATGGGGGCATATTGCTAGGATATGCCCCCATTGCCTGATGGGTGTGCGTCCCAGCTCTGGGACCCGCACCTACAACAAGACCGGAGCGCATGCACGGTGGCCGCTCCCATTCATTTCTATGGGGCCGATGGAAATAGCTGAGCCAGAGCCCCATAGAAATGAATGGAGGGCAGCTGCGCATGCACAGTGCGCCCTCCTCAACTTTCCCCGCTGGGACCCGCACCTATGAGACAATGGGAGCATAGCCCAGATTTTTTTCCAGGTATTTAAATGTTGATGACCTGTTCTCAGGATAGATCAATGATTTCTGATCTGCGGTAGTCTGACTCCTGGACAGCCCAACGATCAGTTTACTAGGCCAGTGATGCCATGTCCATCGATCCCATGGCCTTTGTGCAGCTCAGTCCCATTTCAGTGAACTGCCTTGAGCTGCAATACTAAGCAGTCTTTACACAATGTATAGTGCTGTGGCCGAGTGCCATGGCCTATTTAAACAGCTGATAAGCGGGGGCTCCAGGAGCAAGACCCCCACTCATCAGATATTGATGACCTATCCTGCGGATAGATCATCAATGTACAATTCCCAGAAAATCTCTTTAAATCTTGCAAAACAGAAATCTAGAGCTCTTGTAAAATGACACTAAACATGCATACATTTTGAAAACTGCGGTGGATGTACGATCACCTATAGCTAAAACAATGCTGACAAATACAAGTTAAAAACATCAAAAATAAATTATATTAACAGAAAGATGGGAACAAAGCGCATTACTGATCTAAAAATAGGAAGATTGATTAGGGAAAAAAAAGTCTTTGCTCCATTTGGTTTCCATTTGGAATGGACAATGTCGATGACACTGAATAGCTTGGGTAAGAATAAGACCTCGAAGTGAATGGCAAGACACTTGCTGATACAGGCGACTGAGCATCACAAACAGATGGCGAAGAACTGCGATGAAAGCTGTAGCCTGAAATCAAGAAAGGATCAATCAGAAATCAAGAATTACAATGCTGATTAAAACAAAAATGCCTGCCCCCTTGCGTCATGTCACCGGATGTTGTGATCTGCACGACAGGTAGATGCAGCAACAGCCACGGAGGAATCCGGAAGAACACAGTCATCAGGGACTAGGTAAGTATTCTGTGTATGAAGGAATGGGCATTGTGGAGTGGGGGGGGGGGGTGTTACAGGTTTGGATAACCTAATGGATAATGGAAAGTCATACAGATTAGTACTGTGTATGGCATCAGTCATGTGACCCTCACACATGTTATGTGATCCCTGGCATTCAGTTATGCTGCTAGGTATCTATGTACCTACAACTAAATTTCAAGAACATTGGGTCCAGAGATTTACCACAGCTTGACTTTCACACATGTAGCTATCAGCCAGGAGATGTTTCAGGTTGTGCACGTTTTCACTACAAGGAAAATGTCCTGGGTGCCTAGGCATGGGTGGGTACTTTAACACACCCTGTGTGATTTTGTGGAATATTCACGGCTGTGTTCACACATGGACAAAACCAGGCTTTAGTACTGGGGCACTGGGGAGAAAAAGTCTGGGTAAAGTCCGGGACAGATGTTGAATATGTTTGCATAAAGACATACAGCTCCTCCGGGTACGCTGTAAGTGTGAATGGGGCATATTAGAACATATACAAGGCGTGTTCAATAGGTTATCTACCCTAGCATGTTCTGTTAGTGTTACAGACCTCAGTTTATATGTGAAAGTTGAGACATGTCTGGGTATGCAACATACACAGTAGTTCAGTCTGATGAAAGCACTGGAAGTGACAGGATGACAAGTGCGGGTCTGCAAAGAAAGTGAGGGGCTTGGAGCTTTATTCTGTGATTAAATTCCTTACAAAGGAAGAAAACAAGCCTAAAGAAATCAATGAAAGGATGATTGCTGCATATGGTGATGATGCACCTTCCTACTATCAAGTAAAGTCTTAGGCCAAGCAGCTTAAATGGGGTAGGGAATCAATCAAAAATAAACCCCGTTGAGGGCGACCTGTCGAGGCATCTACAGTGGAAATGTGCTGTAAACTGGAAGCCATGATTTTGGAAGATTGTTGTGTCAAAGTCAGTCTTATAGCTCATGAATTAGGCATTTCAGCTGGCACAGTTTCCTGTATCATTCACAATGTTTTGATGATGTCAATGGTCAGTTCCCAGTGGGTGCCACGAATGTTGACATCTGAGCAAAAAACCTGTCGCCAGCAATTTAGCCAAGAGAATTTAGACCTGGAGACTTCTATTATTACAGGTGATGAAACATGGGTCCACCACCATGATCCCGAGACCAAACAAGAGTCCATGCAATGGAAGCATAAGGAGTCACCAACTGGAAAGATCATGGCAACAGTTTTTTTTTTTTTTGAATACAGAAGGCGTTTTATTAGAAGAACTCATGCCACACAAGACATCAGTTACTGGAGACACCTATGCTTCAACAATGAAGGCATTACGTGAGGCAATCAAGGAGAAATGCCATGGGAAGTTGTCGGTAGATGCGCTGCCACTTCACGACAATACACCAGCTCACAAATCACAAGCTGCTATCAGGGAATGTGGCTTCATGGAGCTCAACCATCCACCCTACAGTCCAGACCTGGCGCCCAGTGATTACTTTCTCATTGCTTGTCACTGCAATACTGCTCACATTCACTTCAATCATGGCAGCGCTGCAGTGACATGAGCGGACCACTACAATGTTGACAGTGCTGTGTAGTTCTGGCATCGACTTCTAGTGACGGAACAGCTGATCAGCGGGGGTGCGTAGTGTAGGACTCTTGCTGATTAGCTCATGATGGGCTATCCTGACGATAGGTCGTCACTTTGTTATCCCAGGGGAAAGATGCAGGGTTCTGTTTCCATGCAATTATTACTTATTAGGGTTGTCTGGTGTCTATTCCCTTTCATATTGCTTGAACTGTCTCTCACTATGAACACCGGGATACCTGTGCCACAGCAGGCTGTATTACCACCTCTTCGGGTATACCATTCCTTATTTAACAAGCAGCAAGAGTAAGAAAAGGGGTAGGGGTTATTCAAGTAAAAACAAACTGGAATGTTATCTTCCACTCACCTATATGCATCAATGTAAACTGTGCTGCCAATTCCTTGGCATCTTCCAAAGACGTGCACAGCTTGTCAGGCATGAAGTAACTGTGGGAGTTTCCAACAGATGGAAGAACAACCTTATATATGAGAAGAACTTTTCCTTCCTGGCTGCTAGTTGAATACAAATAGTATTCTGGAAATGCCATATTATTTTTGTAACAATAATATTCTAAATGGATGACGGCGGTGTGGAACTGATGAGGCTTTAATAAATACATGCTGGTTGGGGTCAGCTTTGTTCCAGGGTAGAAGGGGTATGTACACCTTTCTGCTTCTGAAGGGGTTGGACTGTGTTGGCCGCTGAGAGCTGCGGGAGAACTAGAACATCTTCCAATAGACTTCCGGCACCCTTCTTCATTATTTCCATAAGTAAAGAAGCTTTCATCTTTGAATCCCACCTGCCCATTGAGATACTGTCTACAATTACCTTCCTTATTCACAGGTTTAGCCAAGGTGACTTCAATGTTGGCTCCATCAATGCATCGGCCGTTCATGACAGACATTGCTGCAATAGCATCTTCTCTTTGAAAAAAATGAACAAATGCATAGTCACGCAATTTCTTTACACGGTCAACAGCGCCAGGCTTGAATTTGTTGAATTCTGCTTTAATGGTTTCCTCGGTAGTGGATATCATCAAATTCCTTACATACAATACCTTCACTCTCTGCATGGTTTGTTCATCAACTTCCTTCTCTGGGTCTGCCCAGTCAACCTGAATGGTATGGCCCCATAACTGGAACGTTCCTGGAAAATAAGTTTAAATCAACTTTACAAAACTTATAACAATACATAAGAACAGAAAAGGTCTTGAGCTACTACTGTAGAGTGATAAGCTGAGAGTATACGTTTAGGTTCATGGCTGTTTAATGTTCTTGTAGTTATCAGGTGTCCCCCACACCCTCTTCCATAATGCTGTTATACCGATACCATCATGTTATAATTACTGGTAACCCAAGGTCAGGAGGCCAGGCGGGGTGCCAAAGTATAAAGTGCTTCAGATCTGGCGCCAAGCTCCACTTCTCACTGCTTCTGGTCCTCACTGTACTTGAAGTATGACATACTGCCTACATAACTGTACAAAGATGTCTCTCTGTGCAGTCTGGGGAAGGAGGTGCCCGGATGTATAGTGCTGGCAGATGTCAAATGCATGTATGCATGCCCACACAAACTGAGTGGATGGCTGGAAGCTGTGGGGCACTCCGAGGGGCTAAATAAAAAGTATGGTCATTGAAGAATACACAACAGGAAAATTCTCTGACCTGTTAGAAAGGTGCATGATATAATCTGTAGTGAATGTCATCTTCTTATCAGAGAATGTAATTGTGAGTAATAACCTCTCTTCTTATTGTAGCTGGGTCATGTGACCACCTCCCTGACCTCCAACTGACCCAGGACAGGAAGCCAATTACTGCTCTATTCATTCCTATGAGACTGAAAGTGAGGCTCCCATAGGAATACATAGAGAATTAGACTTCCTGTCCACACATAAGGTGCTGTGTGAGTTGGTGGGTCTAATTCCTAGTCACATGACACAGGTAAGAAACTTCAGGATTATATAAGTCAAAAATTCAGACACTGGTAAGAAAATGACATTCACTACAGATTACATCATGTACATTTCTAGCAGGACATGGAATAAATTTTTTTGCGGGAGTTCTTCTTTAACAAGGTCATACAGTTACATAATAAAATTCAGTCTGTCTTACAGCACACATTAAATGAGAACTGAACATATCCTTATGGAGTAAAAGGTCCTGCCTCTTGAAAGCTTTACATCAGGGATGCACAACTTTTTTCTGGTTTGATATTGAATTATTCCCAAGAGCAGCAACAAAATATAAAGGGGTATCAACGTCTTAGACATTTATGACATACCACTAATGTTTGGTAGGTGCAGGGTTCCACTTCCAGAAGTCCCACCTATGAGGAGAATAGAAGTCCCTTTTATCCCTGTTCACACTCCATAAAGAATGAGACCACTCATATATGCTTCGCTAGGGCTGGGCGATTAATCGAATTAATTCGATTAATTCGCCCATTGCAAGCCTCACGATTTTATTTTTTAGGAAAATCGTGAATTCGATTTTCCTAAAATGGCGCCAGAAATATAAAATAAAAAAAATCTCTCACCTGTCCTGCGCCGCGGCTCCGCTCCGGTGTCCGGCGCTCCTCTTCTCTTCCAGGGCTGCGCTGCACTGTCCTGACCGCGTACAGCGTCAGGACGTAGTGCGCGCACTCTGACCTGACGCTGCACGCAGTCAGGTGACAGTGCAGCGCCGGGAGAAGAAGAGGGGCACCGGACGTGGAGCGGAGCCGCGGCGCGGGACAGGTGACAGATTTTTTTTTTTTATTATTATGATGGTGGCTGATCTGAGGTCTGGAGGGGGCACTTTGGGCTGCTCTGAGGTCTGGAGGGGGCACTTTGGGCTGTTCTGAGGTCTGGAGGGGGCACTTTGGGCTGCTCTGAGGTCTGGAGGGGGCACTTTGGGCTGCTCTGAGGTCTGGAGGGGGCACTTTGGGCTGCTCTGAGGTCTGGAGGGGGCACTTTGGGCTGCTCTGAGGTCTGGAGGGGGCACTTTGGGCTGCTCTGAGGTCTGGAGGGGGCACTTTGGGCTGCTCTGAGGTCTGAAGGGGACACTTTGGGCTAATCTGAGGTCTGATGGGACACAGTGGGCTAATCTGGGGTCTGATGGGGGCACAGTGGGCTAATCTGAGGTCTGATGGGGTCACACTGGGCTGATCTGAGGTCTGATGGGGGCACACTGGGCTGATCTGAGGTCTGATGGGGGCACACTGGGCTGATGTGGGGTCTGATGGGGCACAACGGGCTGATGTGGGGTCTGATGGGGCACAATGGGCTGATCTGAGGTCTGATGGGGCACACTGGGCTGATCTGAGGTCTGATGGGGGCACACTGGGCTGATCTGAGGTCTGATGGGGGCACACTGGGCTGATGTGGGGTCTGATGGGGGCACAATGGGCTGATCTGAGGTCTGATGGGGGCACACTGGGCTGATGTGGGGTCTGATGGGGGCACACTGGACTGATGTGGGGTCTGATGGGGCACAATGGGCTGATGTGGGGTCTGATGGGGCACAATGGGCTGAAGTGAGGTCTGATGGGGGCACAATGGGCTGATGTGGGGTCTGATGGGGCATAATGGGCTGATCTGAGGTCTGATGGGGGTACAGTGGGCTGATCTGAGGTCTGATGGGGCATAGTGGGCTGATCTGAGGTCAGATGGGGGCACAGTGGGCTGATCTGAGGTCAGATGGGGGCACACTGGGCTGATGTGCGGTCTGATGGGGCACAATGGGCTGATGTGGGGTCTGATGGGGCACAATGGGCTGATGTGGGGTCTGATGGGGCATAATGGGCTGATCTGAGGTCTGATGGGGGCACAGTGGGCTGATCTGAGGTCTGATGGGGGCACAGTGGGTTGATCTGAGGTCTGATGGGGGTATAGTAGGCTTTTTTAATTTATTTTTTTTATATTTTTACTAACATAAGAAAATCGAGATTTAAATCGTGAATCGTCCAAAATTTAAAAAAAAAAAAAGAGATTTTTTTTTGGCCATATCGCCCAGCTCTATGCTTCGTTCTCCATTGTAGTTTATGTGAAGCCTCTCCATGGTCACACAGAGCACTAGTACTTACCTGTCCCTGCATTAACCCGTTCAACCCCGGGCCTGTTTTCACCTTCCTGCCCAGGCCATTTTTTGCTAATCTGACACGTGTCACTTCATGTGGTAATAACTTTGGAACGCTTTTACTTATCCAGGCCATTCTGAGATTGTTTTCTCATCACATATTGTGCTTCATGACAGTAGTAAATTTGGGGCAAAATATTTCATTTTTATTTATAAAAAAAATTCCAAATTTACCAAAAATAACATAGTAAAACCTCCAAAAATAGTTATTATTTTACATTCCCCATATGTCTACTTTATGTTGGCATCATTTTATAAATGTCATATTACTTTTTTAGGACGTTAGAAGGCTTAGAAGTTTAGAAGCCATTTTTCAAATTTTCCACAAAAAAACATTTTTTTAAGCACCAATTCAGATATAAAGTGATTTTGTGAGGCTTACGTAATGGAAACCACCCATAAATGACCCCATTTTAGAAACTACACCCTTCAAATTATAAAAACTGCTGTTACAAACTTTGTTAACCCTTGAGGTATTCCACAAGAATTAAAGGAAAATGGAGGTGAAATTTCAAAATTTCACATTTTTGGCAGATTATTCATGTTAATAATTTTTTTCTTGCAACACAGCAAGGGTTAACAGCAAAGTAAACCTCAATATACATTGCTCTGATTCTGCAGTTTACAGAAATACCCCATATTTGGTGGTAAACTTCTCTATGGGTTTGTGGCAGTGGTCAGAAGGAAAGGAGCGCCATACGGATTTTGGAGGCAGATTTTGCTAGAATGGTTTTTAGGCACCATTTTGTAATTGAGAGACCCTGACATACCCCTAGAGTGGAAATCCTCATAAAATGACCCCATTTTGGAAACTACACCCTTCAACGAATATATTAAGGGGGGTACTGACCACTTTGACCCCCTGAGCGTTTTACGGAATTTGGAAACACTTGGCTGTGAAAATGAAAAGTTTCATTTCTTCCAATAAAATGTTGCTTTAGCCCCAAATTTTTCATTTTCATAAGGGGTAACAGGAGAAAAGCACCCCATAATTTATTACCCATTTTCTCCTGAATACGGCAACACCCCATATGTGGTGGTAAACTGCTGTGGGGGCACATGGCAGGACTCAAAACAGAAGGAGCGCCATATGGATTTTGCAACACAGATTTTGATGGATTGGTTTGCGGGAGCCATTGATTTTTATTTTTTTGAGTTATTGTCTTATGTGGGGGCTCATTTTTTGCGGGATGAGGTGACGTTTTCATTGATACCATTTTGGGGTACATAAGATGTTTTGGCATAGTATTTTTAAAAATTTTTTTACAGCATTCACCTGAGGGGGCAAATCATGTGATATTTTTTACAGAGCAGGTTGTTACGGATGCGGCGGTACCCAATATGTCTAACTTTTTTATTTTTGTTAAATTTTACACATTAGATTTATTTTGGAATAGAATAAAATATTTTTTTTGTGTTGCCATATCTTTTTTATTTTTCTGGCGATTGTCTCAGGTAGGGTCTCAGTTTTTGCAGGACGAGATGACGGTTTGATTGGTACCATTTTGAGTTAAATACACCTTTTTGATCGCCTGCTATTACACTTTTTGTGAGGCAAGAGGGGAAAAAATGGCTGTTTTGGCATAGTTTTTTAAAATAGTTTTTTAAAAAAAATTTTAAAACTATTTTAAAATTTTTTACAGCATTCACCTGGGGCGCCATCTCATGTAATATTTTTATAGAGCAGGTTGTTACGGACGCGGCAATACCCAATATGTCTAACATTTTTATTTTTGTTAAGTTTTACACATTAGATGCATTTTTGAACAGAATAAAATCTTTTTTTTGTGTTGCTATTTTGTGAGAGCCATATTTTTTTTTATTTTTTAGGCAATTGTCTCAGGTAGGGTCGGCGGGATGACGATTTGATTGGTACCATTTTGGGGTAAATATGCCTTTTTGATCGCCTATTACACTTTTTGAGGGAAGGTGACCAAAAAATGGCTGTTTTGGCACTGTTTTTGATGTGATATTTGTATAGAGCCGGTTGATACAGACGTGGCGATACCTAATATGTCCACTTTTCTTTTTTTACAATTTTTTTTACTTTATTTTGTGAAAAGTGCGCTTTTTTTTTACTTGAAACTTAATTTTTTTTGTAAAACTATTTTTTTCACTTTTTGGGGTCTGATCCCCTTTACAATACATTACAATACTTCTGTATTGTAATGCATAGGCTGTAAGCGTATTACACAGTGTAATACACTTACAGCCTGCTTCCTGTGTGATCCAGGGGGCTGGATCTCACAGGCTCGCAGGGATGGCAGCCACGATGCCTAAGGAAGGCATTGGGCTGCCATCCAAGCCATCGGGTCCCCGTCACAGCAGCGCAGGGACTTGATGGACACCCTTTCCTGCCGCCCGCATCGCACGTGCCGCGGTCAGCGCTGACCATGGCACATCGAGGGTTAATATGCCCGCATCGGTGTTTTCATCGGTGCGGGCGTACGCAGCAGGGGTCCGGCTACTGGGAACAGCCGGCCCCCTACAGCTGATCGGGCGGGTGCAGGAGCTGCGCCGTAGTACTACGGCGCTGGGCGGCAAGTCCCACACGGTGCTGGTCGGGAAGGGGTTAAAAGCAGGGGAACTGGAGCTTTGTTTCAGAAAATCAAACCCCTTTGAAGACTAGTCAGCCCACATGGCATTATTTTATTATTAAGGAGATGTGTTATCCTCACAAAATATGGTTCCATGGTATATGGTATAAGACAGGGATCAGCAACGTCTGGTACTCCAGCTGTTCAGAAACTACAACTCCCAGAATTCTTCATTCACTTTTACTTCTGTGCAGTTTTCAAACCAACGTTCATTTATTCTTGACTGATACATGTGTGTTTTTGTGGATACCACGAGACAATTATTAGTCAAGAATTAAAGGGGTTGGCCCATCTTGGACACTGGCATCATATGGCTAGCATAGGCCCGCAATGTCTGATAGGTGCAGGTCCCTCCTCATGGACCTGCACCTATACTTAAAATGGAGCCTGCAAAGTGCCGGAGGGTGCACCGTTCATGTGCGACCGCCTTCCATTGATTTCTATGGGACTGCCGAAAATAGCTGAGCAGTAGGCTCGGCTATTTTCGGAAGTCTCATTAAAGTACACCGTTCAAGCACGGCCACCGCTCCATTTACTTCTATGGGGCTTACGGAAATAACTGAGCCAGAGCTCCGCTATTTTCAGCATTGCCATAGAAATGAATAAAGGATGGCTGCACAACAGGTCATTAAATAGTGCATGTCTGTGTGGTTTTTGACCATCCTTACATAGGACCCTGCCCTTACTATTCCATTACTATGGAAGAAAGCAATACCTGGAATCAGTTTCCTTCTCGCCATTGCAGCTGCTCTGTGAGACTCAAATTCCACAAATGCAAAGCCTCGGTTTTTTGTCTTGTCAGTCGCACTTGGGTACACAATGACATCCACTACTCCTTCTGTAACTTTCTTCATTTCATCCAGAATTTCCTCTTTCTTCTTTTCCTTTGGAATGGCACCAATAAAAAGTCTGCAGTTGTCCAAGCTGACGCAGACCCCAATGAACTTGCCAGGACGGATCTCATAATTGTTTAGCATTCGAATAGCGAGCATGGCTTCATCTTTATTAGTGTACATGACAAAAGCGTAACCTCTGTTCTCACCACTAAATTCCATCATTAACCTAAATTCATAGATTCGTCCAGCTCGTTCAAACACTGGGACAAGTTCGTCTTCATACATGTCACGGGGAATTTTTCCAACAAATACTTCACATCCTCGTGGTGGAGATGGGCCTTCCCAACCTGAAAGATTTTCAGTTTTAAAAATCAGAGAAATGAATTTCCTATTACTATGTTTTCTCCATTTGTGTGGTGATATCCAGTATTTTTATAAGGCCCCCATGCATCTGACCGTACCCATTTTGCAGTCCGCAAATCACGGATCTGCAAAATACGGATTTGGTCCGTGTGCCGTCCAAATTTTACAAGCAGGCCCATTGTTTTTCGCACTTTGTGGACATTGTCTTTTTGTGGAATGGGTATACGGATGCAGAAAGCACATGGATCATCCAAGGTCGCATTACCGACCAGCCTCTCCTATCATTTCAAGTCGACTCCACATGGTACAGGGCTACTATTCTCGTGTACACCTTTGGAGGCATTTTTGTTTATGATTGCATTTTACTCATTTTTGGCTACAAATCATATTTTCAAATGGCCTTTATTAAAAATATTGAGCTGTTCTGTCACAGGGTAACTGTTTTTCTAACTGTGTGACTTGTACTTTCACTTTGTGCAGGTCACCTAATAACCCTTATTTCTAAACTAAGAGGTCATAAACACTTATTTAAGTCCCATTCTTATCAGTAAGATAAGGATTGAGCTTTGATGAGTGTTTATAGTGTCAGAGAGCAGAGATAAGAAGCCTGTCAGCTCCCCAGATGACGGAAAAGACAAAAAATCCACAGACAGCTACTACAGCATCTCAGCTCTGTACACAAAAAAGACCAATTAAAAAAATATTTTTAGCTGAAAAAAATTTTTTTTTGCTCAAAATAAGTACAATGCAATAAAAAATGCCCCCAAAGGTGTACATAGACTCTAACGGGGTATTTCAGTCATAACAACTATCAGATCATTGGAGGTCCTATCTGTGGATAGGGGATAACTTGTTATGACCGGAATACCAATCATTGTGAGTATGTGGACAAACGACCATAAATGCAATCATACAGTTTTCATTTGACAGCAGCACAAGGTGATTTCCTGACAACAAACAATTTTTAGTGTCACATAAAAGATGCAATCACTTTGTTAACCCTTAGACTCCCAGCGCCGTACATGCACGGCGCTGGGGCAATGCGGGCACATGACGCCCGCTTGCAAGTGCGGCGGGCGTCATGGCCGGCAAGTCTCTGCTGTTTCTAACAGCAGAGACTTGCCGCTACTTACCCAATCGGCGGCGTCTTGCTGGGCCTTTAGATGCCGTGATCACGGCATCTAGTTGTGTCTTTACCCGGAAGCGTACAGACACCCCGTGTGGCCAATCGGGGTGTCTGTACACGATCTGAAAGCTGTAAACCTCGCTGATGAGGTTTACAGCTTTCAAAGTGCAATTCTTATTCTGGCCACTAGATGGCAGGCCAGGATAAGAAATGAGCAATTCTTTCAATTCAATCTAGTAAATCCCTGATTGCTCATAAAGAAAAAAAACAATATATTAGCTCATATTTGAGCTTTAAAATAATAAAAAAAATAAAAAAAATGTTACAAAATATATAAAAAATAAAAAAATATATAAAAGTTCAAATCACCCCCCTTTCCATATAATTAAAAAATAAATACCTAAATAACAATAAATACAGACATCATGGGTATCACCGTGACCGAAAACGCCCTTACTTTTAAAATAAAATTTAAAAAATCCAATACGGCGAATTGTGTGGCGGAAAAAAGCGTCCAAATGGAGATTCGCTGTTTTTTATCGCTTTTTTTTTTCTAAAAAAAATTAAATAAAAAGTGATCAAAAAGTCATACACACCCCAGAATGGTATCAATAAAAACTTCAGATCGCCCTGCAAAAAATGAGCCCCCATACAGCTCCGTACACATAAATACCAAAAAGTTATAGGGGTCAAGATATGACAACAAAAAAAAAAGGGCAACTTTCTAATTATTTTATCACTATCAAAACGCAGGAAAAACTATACAAATTAGGTATTGGGTTTTTTTTGCAATTTCATCCGATTTGGAATTTTTTTCCCGCTTTCCACTACATCATATGCAATATTAAATGGTGGCGTTGGAAAGTACAACTTGTCCTGCAAAAAACAAGCTCTCATACAGCTATGTGAACAGAAAAATAAAACAGTTATGGCTGTTTGAAGGCAGGGAGCGCAAAACGAAAATGCATAACCGAAAAAACCTCCGGTACTGAAAGGGTTAATGAGGAGCAAGAGTTGTGTTTTACAGATTATCAGCCAGTGTAAGAGTCCTATGTCTAGCATAGTTATATATTTCTGTTTTTGCTACAACTATTAAAGGGGTTGTCCATGTAACTTTAAAGGTTTCCCAGCAGAGATACATGTACTAAAATAAGAAACGAAGACAACCTCCCCTTTTTCTCCCCTGTCAATTCCAGCATCATGTTCTGGTCCTTCCTACTGCTGTTTGACTTCCCGGCTACAGAATGCACATACTGTGCACACCACATCACCGCTGCTGCCAATCACTAGCCGTCACGTGCCATATACTGTGGAGGCCAGTGGTAGGCTGCACGGTGAACTGGTGGATACAGGACATCACCACTGCAGCACTAGATGATGTCACCACTGCAGGAATGGAGCTGGACACTGGAAGCAACCGGGGAGAAAGTATGACTTCCTGTTATCTCACTACAGTTACTGCATAACTTGGACAGCCCCTTCAATCAGCATATTCAAAGACTTAAATAGGGACAGATTTTGGTATACTGTTAACACTTATACCTGGAGGCGGACCACCAAACTTGCGCTGTCCATTCTCTTGTACCATGTTGTATCCAGTCTTTTCAATTAAAGCAAGCAATGCGGCTTCATTCTGAGTCCCAGCGTTAGACTTGCCACATCCATTCAGGTCACTCATGGCTGAAAAGTCATCTAGAAAAGATTAAAACTATTAATAACAGGGTATTTGTATATTTCCAGGTATTTTCCACCTTCTGATCCCACAATGAGCAGGTATCAGGATTTTTGGTGCATCCTGCCACTCCGACCAAAGTCTATGGGACTTATGGATAAAGCCGTGTGCTGTTTCCATTAGTCCCGGTGGTCATGCACTGAATAGAACTGCGAGTTCGGGACTAGTTTTGTGGGGATTAAAACAATGGGGCCCCCAGCGATGAGATATTTCTAACCTATCCTGTAGACCAGGGGTCAGGAACCTTTTTGGCTAAGAGAGCCGTAAACGCCACATATTTTGAAATATAATTCCGCGAGAGCCGTACAAAATGTTTAAAGGGCCATTGACAGATCAATCGCTCCAATGTTCACTTAGTACAGCAAGGGATGCTCCTCCCTGCTGTATAAAGCCACAACTGGACTGAAACAATGGTAATTAGCAGTAAAAAAATTAAATAACTTACATTGTGAGCTTGCGATGCATGACATCAGTCCAGCAGTCTGGCTTCTTCTTTTTCCTGCGCATGACTGGAAGCTGGCATTGGTGTAATATGGGTGGCAGATGTTTTTTAAGGCCATATTTTTATTTTTTTTTTGGGGGGGGGCTATATAATGGATTATGTGGGATTATTTTCAGGGGTGAAGTGGGAAGGGGGGGTTGGTGGGACACACTGTATTACACAGCCCCTTTATTGATGCAGCTCACTGCTGCTGACCATGAGGCTGTGTAACAATTTCCATGTTATAATGTTCACCTTCAAAGCAGCAGCACAGCCAGGGGTTTCTGGAACGTCCAAGGGAGACACAAGGGAGGAGGCAGATGCCGCTTCACTAGGGGACGCAGGTGCGTGCTTGCAGACGGCGCGGCTATGCAGGGAGTTATGGGAAATGTAGTCCATGCTCCCTGCCGCTCACCACTGCCGCCAATGCTTATCAGGCCATCAAAGAACTACCAATATCAGCGTGCACCGCGGCCTGATGGAGCGCGGTGCATGCATCCTTCCCATAGACAGGTAGCAGGAGCGTAGCTAAAGGCTCATGGGCCCTGGTGCAAGAGTTCAGCTTGGGCCCCTGCCCCCCCCCCCACGCCTAATACAGCGCCTCATACCTCTTACATCCAGTATAATACAGCGCCCCATACCTCTTACATCCAGTATAATACAGCGCCCCATACCTCTTACATCCAGTATAATACAGCGCCTCATACCTCTTACATCCAGTATAATACAGCGCCCCATACCTCTTACATCCAGTATAATACAGCGCCCCATACCTCTTACATCCAGTATAATACAGCGCCTCATACCTCTTACATCCAGTATAATACAGCGCCCCATACCTCTTACATCCAGTATAATACAGCGCCCCATACCTCGTACATCCAGTATAATACAGCGCCCCATACCTCGTACATCCAGTATAATACAGCGCCCCATACCTCTTACATCCAGTATAATACAGCGCCCCATACCTCTTACATCCAGTATAATACAGCGCCTCATACCTCTTACATCCAGTATAATACAGCGCCCCATACCTCTTACATCCAGTATAATACAGCGCCCCATACCTCGTACATCCAGTATAATACAGCGCCCCATACCTCTTACATCCAGTGACGTCTCCTCTGATGTAGATCTTCTCTTTCCTCATCTTCTCCTTTCAGACCAGACGCCATTTTTCAGCCATTTCTCATGTCTGCAGTTTGACAGAAAAAAATCTTAGTTTACTACTTTTCCATCATCCTCCCATCTTCTGGACAAATCATCCTACCACCCCCAGTACTGTGCCACTAGTACCACACAGATTATGTGCCAGTAAGAAATGCCCCAATAATGCGCCAGAAGTTCCCCCCATTGATTCCCCCCCAAAATCATGTGCCAGTAAGAAATGCCCCAGTGCCCCCATGTGCCAGAAAAATGCCCCCCATACCAGTAAAAATGGCCCCAGTGCCTGTAATAATGCCCCCAGTGCCCCCTTGTGCCAGTAAGAAATGCCCCAGTGCCCCCATGTGCCAGAAAAATGCCCCCCATACCAGTAAAAATGGCCCCAGTGCCTGTAATAATGCCCCCAGTGCCCCCTTGTGCCAGTAAGAAATGCCCCAGTGCCCCCATGTGCCAGAAAATGCCCCCCATACCAGTAAAAATGGCCCCAGTGCCTGTAATAATGCCCCCAGTGCCCCCTTGTGCCAGTAAGAAATGCCCCAGTGCCCCCATGTGCCAGAAAAATGCCCCCCATACCAGTAAAAATGGCCCCAGTGACTGTAATAATGCCCCCAGTGCCCCCTTGTGCCAGTAAAAATGCCCCCAGTGCCCCATGTCAGTAAAAATGCCACCAGTACCAGTAAAAATGCCCCCAGTGCCCCATGTGCCAGTAAAAATGCCCCCAGTGCCCCCATGTGCCAGTAAAAATGCCCCCAGTGCCAGTAAAAATGCCCCCAGTGCCCCCATGTGCCAGTAAAAATGCCCCCAGTGCCAGTAAAATGCCCACAGTGCCCCCATGCGCCAGTAAAAATGCCCCCAGTGCCCCCATGTGCCAGTAAAATGCCCCCAAAGCCCCCATGTGCCAGTAAAATAATAAAAAAAAAATTAACACTTATACTTACCTCCAGCAGCGATGCGATGCAGGCCTCTTCTGGCCTGTGTCCCGCGCTGTACGGCTCAGGCGGCGCGATGACGTCATCGCGCCGCCTGAGCCGGCCTCTGATAGGCTGCATGCCCAGTGCCTGCAGCCTATCAGAGGAACGGGCAGGGGAGACACCTCTCCCTCCCCTGCCCCAGTACAATACAGTCATCTGTATCGCCGTCCTGAGGACAGCGATACAGATGACTATGGAGATGAGCGCTTCCATAATGGAAGCGCTCATCTCCCTCTGCAGGGCCGCGCCGCACCTGACGCCACTGACAGGTAGGAGCCCTGTCTGCGAGCCAGATACGGCCATCAAAAGAGCCATATCTGGCTCGCGAGCCATAGGTTCCCGACCCCTGCTGTAGACAGTTGTCCACTGGGAAATAAATACTTTTTTTTGCCGTCATTCACCATGCTGTTTAAATAACATTTTTGAAAAATATGAACACTTTCTTATGTTTTTTCTTTTTTTTACTGTTAACACCTCTTGACAACCATTGCTCCCTACGAGTGCATAATTGGGATTCCAATGGGGTAACAGAAGGTCGTGAGGCCAGGACTGGAGTTATCTCTAACTCATGTAGCCGTATGTGGACATCTTCTTATAGCAGGAGTCATTTTTAATAGAACCATACTGAGGTACATATAACAGCAAATTCCACTGTTTTCTGTGTGAATTATTAACATTTTTAGGACATGCACTTTTCCGCTTGTACATTCGCTTTTTAACATTTATGGAAAACCACTTTTTATACAAAAAATGGTTGTGTGTTTTTATTGTAAACATTTTTTTAAATAAGGGGATTTCAGTCAGCACATCCCAGTGCGCAAGTGCACGTTGCTATGGCTGATTGCACAAGGAAAGGAAAATAGATACAATGCAACGGCACACTGCTAACCATATAAAGCACAAAATGCTATAGAGATATGAGGTATTCTGGAGCTAATGCTATGCTTGTTTAGTAAATTAGAGATTCTTGGCAAATATATTTTGTACAAAATTATCTGGGCCCGTTCACCAAATCGTCAAGGTGATCTCTGTAGGACGGGAACCTAAAACTATTTCCTACCTGTTATGTGCCAACCTTGGCTTCCGTATAATCAGGGGGTGTTGGTTCCACATGCATGCTGGATCCACTCTGCCTTTTGCCATTTCTGGTGCTTCAAAGGCCTCCACTAATACAGGGATGCAGGTGCCAAACATGCATGCCGAGTCCACTCGGCTTTATAGTTACACTAATTAAAATCAGCCTATGGGGCAGACGGGGCTGGTCAGGAGTGCATGACCAAATGGAGTAGCCACACCTCCAGTACAAACTTACAAAGAAAAAAAGGGGATTTCAGTCAGCACAAGAGGTGGCAAAAGGCAGAAGGGACCCAGCATGCATGTGGAACCAAACACCCCCTGATTATACGGAAGCCAAGGTTGGCACATAACAGGTAGGAAATAGTGTTAGGTTCCCGTCCTACAGAGATCACCTTTAGGATTTGGTGGACGGGCCCAGATAATTTTGTACAAAATATATTTGCCAAGAATCTCTAATTTACCAAACAAGCATAGCATTAGCTCCAGAATACCTTATATCTCTATGGCATTTTGTGCTTTATCTGGTTAGCAGTGTGCTGTTGGATTGTATGTATTTTTTTAAATAAGCTTTATTAAACTTTTTTTTTTTTTTTTTAGTGTTTAGCCTTTCAAGTACATCTGCTCTACAGTACCATGGATGGCCGCACTTTGAAGATGGCTCCTGGAGATAGAGCAGAAACCAGGAGGCAATGTCTCTGATCGCCCATAATAGATGCGGAATAGATGCGGCCCCTTTCATTTCAATGAGCGCGAACAAGAAAAGTAGAACATGTCATTTTGTATGGGGTGCCGGCCATGAGTATTCCACAAATTCGGAACACACACTGGCCGGCATCTGTGTTTTTGCGGATCCGCAACAACACGTCCGTCTGAACGGCCCCTTTACCTCACAGATGTTGTGACCACGGTTCCCTCCCAAGGTGATCGGGGAAGCTGTTCATTTTCTGTGGGAGCTTAGAGCGATAGGAAGGCTTGAGGCTTTAAGGGAAGACCCCATCTCCCACAGACTGCAATGGTGAGTCATGTATGGGCAAACAGCAGGGCTCAGAACGGAAGGAGTGCCATTTTGCTTTTGAAGCGCAGATTGGATTTGAAAGCCATGTCATACTTGCACCACCCATGAAGCACCAGTACTGTGGAAACCCCCAAATGACCCCATTTTTTAAACTACATCCCCAACGAATTCAGCTAGGGATGTAGTGATGGTTTTTACCCCACAGGTGTTTCATAGCATTTATTAAACACTGGACTGTGCAAATGAAAAATTACCTTTTTTTTTCAATAGTATGTTGCTTTAGTGCCACATTTTTCCAAGAATTAGGCAACATTCACACGACCGTTGTTTTGGTCCGCAACCGAGCCACATTTTTTGCAGCTCAGGTGCGGACCCATTCACTTCAATGGGGTCGCAAAAGATGTGGACAGCACTCCGTGTGCTACAAACTTCCGTTGCTCCGTTCCGTGGCCCTGCAAAAAGAATAGAACATGGGCTGCCCGTTCCGTCAATTGCGGAAAACACATGGGCGGCATCCATGTTTTGTGGATCCACAATTTGTGGATGGCAAAACACAGCACGGTCGTGTGAATGTAGCCTTAAAAGGAGAACACGTGTCTGGGGACACCACAGCGCTCAGAAGGGATAGGGCAGCATCTGGTCTTTCTAACATGGAATTTACTGAAATGTTGTTAAGGGTACCTGCACACGATGCAGATTTGTGTGCAAAAAATCCGCATTAAATCTGCACCAAAACTGTTATGGTATGTTTTTTGTGCGTTTTTTGGTGCATATTTTCATGCAGATTTTTTGTTTATGTTAACGTCTCTGGAACAACCACTCTACAGAAGGTACCTTATGAGCCACAACAAGTTTTTTGTAGGCTGAGCTGTGTGAGGGCTTAATTTTTGAGGGGACAGGCTGAAATTGGTATCATTTTGGGTTATATATGAATTTTACTTTTTTTTTTTATGAGGTGCGGTGGGCAAAAATTGCAACTGTCAGTGTTTTTTTAACCCCTTTGCGCCCAGCGCCGTACATGTACGGCGCTGGGGCGATGCGGGCACATGGCGCCCGCTCGCGGGTGCGGCGGGCGTCATGGCCGGCAAGTCTCTGCTGTTTCTAACAGCAGAGACTTGCCGCTACTTACCGCCATCGGCGGCGTCTTCCTCGGAGATTAGATGCCGTGATCACACGTGATCACGGCATCTAGCTGCCGGGTGGTGTACAGACACCCCGTGTGGCCAATCGGGGTGTCTGTACACCATATGAAAACTGTAATCCTTGCTGGTGAGGATTACAGTTTTCAAAGTGCAATTCTTATTCTGGCCACTAGATGGCAGGCCAGGATAAGAAATGAGCAATTCATGGATTTCTGAGTCTATAAAATCCATAATTGCTCATAAAGAAAAAAAAAAAAGCCACAATATATAAGCCCATATTTGAGCTTTCCAATAGTAAAAAAAAAATAAAAAAAAAATGTTAAAAAATATATAAAAAATAAAAAAGATGTAAAAGTTCAAATCACCCCCCTTTCCGTATAAGTAAAAAATAAATACCTAAATAACAATAAATATAGACATCATGGGTATCACCGTGACCGAAAACGCCCGTACTTTTAAAATATAAAAAAAAAATTCCAATACGGTGAATTGTGTGGCGGAAAAAAGCGTCCAAATGGCGATTTGCCGTTTTTTGTCGCTTTTTTTTTCTAAAAAAAATTAAATAAAAAGTGATCAAAAAGTCATACACACCCCAGAATGGTATCAATAAAAACTTCAGATCGTCCCGCAAAAAATGAGCCCCCATACAGCTCTGTACACATAAATACCAAAAAGTTATAGGGGTCAAGATTTGACAAGGAAAAAAAAAAAAAAAAAAGGGCAACTTTCTAATTATTTTATCACTATGAAAACGCAGGAAAAACTATACATATTAGGTATTGCCGGATTCGTACTGACCAGTAGAATGAAAGTAACGGATCAGTTTTAATGCACATCGAACGCTGTAAATAAGAAACCCGTAGAACTGTAGCGGAATAGCGTTTTCTTTGCATTTTCACCCGGTTTGGAATTTTTTTCCCGCTTCCCACTACACCGTATGCAATATTAAATGGTGGCGTTGGAAAGTACAACTTGTCCCGCAAAAAACAAGCCTTCATACAGCTATGTACACAGAAAAATAAGAGTTATGGCTGTTTGAAGGCAGGGAGCGCAAAACGAAAATGCAGAACCGAAAAAAGCTCCGGGCGCGAAAGGGTTAAAGGGGTTCACCATACGGTACATATGATATGCTAAATATATTCTCTGAGTTTATATGAATATGGCGAGACCAGATGCATACAGTTTTTTTCACGTTACTACTTTTGCATCATAAAATCACTTAAAAATCTTTGTTTCCCCTTTGCCTCATAACTTGCCTCATAACTTTTTTTATTTTTTGTCAGGGCAGCTGTGGTAGGGCTTTTTTTGCGGGATGAGCTGTAGTTTATACATTTTGGGATATATATGACTTTTTACACAATTTATTTGGGAGGTGAGGTGACAAAAACAGCAATTCTATCAGGTTTTTTTTTGCGTTTACCGCACTGGATAAGTGACATGATGCTTTTATAGATCAGGTTGGTACGCAGCGATACTAATTACGTGTAGTTTTTTTTTATGATTGTAAAAGAGTGGACACGGAAAAGCAGCTAATTTTTTATTTTTTTTACTTACTCAGGATAGGTCATCAGTATCAGATCTGCGAGGGTCCAACACCTGGCACCCCTGCTAACCAGCTTTACGAGGAGACGGCGCGGCAGTGTGCATGTGTCATCTCTCTTCCTGTCCACTGCTGTATGTCTATGGCAAAGACCATAGACCGCAGCAGTGAACAGGAAGAGAGAAGGGAGACGGCACATACAGCACACGCAGTGTGTATCTTCATACAGCTGATCGGCGGTGGTGCCAGGTGTCGGACCCCCGCCGATCTGATATTGATGACCTATCCTGAGGATAGGTTATCAATATTTAAATCCCAGACAACCCCTTTCACACTGACACTTTGCCTACCAGACTCTGCCTCTGGTGTTGTGGGGGGCCCGATAGGGGAGAAAGGGAGCCCCCTCCTTCTGTAAACACCTTAGATGCAGCGGTCACTATGGATTCTGGCATCTAAGGGAGCTATGTTTCCTAGCATGCAGGGCAGGGTGTTGGCTGTATGTTACAGCTGGAACCCATTGCTATGCCTAAAATATAGGGCATGGTGCGTGAAGGTAATAACTGTTATGTCGTACATGTAAGTCATGGCGCATGAAGGGGTTAAACCGGTCCAGTTTTAAGGGTTGTCTGAAGGGTAAAGGGGTTCTCTGGGCCTGTGCCTAAAATGACTCTTGCTCTTTCAGCTAACCTGTGGAGAGAATACACCTTCAGCAGTACCTACCCTTCCATCGCTCCACCGATTCCGTGATCTGGGATCATGTGATCGCCCAACAGGTCTGGAGGTGCTCCTGTGTCTTAGGCTGCCTACTATAATGTAGCTGAACAGGAAGAAAGAGGAGCACAACTAGTGGCAACATAATAGAAGGAGCCAGCAGCCAGCTGGGATGGCAGAAGTTAATTGCTCTCCACAGGCAGCTGAAGGAGCCATTAGGCACACAGGCCTGGAGAACCTCTGAATAGTCAACAGGTAATATAGTGCATTCCCCTATTCATAGCTTGTCCCTGGACTACCTGCCTATAGAGACAAGATGGCAAGCCAGTGTAGTCCTGTGGAAGGGAAGATGGCAGCGTCTACAGGGAATGAAAGCCATTATCTCTAGATCATGGAGGATTTTACCAGAATGTCCTAGTACAAGAGGTCCGGCTTCATACAACCGCACGGCCTAGGACCAAAAAGACATAACAAGTAGAAAAAGTAATAATAAGTAAAGTAAAGTAAAGTAATAATAAGTGGGCAGCGGTAGGTACAGTAGAATAAATAGTCCTGCCAGACTGACGGCCATTTTAATCAACTTCCCAGCTAGCGAGCATACCCACGTCACACACTACTAACCTACAGAATGTCTAGGGACAATGTTCAGCATAGCGGGGGCTCCGCGGATGCAGAAAACAATGGCGGATGACCCAATAACCGCCCAGCGAAAAAACAAGTGCGCTGTAAGTGCAGCTGTGGTACCGCCCACTCGCCTCCTCTCCACTGCAGTCCCAGAATGCAGCGCGGCTCTGCAGAACCTAAGCGAGCGCGGGAATTTCCTCCAATCACAGAACGAGGTGAGTTCCCAGAGCCGTTTCCACTCGGGACAATATGGCTGTGCGGATAACTCTACTTCCCTCTGGTTTCTGGGGTAACACCATGACATGGAGACCCTCTGTACACCTGAAAGGAAGTAATCCCTGTATGGAGGGAGCTGAGGCTCTGAGGGACAACCTCTAACTTCAAGAGTATGGTTACATTGCTACAAGAAAGCAGTGTGACATTGCGCTTGAATATTGTCACTGACCACACAAAGTGATGAGACCATCCCAAAAAATCCAGACCAGTCACAAATCGCCTGCAACTTTTATTCCATTGACTTTAATTGCCAGTAAAACAATTCCTCCTTACAATGTATGCCAGTGCAAAATGCTCCCTTATAATGTGTGGGAGTACAAAAAAAAACCTTTTAGTGCACCCCTAGAACAAATGTCTCCACAGTGGCCGCCTTAGAATGTGTGCCGGTACACAAATGCCTCCTTATAATGTGCATTAAAGGGAACCTGTCATCAACTTTATGCTGACTTTACTGAGGGCAGCATAAATTAGTGACAGAAATGCTGATTTCAGTGGTGTGTCTCTCTTGAGCTAAAAGTGAGTGGTTGCTGAGAACCAACATCACAAACATTGCAGCCCAGGCCTAGAAAAGAGTCAAATCTACCTGAGAAGAGTCATGGTTATTCCTAATCTCCTGCTCTCCTGCCCATCTGCTGATGACTGGCAGTTCTCTCAGAGAGAGAAAGGGAGAAAACTAGGTAGAAGCCTGTCAGTCATTATCAGGTGGGCGGAGAGCAGGAATTTATGAATAACCATGACTCTTCTCATGAAGATTTGACTCTTTCCCAGGCCTAATCTGCAATGTTTGTGATGTTGGTTCTCGGCAACCACTTACTTTTAACTTATAAATGACATACCGCTGAAATCAACTGACCTGTTTCTACTTTATTCTGCTGTTAGTATGGGTAGCATAAAGGTGATGACAGGTTCCATTTAAGTACAAAAATGCTCCTTTACAAAAAACAACCTCCTTTTAGTGTCCCTAATGGCTGTCCCCATAGTGGCCCCCTTATAATGTGTACCAGGACAAAAATTCTCCTTTTTACAGCCACAATGTCCGTATAGTGCTTTCTCCAGTTGCAAAATAATGATCCTCACCCCATTGTGGCCCATCGGCATGCTGCCAAATAAAAATAATAAACTGAAATACGTACCTCCATTCTTCTGTCAGCGATGCTGTGTTCTGAGCTGTATGCAGCCTGACTCAGACAACGTATAATGATGACACCGGCCTCTGATAGACTACAGGAACTAGGATTAAAGCCTATTAGAGGAAATGGTGGGCCAGGAAGACATCACTGCCATGCCCTGTCATGGCATTCAACTGTATTGCTGTCCTGAGTACAGTGATGTAGTTGAATATGTAGAGATGAGCGTTTCCACAATGGAAGCGCTCATTGCCAATGGCCCTTCCGCGGCCCCCCTCTTGCTCCTTCCTGGTGCTGCCTGAGGCAACCACCTCGCCTCACTGCCCCCACACGGTAGAATGACACTTTATTGTCCCTTCACAGTAAGCCCTCCTTATAGCAGTTCTGCCGACTTACAATAATGTTGCCCCCTTTACAATTGAAAAGCCCTGTGACGTTAATAAAAAAAAAAGTAATTCTCACCTAGCCCTGTTCCCACAATAATTGGAGCACATCCTGCTTCCCCAGCAACAAGCGAGATGCAGTGATGTCATCACGTCTGCTGAGCTTAGAAGGAAAGTGCACAGGCTGGGAGATGATCCTGCTCAGCTCACTGCATGACACCTGCTGCAGGGAGAGCAATGGCCGGGCAACGGTAGTCAGGGAGCTGACAACTTCCTGCTTCATCATGGCATTCAGGACGCAGATACATTTGAAATCAGGACATGCCTCAGCCCTCCTCGGACTGTGGGATAACTGCTGAAATCTGGGACTGGTATGCATTTCCTATCATCCTATCAGTAGTAGGAAGTGGGGGTCAGTGGGGACCCAGCACCGCCAGAACTGCAGCAGCGGGGTATTGATAAGGTGGCTATAAGTTCTGCTATTGTTTTATACCATGTGCAGGCCCTGGGACCGCTGGTACTTGGGTCAAAAAGAGGGATTGTCCCTCCAAAAGAGGGACACTTGGGAAGCTTGCTAACACCCCCTTGTACCAGCAGATTACAGGCCATTATAACTGTCATTTGATGGCAGAGCCAAGAGAGTCACCCTGCTCTGTAAGTGACAGCTGTGCACCTACAAGGAGTCAGGCAGGTGTCTATATCCACCCAAGAGGTAAAATTCTCCATCTTTTATGTACTTACAGATGTTTTTGGCAACCATTTTTAGTGACAACAGGTAGGGAATTTTCCCAGTGGGCCTTTGCTCATAGGGCCATCAAGCCCTCCTAACTGCTACTGGCTGGGTACATACGACTGGGGAAACTATAGTGGTCATTATTAGAGGAAGCCCAGGCAGCAGTAGGACTGGCTTGGTGTTTTGGCCCACATCTCACCTCCTAAGCCCCCAATTGGAGGAGTAGGAAAGAACGTGGCAGTTATTAATAGCCACCACAGAGGGACAGCTTCTAGGGAGGTATTTTATGCTGCATTGTGGCATTTGGTCCTGTGGGATCGTATTCTGTGCCGCACTATGGAATTACTGACCCTGGCAACTTGCATTGGCCCCATCTACTTTTGTTGCCCCACCTTCTGTCACTTTGGACCCACTTACAACTTTGGGGCCACTTTTAGGTGCTTTTCCAGGGCCAGTCTGCCCCTGAGCACTGGGGTCCTAGGTGCGTATCTGACCAAGGAGAACATGTATAGTCTGTCTTGTGTATTGGAGTGTGTATTTCCTCTCTTTGGTTGTGTGGGTTTCCTCTGGTTTCCCCCACCACAACGCTCCAAAGACATACTGGTAGGTTATGATTGTGAGCCCCATTGGGGGCAGAGTGATGCTAATGTCTCTAAGGCGCTGCAGAATATATCAGCTCTATATAAGTGAAAAAAATTGATTAAAATATTACGTTTTGGATTGAGTCCTCTGTGGACTCTTGCTCGTCAAACGGTTACCAGGTCTGTACTATTGATCATGTGGGCGCTGCCTCTTTACCCGTAGGAGCATGAACACAACTGTAGTATGCCTCTGTGGTAAAAAGGAAGCAACTCCCTTAGGGTCACTCGTCCACATAATGGATCCACAATTTTGTGGAACGGGTTCAGACCCATTAATTTCAATGGGACTGCAAAAAGTCACGGACAGCACACCGTTCCGCAGCCCCTATTCTTGTCCGCAGCCACGGACAACAATAGGCATTTTAATGCGGAACGCACAAGGCCGGTGCCCATGTTTTGCGGGTCTGCAATTTGCGGACCGCAAAACAGTTGCGGATGTGTGACTGGACCCTTAGATTGTGTTGCAGATAATCCCTGTGATGTAATCTATAGCAATAGCTCTTAGGGTCGTTCACATGGCAGAATTAGGGTGGCTGGGGTTAATAAGCACAGGGTCAGATACACTATATTAGGGCTCATGCACACGAATATATTTTCTTTTTTTGCGGACCGTATGCGGAACCATTCATTTTAATGGGTTCACAAAAAAAAAAAAAGTTTTTCCGTGTGCATTCCGTTTCCATATGTCCATATTTCCGTTCCACAAAAAAATAGAACATGTCGTATTATTGTCCGCATTACTGACAAGGATAGTACTGTTCTATTAGGGGCCAGCTATTCTGTTCCGCAAAATACAAAATGCACGCGGACCTCATCTGTATTTTTTGTGGATCCGTTTTTGCAGACCGCAAAATACATATGGTCGTGTGCATGAGCCCTTAGACTGTGGATAATCCAGTGTAAGTCAAATGTAGTGTATCTGATTCTGTACCTTATCACCTGGCTATACCTGGTTACTGTACTGTGTGTGCATTCAACCCACCCAGGGTCTTATTAACTCCTGCGCCCCAGCCACCCAGGTTATTTTTGACTCTAAGCCCTCAGCCACCCAGGGTCGTATAACCCCAGCCACCCAAGGTATTTTGGACTCCAGGCCCCCAGCCACCCAGGATCTTATTTCATACACCCCCTTGATTAAAAATACTCCTCAAAAATGTGAAGAGAAATAAAAGTGGTCAAAAAGTCATATGTACACCAAAATGATACCAATAAAATAATAAAAACTACAGCTTGCCCCACAAAAATGAGCCCTTACACAACTCCTTTAATAAAAAATAAAAAGTTAAGGTTCTTAAAAAACATTTCAGAAAATTCCATGTAAGAAAATGTGCAGTGTCCCCCAAACAGCAGTTTATGACCACAGTTGGGGTATTTCTGTACTGTAAACAGATTATTTGGTGCTTTTTCTCCTCTTAACCCTTGTAAAATTGAAAAATTTGGGGCTAAAGCAATGTACTTTTTAAACTTTAATTTTTTGTTTTCACTGTCCAATGTAAAATTCTATGAAACACCTGTGGGGTTCAAACCATTACTACATCCCTAGCTGAATTCCGTGGAGGTTTAGTTTTAAAAATGGGGTTATTTATTGGAGTTTCCACTGTACTGGTACCTCAGGGGTGTTACAAGTTTGACATGGCGCCCAAACCTATTCCCATAAAATCTGCGTTTCAAAAGCCAAATGGCACTCCTTTCCTTTTGAGCCCTGCTGTGTGCCCAAACAACAGATTACAACCACATATGGGGTATTGCCGAAAAAAATTGAGCTAAAACTACACACATATTTCTGTTTGTAAAATGGGGCTTTTAGGGGTTGTTTCTTATGTTTTGTCAAGGCCTTTGCAAGCTAAATTGTGACTGAAAAAATGAGGCTCCCAAAATCCACAAGGTGCTCCTTCAATTTTGAGGCCGGTAGTTGAGTCAAGTATCTCTCGACAGACACATATGGGATATTTCTAAAGACTGCAGAATCAGGGTAATACATCTGCAGTATTTTACAATATCACCTGCTGTGTTCCAAAAAATGGTTTAAATTGAAAAACATGCAAAAAAATGAAGCGGGAGATTTATCAAACAGGTGTAAAGTAGAACTGGCTTAGTTGCCCATAGCAACCAATCAGATTCCACCTTTTGGAAATTGGTTCCTATGGGTAACTAAGCAGGTTCTACTTTACACCAGTTTGATAAATCTCCCCTGAAATTTTTAAAATTCACCTGCATTTTGCATTCATTTCTGTGAAACGCCTCAAGGGTTAATAAACTTCCTAAATGTAATTTTGAATAATTTGAGGGAAGCCACTTCAGGACTGAATTGGTCCTTAAAGGGAACCTGTCATCACCTTTATGCTGCCCATACTAACGGCAGAATAAAGCAGAGACAGGTGAGTTGATTTCAGTGGGCTGTCATTAATAAGTATAAAAGTAAGTGGTTGCCGAGAACCAACATCACAAACATTGCAGACTAGGCCTGGAAAAGAGTCGTGGCCACCTGAGAAGAGTCCTGGTTCTTCATGAATTCCTGCTCCCTGCTCACCTGCTGATGACTGACAGTCTTCTACCTAGTTTTCTCCCTTTCTGTCTGGGAGAGAACTGCCAATCATCAGCAGATGGGTGGGAGAGCAGGAGATTAGGAATAACCATGACTCTTCTCAAGTAGATTTGACTCTTTTCAAGGCCTGTTCTGCAGTGATTATGATGCTGGTTCTCGGCAACCACTTACTTTTAGCTCATGAGTGATACATCGCTGAAGTCAGCATCTCTGTCACTACTTTATGCTGTTCTCAGTGAGGTCAACATAAAGTTGATGACAGGTTCCCTTTAAACAATAGGATTAGTGAATTTCCTTGAAGCCTTTTACAACCTCACCAAAAAATAAAAGCATGAGTGAACAATGATGCCAACATAAACTATTTTGTGAGCTATGTCTATCAGTCTTTAAAAAGCAGAGAAATTCAAATTTGGAAAATTGCTGAGCGTATCCTGTTGCTCCTAGAGGTCCATTTGCATATATTAAAGCATCATCTTTTCTCAGTAATGCAGACACATATGAACATGGGACTAACATGTAACAGGTCACAAATCTGCTGACAGGTGTCCTATAAGGGGTTAAAATAAAATAGCCAAGCTGTCTTTACAAACCCTCAGAACAGACCTATATACATGATAATTCTACAGTAAGGGATTGGTTTGGGGGGGAGTTAGAGATCCGGTGCCTGTTCTCACTGTAAAGACGTACTGACAATCACAACTTCTACATGCTTCCTGCCCTCTGATAATCCTCCTTAGAGATTTCAAAGTTCAATTCATAAATTCATGAGAAGGGAGATTGTCAAAATGGAACAATAGCGTCAGTGTTGTAAGTGAAGCAAATCAGGAACGTGGTGATTCTTACTCCCAAAGCAGATTAAAGTGCTGGGAATTTACAATAAAATAAGAATGGACAATCCTCTAGAATTGTAAGTAAGCGGAACACATGATGTGCTGAACCAGGGACTGCGCCGTAATCTAACATACCAGGGGTTTCTAATCTGTCTCTGAATAACATGTACGTTTTACGTTAGTAAATGTGAGAAAGAAGCAAGTTGCACTAGGTTCACATGTGCGGTGCATTTACCGTTTTTCTGTAACAGCGTAGAAACAAACAAAAAACCCAGAAGAATCCGATCTGGCATATAATGGACACCAGTGAGGCCGGACAGACTCCACTGACTGTAATGTGGTTTGTCAGGTTTTCCGATATGTGAAATATCCCACCCAATGTCCGAGCCTCCCCGTCACAGGGATTAAAGCATTCCGTGACGGGGGTAGCAGCCAATAGCAGACCACGACGGGGATGAGCCCCCTTGAGGCTGGTCACTTTCATGGCCTGCTATTGGGTCCCCCCCATTGCCAGATGTTATGACCCGCACGATGGGGAGGTGCAGCAGCAGCCATGCAGAGATCCAGAGGGACGCGGGTGCTGGGGAGCAGGTGAGTATAAACCATACAAAGGGTCCGGGCATTGGGGGGGAGATATTTTAGATATCAGATAACCTCTTTGAGGTAGCCTTCATTCAGCTGGACAAATAGCAGCGGCATTTTGTCCTCATTTTTTAACTGAATCTGCAGTAGAGTTTCCATTAGGAGTGTGAACCTAGCCTAAAAGGGGTTCTGAGAATGATGTAATAAAATATTATACATCGCTGGAGCTGTTTCCCAGTCCTCCACTGGTTTTTCCTCACTATTGCCACTATTATCGACTGACTGAAGAAGGTCACTGCTCCGGCTAGTGATTTGTGTCGCCAAGACTTCCCCTTTGACCGTATTAAAACACACTTGATACACTGAATGGCCACCTGTCCTTTCACAATTGCGACTTCCCTGCATATAAATAAAGTATGGATCAGTTTCAGTGTGAATCCACATTAGGGCTCATGCACATGAACGTATTTTCTTTCTGTGTCCGTTCCATTTTTTTTGCGAACCGTATATGAAACCATTAATTTTAATGGATCCGCAAAAAAAAAAAAACGGAAGTTACTCCATGTGCATTCCGTTTCCGTATAGAACATGTCCTATTATTATCCGCATTACAGACAAGGATGGGACTATTCTTTTAGGGGCCAGCTGTTCTGTTCCACAAAATACTGAATGCACACGGACGTCATCTGTATTTTTTATGGACCGCAAAATACATACTGTCGTGTTCATGAGCCCTTAGAATGGGGAAATCAAGCGATCCAAGTGACTTCCAACGAGTCATGATCATCGGTGCTAGATTACGCTATATATTCTGCCCTATACAGAAAGGTACGTAAAGTATGTACCATTGTGTGTGACAGCTCATTGTGGAATGCATTAAATGAAGAGTGTGAATAGACCGTAAGGCCTCTTTCACATGAGCGTGACGGATTCGGTCCAGATTGGCTCAGGATGCGTTCAGGAAAACCCGCACCATTTTGCAAGCAAGTTCAAAGTTTTGTCTGCGATTGCTCGCAGTCCTCCAGTCCCGCTCCAGTCCTGGTTTTGGCTCACAATCACTGATGGAAACCACTGACGTGTGAATGAGTCCTAAGTTGAGCCTATTCTTAATTATTTATTAGGTACATGGAGCTGCAGTTGCTGCCTTATATCTATGGAATCTCTTTGTGAGTTTGAGCAATCTACTAATAGATTAGACTCTCCTGTTGTCTGTGAACCTGGTATTCTACCTGGAGCATTTTATTTATTCATTTACCTTTTTTATATATTTTAATGTACATTTTCACTGTTACAATACAGTTAAAGGGGTTCTCCAAGAGTATAAAATGTACCCCATGTGCCGGGCCACACTGAATATACTTGCCCCGCTCCCTTCGCCACTCCTGGTTCCTGCACTGCTGCTTCTCCCTGTATACGGAGAAAACATCTGGTGTTGGGGGAGCACAGGCAGGGACGGGGACGAGCCTCCCTAGTGTCACCCGCAATGCATTGCATCCGAATGCAAAGCGTTTTTCACTGATGGTTGCTACGAGATGTTGTTTGTAAATTTTCCGTTTTTTTCACACGTAAAAAACACATCAAAACTGATTACAACCATTCTAAAACAAAGGGAAACACTCAACGCAAATGCAGACAACACTGACTGAACTTGCTTGCAAAATGGTGCGAGTTTCCCTGAACGCATCCTGACACAATCCGTATGGTTCGTGTGAAAGAGGCTTAAAGGGTTATTCTCGTCTTAGCCAATGGGGGCATATCGCTAGGATATGCCCCCATTGTCTTATAGGTGCGGGTCCCACCGCTGGGACCCGCACCTATATCCAGAACGGAGCGGGGAGCGCTGCGCCTGGAGGACCCCGGGTTTCTGGGGGTCCAGCCACCACCAGGCACAGCTCCCCGCTGCGCTCATAGAAATGAATGGGAGCCGGGCCGTGCATGCGCAGTGCGCTCCCATTCATTTCTATGGGGCTGCAAGAAATAGCTGAGCCAGCGCTCGGCTATTTTCGGCGGCCCCATAGAAATGAATGGAGGGCGGCTGCGCATGCGCAGTGCGCCCCCTTTTTCAGTTCGGGGGCTCCGTTCTCGATATAGGTGCGGGTCCCAGCGGCAGGACCCGCACCTATAAGACAATGGGGGCATATCCTAGCGATATGCCCCCATTGTCTAAGATGAGAATACCCCTTTAAGGTTATGTTCTCACAGCGTCTTTAACCATAGATCTCTGACGCAGACAAATCAACAAATTTTGCCAGTGGCTGCATAATTTCTGCCTCCCATTCATTTCAGTGGGAGACTGGCTATGCCAAGAAGGAACATGTCTGTTCTTGGAGTGGCCAGAAAACCAACAGATGACCAGATCATTATATACCGTGTTTCTCCGAAAATAAGACACTGTCTTATATTAAATTTTGCTCCAAAAGTTGTGCTATGTCTTATTTTCGGGGGGTGTCTTATATTTTTGTATAATGCACTGGATTCTGGCGGCGGTACAACGCGATGATAAGGGGCCGCCACATACGGTAGTTAAGAACAGCTTCATACAGTATGTTTCTTCTATGTAAACGTAGTGATGATCGAGCATGCTCGGGTGGAATTTGCGAGCGCTTTTTAAAATCTGTACGCTAATACATACGCATAATTTAGAATGTACACTAATGCGTACTAATTTATAAAATGCGTACGCATTAATGTACATTCTAAAATATGCGTATGTATTAGCGTACAGATTTTAAAAAGAGCTCGCAAATTCCACCCGAGCATGCTCGATCATCGTCACTGGCCTAGGAGCGGCTCAGCCCAATTCAAGTGACTGGGGCTGAGCACGATACCAAGCACAGCCGCTGTACAATGTACGGTGCTGTACTTGGTGAGCTGAGAGAAGGCAGCAGCACTCACAGGAGCGCCGGTACCTTCTCAAACAGCTAATCAGTGGGGGTGTCGGAACGACACCGATCAGTAGTAAAATCCTGGAAAACCCCTTTAAGGCTGCCCGTACACGGCGTTCTGCATGGGAATCCATTCCAATTTCTGGGGTGCACCTGTACTTGCAGGTCTGTACATGGGCAGCCTGGAAAGTACAGATGTGGCTGGCATTGAGCGGTGATCCACACTGTACGGTCTTCTAAGTAGTTAGGCCTCTTTCACACTAGCGGCAGCACGGATCCAGCACCTAAAGGGTGCCAACGGATCCGTGCTGCCGCTGATACATGTGTGGAGCCGGAGCAGCGCTCCGGCCCACACACATGTTGGGACAGAAATACATACAAACATACAGACATACATACACATACATACTTACATACTCCAGCCAGGGACGCCGGCAGCATGTCTTCATGCGCCTCCTGCGTGCAGTGATGACGATTCCCCACAGCGCCCTCTGCTGGGCGCAGTGGGGAAACGTCATAGCTGCGCGCAGGAGGCGCGTGAAGACATGCTGCCGGCGTCCCTGCCTGGAGTATGTGAGTATGTATGTGTATGTATGTATGTCTGTATGTATGCATGTATTTCTGTGTAGCCGGATCCGGAATGACCCCGGTCAATGGAGGACAGATCCGGATTACTGGTGTGTCACACCAAACGGATCCGTCCCCATTGACTTGCACTGGGGGTCATTCCGGATCCGTCTTGGTGCGGATGCCTGGACCGGAGAGAAAACGGCAGCATGTTGCGGTTTGTTCTCCGGTCTGGAGACGGAACGGAATGCTTTCAGGAGCATTCCGTTGTCTTCAGTTCAGTTTTGTCCTCATTGACAATGAATGGGGACAAAACTGAAGCGTTTTTTTCCGGTATTGAGCCCCTATGGCGGAACTCAATACCGGAATTTAAAAACGCTAATGTGAAAGTAGCCTTATCTCACTTCATTTCCAGCTACATTGCATTACTCAGCTCATTAATATAACAAGTGGCTACTCAAGATGTTAAATGCTTCCAATTATTAACCTTTGATGACCCTTGTAATAGTGAAATTACACAATAATGGCTCAGGTAACGGTTTAGGCATAATAGGTCAGTATGTATGCATGGAAGTAAATCCACTGTGTGCTCGCCATTATTAGCCTCCAGATAGGAGTCTTGAATACCAGTGTTTAAGGAGTGTTTTTTTCCTGGGATTACACATTTGCATAATGGATTAGCACTGAACAATTGGACAGTAATGGATCAGTTTCTTTGCAGGTCTTTTCGGATTCACCCGGGGAAGGAGTTTATTTGCAATTGCAGCTTGCCATTTGTTTTGGTTTTAGAGAAAAACTCAGCTTGTGGCCAATTTAGATGCTAATTGTTGTGTAACGTAGAAGCATTTCATTGCACTCTATGTCTTCCTATCTAGTATGTGCATTGGTTTAGTGATCTAAATGAAAATTGATGACCTTCTGATGGTAGTTGTATTTTCACAGGTGTCACGTCACTAGAGGTCTGCCACTGATACATTTACTACATACACTGTGAGATAAAGCTACAGCAAAATCAGAAGTACCACTACAAAGTCTATATATTTTACTACCCTTTTTTTGTGTTTTAGCCCTGTCCTAGCCAGTCTATTGCTGTTCTGTACTACTATCTTGGTTAAATTGACAATTCGAATTTACATAGGGTCCATTCAGTATTGCTCAATTTCTGTTCTCTCTCATTCATCTGCCACTGTTTGGGCACGTAAAAGGTGAAGTCTAGTTCTTTTGTACAACCAGCATTGCTGCATGTATGCAGGGCTGGAAATGAGAATTGAGGAGGCTGAATCGGTTCTGGTCTCAGATTTTATTATTAGGATGAGGGCCTAATCCATAGATTATGTTTGCATAGATTGTTTTAGTGCATTATTTTCCATGACTTTATAAATGTAGCCATGCACATCTGCATATTTACTATCATATCGTGCAGGATGTTTTGCAAGCTTTTTTCCGTGATTTTTTTAATTATTTTATAAGGAGTGGCACCTTCAGGTGTGAATGCGCTTCTATCCTGGGAGCACCATTCATGTGCACTTTTGCCCCACCCAGGAGCGTAGCTAAAGGCTCATGGGCCCTGGTGCAAGAGTTCAGCTTGGGCCCCCTCCTCTTAGTGCTCTATGTGTCTTCTTATGCGGCACAGGGGTCTTTGGGCCCCCTCAGGCTCCTGGGCCCGGTAGCGACTGCTACCTTTGCACCCCCTATAGCTATGCCCCTGGTCCCACCTATCTAAGAGGCGACCTTGATTAAGGTGGTACATATAGCTGTGTGTGCTCCTCCTCTCATTTGGTTGCGGATACACACAGAGGTAACTAGGAGCAGCACACTATATGTGCAGGGTCTGCTGTCCTAAATATAGATGCCCATATGCAGGGGCGGTCTTGGCATTTCTGGGGCCCTAAGCGAAGTTATGTCCGGGGGCCCCCACCCCCCAATGACGCGTCACGCCCCTGATGACACGCCCTCTGATGACACCCCCCCCAATGGCACGCCCCCCCACACATCAAAGACTGGGACTGTGAGCATGCTCGGGTGGAATTTGCGTGCGCTTTTTCAAATCTGCACGCTAATTCATATGCATATTTTAGTATGTACACTAATGTGTATGCATTTTATAAATTAGTACGCATTAGCGTACTAATTTATAAAATGAGTACACATTCGGACAAATGCAGTACGTGACAGCTGGGCGGTCGGTCTTGGACACCAGCACAAGAGCGGAGCGTGGGGGCCCCCTTGGACGTCGGGGGCCCTATGCAAATGCATAGGATGTGTGGTGCCCAAGACCGCCCCTGCCCATATGGCATAGGTAGGTTTAGAGTAGTACTTGCCTGACTGAGACCACCTTGGCGAGGGTAGGTGGGCACAGATGTGTTTTGATCAAAATATATTGGCTAAGAGTCTCAGATTTTAATATTAGAGTGAGGGCTTAGTCCATATGTTATGTTTGCTTCTATTGTTTTAGTGCATTATTTTCTGTGACGGAAGCCCAGTATCTGGAGCCCAGTATCTGGAGCCCAGTATCTTTCTTGGTGGCCATATTAGTAAATCACGCTCATATCTATTAGTTATTTTAGTAAATCTGGTGCATGAGGCGGCTATTCAGGTTAGAGTTGTGAATAGGTTCTTCACTGTAGACAATACAACTTCATCTTTATGCCCTTACAGTATCAATAATTACTTAAAGTGCACAGGTCTTGCTACAACTCCTGTATTCATGGTGGACCGTGACAACTCTGTTTCCCTTGCCTAGTTTGTGCAGCACAATGGAAAAATGGCGTACTTACCGCTCAAAGGAGATGTTGGAAGTGGTTTCCATTAGCAGGCGTTCAAAGTTGTGTGACAAGTTGATCTTTCTTTCTGGGTCCGATTGCCTTTTACTATAAAGTGGGTCGGCGGTTCCCAGCGTCACTGTTCACACATCACAGGGCCCTGCTGCACTCACACTTTGTACAGTATGATAATGAGAGCAATCTGCCTGTGCAATGTCCCTGTTGTACTCTCATTATGCAACAAAATCTGCTGCAATCTAACTCTTGCACAACTGATGCTTCAGGTAAAGAAGTTTCAGTACATAATGACATGTTGTTCTGCTGACACCCCAGCCTGTTGTGAAAATTTTCCCTCAGCTTCTCATAATCCTCTCCTAGATGTCTGCAACAACAATGGGTTAGGGTTGTACGATGCATCAGAGCACCAATACTGTTTTGATACTTTGAAGCTCTTTTCGATTCAATACTAACATTGCAAAGCTAAGTAGCAGGTCCAATTGAGAGAACATAGTCCATACACTATCCAGCGCACACCATGTTCTGATCAGAGGCCGTATGTCTGCAACAGTGGATCCAGGTGAAAGAGCAGTGCTCGGTGTGGCTAGGCCGTCTGAACCATTCAGTGTCGGTCAAATGCGCCCATGATACAGGATGTCGGCTCTCCACGCTCTGCTCCTGTACTCAGATGATTCAGTTGAGGTCCAGAATAGGGATGGAGCCAGGCTATTTCAACAAGATACAGTTGACCATGTGACCAGACATGTAAGGCAGTATACAGAGGTGTAAGAGGGTTATATAAAACGGTATAAGAAGGTTATATAGTGGTTGCCAAAAGTTTAAGCACCCCTGGTCAAAATTACTGGTGCTGTGAACAGCTAAGCAAGTTGAAGATGAAATGGTCTCCAAAGGGCACATTAAACACACTTTTGAACATTTTAAGCAAGGTCAGTGTATTATTTTGGTTTTGTACAGTTTTAGAGTGAAAAAATATGGGAACACAAGGAGATTTGAGCACTCAGATAACTTTAACCAAGATCACAGATCTTATATAGACTGTTAGGCTTAAGGTTGGTTCACAATCATTGTTAGGAAAGGCCAGGTGATGCAAATTTCAAAGCTTTATAAATACTCAGACACCTCTAACCATGTCCCAAAAAACAGCAGCCATGGGTTGTTCTAAGCAGGTGCCTTAAAATGGTTGAGGCCCACAAAGCAGGAGAAGACTATTAGAAGATAGCAAAGCACTTCAGGTTGCCATTTCCTCGGTTCGAAATGTAATTAAGAAAGGGCAATTAACAGGAACAGTGGAGGTCAAGAGAAGAAAAAGACAGAGATAGCTGCTCATAGGATTACTAGAAACGCAAATCAGAAACCCTGATGACTGCAAAAGACCTTCAGGAAGATTTGGCAGTTGTGGTACATTGTTTTACTATTCAGTGACACCTGCACAAATTATGGCCCTCATGAAGGAGTCATCAGAGAAAAACCTTTCCTGTGTCCTCACCACAAAATTCAGCATCACAAGTTTGCAAAAGAACTTATAAAGAAGCCTGATGTATTTAGCAAACAAGTCCTGTGGACCGATGAGGATAAAATAGAACTCTTTGGCCATAATGAGCAAAGGTATGTTTGGAGAAAAAACATTAAGTATGTGAGTGAATCAATCATGCTTTGGGGTTGTGTTGCAGCCAGTGGCACGGGGAACATTTCAGGGAAGAGGGAAGAATGGATTCAATGAAATTCTATCAAATTTTGGAAGCAAACATAACCAACTACAAAAAAGTGAAGTTGAAAAGAGGATGGATTTTACAAATGCAAACTGATCCGAAACACACGTCAAATCCACAATAGACTACCTTAAAAATGTGCAGGCTGCAGGTTTTATCATGGTCCTCACAGTCCCCTGATCTGATCATTGAAAATCTGTGGATAGACCTCAGAATAGCAGTGCATGTAAGAAAGCCCAGAAATCTCACAGAACTGGAAGACTTTTGCAAGGAAGCTGTGATACTTGCCAAAGGGGGTGGGGGGGGGGGCTACTAGGCAATAACCATGAAGGGTGCCCAAAGTTTTGCTTCCATATTTTGTGGATCCACGTTAGGATATGTCGTGTGGAGGAGTCTTTATAGTGTCCTTACATGTTTGTATGTTATTAACTTGCAGTGTTACAATCCCAATTTTCAGTGTACCTGGAAAATTAGCCCAAAATGAATTTCAAAATGTCCTCTATTAATAGTTCAAATCAATTTTAAATCCTGTGTATACTGAATTATTCGTCCTTTTTTCCTGCCTGTAGTTACTAATTTCCTATTCACATCCTAAGGGTATGTTCACATTCTCTGCAACTGCAACCTCTGAATTGCTGGATTTTTTTGCGATTCAGAGGTTGCTGTCACTTTACAGGCAACTTGCTCTGTGACCCGTTCCGTTTCTATGGGGTCACCTCTACACCGCGATGCCCCTGCGATCCTGGCTGTGACAGCGGTCACGGTGTAGCTGTACCCTTATAGGAAGAGAGAGTTTGCTTATCTCACTGACTTTTATATAGAAGCCACCCCAGACAAATGCTGACATCATAGCATAGAAATAACCTTCTTAGATCTTTTGAGCACATCTTGGAAATTATATTCTGTGTGTTTAATGTATGAGCACAAGATCAGTACAGGAAGTACAGTATTGTAAGCTGATCCCAATCACGCTAAATTCATTGATAGAAGGAAAACTTTTTACAGTAATTGGGAAAGTCCGGTGACCACCAGTAGTTTTTATCTCCTCTCTCTCTGTACAGATGCCTGTTTATGCTTTTGCAGATGTAGCAGTGCAGCTGCCAAATCTGGACATCATGCGTGGTGTGAGTAGTACTTTGTAATTCCATAAAAAGAGGCATTCATGAAGAAAAATCAAAAAGCAAAATGTTAAATTGTCCAGCTGAAATCCTGTGGGCTAGTGTGATCCAACAATAAACTGCTAATAATGTTAAAGGGGATGAAACAAAACAGCACTCACATTTCAGTCCCTCACTGGCCAAGCACAGAGGCACAGAGGTTCTGTGTTTACAGGCTGCTGGCATCAGTGGTGGTGGGGGACCATAGCAGCAACTATGCTGG
Source organism: Rhinella marina (assembly GCA_900303285.1). Taxonomy (NCBI): domain Eukaryota; kingdom Metazoa; phylum Chordata; class Amphibia; order Anura; family Bufonidae; genus Rhinella; species Rhinella marina. The sequence goes on from ONZH01004367.1 coordinate 65,339, forward strand.
ATTGGTGGGGAGATTGAATAGGTTAGTAATCTTTTTTTTTTATTCGTTATTTCGTTTTGTTGTACTGTCAAGACAACCCCTTTAAAGGGCATCTGTCAGATTTGCACCTATGAAACCTATGTCTGACCTGTTACATGTGCACTTGGCATCTGAAGACATCTGTGTTGGTCCCATGTTTATGTGTGCCGGCACTGATGAGAACAATTATGTTTTAATATATGCAAATGAGCCTCCAGAACAAAGAGGGTCAGCTACAGTGCTGTCAAAAAGTATTTGCCCCGTGCAGATTTATTTTGTTTTTGCACATCAAACAAATGTGAATATCAGACAAAGATAACATGAGTAAATAGAGTAAATACAAAAATGCATTTTTTAAATGATGATGTCATTTATTCGTGGATAACATCTTCATGCCTAGCCCCATCTAAGTGCAGAGGGCGCAGCAGTGCCAGAGAATATGGAGCACCTAAGTGAAACCACAACGTTCCCTCTGCTCCTAGAGGCTCATTTGCATATATTAAAATATAATTTTTCTCAGCGATGAAGGCACATATGAACATGGGACCAATACAGATGTCTTCAGCTGCCAGGTGCACATGTAACAGGTCAGCCAGTGTCATAGGTACAAATCTGCTGACAGAAGCTTTTTAAGGATGAAGCTTATTTTTGCCTCAATGGGGTTGCTTTTTACTATTGATGACCTATCCTCAGGATAGGTCATCAATATCAGATGAGTAGGTGTCCGATCAGCTGTTTGAAGAGAAGGGAGCACTCATATGAGCACTGCCTTCTCAAGCAATACCTGCTTGGCATTGCCGCTTAGACCCATTTACTTGAATGGGAAAGAGTTGCGCCTAGGTCATGTTACAGCTGAATGAGACATCTCTGGCTTAAAGGGGTTGTCTCATCATGGACAATGGGGGCATATGGCTAGGATATACCCCCATTGTCTTATAGGTGCAGGTCCCACCGCTGGAAATAGCCGAGCCAGTGCGCCTTTACTTTCGGGGCTCTGTTCTCGATATAGGTGCGGGTCCCAGCTGTGGGACCCCCACCTATAAAACAATGGGGGCATATCCTAGCCATATGCCCCCATTGTCCATGATGACACAAACCCTTTGAATAGTGCTGTGGTCTCTTCAAACAGCTGATTGTTGGGGTGCCGGGAGTTGGGCTACCACCAGTTAGATACTGATGACAACCTGAGGATAGGTCATCAATATTAAATACAGTAAGAAAAAAAATATGAAAATAGATTAGTGACAATCCTATATCCTATTTCCTGTTGGTCTGGTCACTAGGTAGTACTGTACATATCAGAAACAGAGACAATATACAAAATACTGTTAATTACATTTTTCTGTTAATTGGTCCTATTCTAGAAGCTGACATAAATTGCTCATAAAGTGATTTTAAGCAGCCTTCTTTATAGTAGAGCTACAGACCGTGAGCTTTAGTCTGCTTATCTTAATTTATATGAGTGTGTAATAGGTTGCAATCTGAGTTTATCTGAGTTTTCAATTACAGTACACATTGATAATGTTGGTAGATTGTCCTGTCACCTGTTACCTTCTTATAAACAACATTAACACTTCAGGTACCCATACACATAAGAAAGTTGGCTGAACCCACCAGCTATCTTATGTTTATGGGGTTTGTGCCTACCCTTGCCAAACTGCTGGTGCATCAATTGATCAGTATCCTTTACACTAAGGCCTAGCTCACGCAGCAAAAATCCACCACATATTCCATGGCAGGAATCATCTGGACACCACACCAAGAAAGGACATTCGTACTGCAGTGTTCAGATCACTGTTATGCTAAGTACTGTTGTCGTAGAATATTTACACTATCACAGCCCCCAACTGCGCCAGAAGATTCCTTTGGTGTTTCTTAGAACCCCCAAGGTTGTTACAAGGTGTTTTGGTGGGAAGCTTGCCAACCCTTACAGTCAATCATACCAATCACACAGCTATGGACTGCACGGAAACTGCTACACAAGTTTAACATTCACTAGTAATATATGCTACACATAATGAATCCAGTGGCAGAATGTTTATGGATGATGGGCACAGACAACTGACGATGCTACATTATATTAGGGCCTGGCAGTACTGCTGGTACACATCCTCCTTTCACACTCTGCCTCTAGTATGAGGTACATCTGCTTTAATGATATTTATAAGGTTTACTCCGTGAAATCTAGCTGTCTATTCCAAAAAAAAACTTTTTATTGTTTTGTTTTAATGGTTTCATAGGCAGTGATCACTCTGCAAAGCCAGAAGCATAAAGAGAAAGGTAGGCTGAATTAGGTGAACCTAAGAGGAATAAGTAACCAAGGTCAGGCAACCCATGAATTACACTTCAGCTAAAAGAGTGTCTCTGTTATTATTTAACAATAGCCTATGTTTCGCCATATACATTAGTGCTTCTTTGAATGGTCACTAACTTATTACCCAACTTTGCATACATCAACAGCACAAATAACCACAAGAAACTTTGTAGTATGTCTTATCAGGGAGAAATGTCTAATTCTCATGTTATCATTTGTTTACCTTCCCCCGTTGCTAATTGCATTTCACTTTGAAAAACCCTTTACAGGATTAGATAATCGTTTGAAAAATTGTGAAATTGAGTAAAAATGATCAATTATCAGCTGGTGAAAAGCACTGACCAATCTAACAACATATGATAATCATTTAGTTTGTCTTTCTTGCAATCGCCCTGATTTTCGTCCAGAATTTAAGTGTAAACAGGTATGGTTTACAGCACAGGCAGATTCTACTGTGCGTGGAATGTAACTGTTTGCCTGACAAATGATCTGTTACGCGATTGCAATTTTTATGGAATACAACTTGTTCGTCGCTCAATAAATTCAATTATCGACTTGTACAAAAGGGCCTTTAAACCTGTCCAAGATAGACCAGTTCCACAATAGGATCATATTGCACGTCAATACAAGCCTATGGAGAGGGGAGGAGTGAGCAGGAGCACACACAGACAAGCAAACTGCTGGAGCTATATGGGCTGAAATATAAACTTCCTGAGTGCTTTATTCAACACCATACAGGTCAAGTCATCTCTGTAATTATCTCCATGATCCTGGCCTGCATCTGAGTTCATAAGAGAAGGTTAGGAAGTGGATTCACCTCTACATTCTGTGTGCAGTGGATGACAGCTAGTCTGCACCCACCATGTCTGAGAGAACTGCAAACTAGATATTCACTATGCACAGAAAAAAAACTGCTAAAAATACCAGACACAAGTCATATAATGGCCAGAAATGTTATTCCTCATGTATACACACATGTATACACACAGTACTATTGATTAATGCAAAGTTTGTTGAAAGGTTAGTGACACTTTAAGAGCCCCTTTATTTCATTTATTTACATTAAATTCTGGTGTAGACTTATGAACTGGCAGAGGTTGTATAATTCTTATAGAGTTTATGTACTGTACAATAATTTATGGTACAAGCAGAGTGTGCATATTGGCTTCGTGAAAACTAAAAATTAAAAGGGGACTTGATAGAGATGTCTTATGGGGCACATACCCTGGATGACAACTAGCCATTCTGCCTGGGCCATTGTAATGAGATACAGAGCTAGTGCAACAAATTGAGGGTTGGTCCCTAATGAAGGAAAGTTACAACATTGAGGAAATCAACAGGATTAGGACAGGATTATACAGGGTGGGCCACATCTCGTATCTTCACAGCATAGACAATTACCTTCAGATGACCCCAAAGATAAAAGTCTAAGGGGGTCAGATCGGGAGACCTTGGGTGCCATTCAACTGGCCCACGACGACCAATCCACTTTCCAGGAAACTGTTCATCTAGGAATGCTTGGACCTGACACCCATAATGTGGTGGTGCACCATCTTTCTGGAAAAACTCAGGGAACGTGCCAGCTTCAGTGCATAAAGAGGGAAACACATCATCATGTAGCAGTTGAATGGTCCCCAAGGTTTTCCGATCTGACCCCCTTAGACTTTTATCTTTGGGGTCATCTGAAGGCAATTGTCTATGCTGTGAAGATACAAGATGTGCAGCACCTGAAACTATGGATACTGGAAGCCTGTGCTAGCATTTCTTCTGCGGTGTTGCTCTCAGTGTGTGAAGAGTGGGAGAAGAGGGTTGCATTGACAATCCAACACAATGGGCAGCACTTTGAACACATTTTATAAGTGGTCAGAAACTTGTAAATAACTCATGAAAGAATAAAGTTGTATTAAAACCAAGCACACCATTGTTTTTCTTGTGAAATTCTCAATAAGTTTGATGTGTCACATGATCCTCTTCCCATTGAAAAAACTAAAGTTGGATCCAAAATGTCCGACTTCAAAATGTCCGCCATGGTCACCACCCATCTTGAAAAGTTTCCCCCCTCCCATATACTAATATGCCACAAACAAGAAGTTAATATCACCAACCATTCCCATTTTATTTAGGTGTATCCATATAAATGGCCCACCCTGTAAAACTCACAATGAAGGATCACAAACTGTAGGTAAACTCATGAGTTATGGATGTAACCTTGTTAGAAGTTGACAGACAGTGCTCATTTGCCTTTAGCTGTATTTAGGTTTATTAGCATATAAAAGTAACCACTCCCATTAAATACCATGTCAGCCAAAAGGTTTATTTTTAAAATGTGACACATGTGACTAATATATTGTACAATACATGTTCTTCCTGTCTTACAAAGTGGAGAAACAAGAATCTGTACCTTGTTATCTTGTAAGGTGAACTGAGAGCTGCCAGGTGTTAACATCACTTCAGATCCGGCTTTGTTACATCCTTTAATATTCACACAGCCTAGTTTTAGATCCAAACTGTGTACTGCCTATATACAAAATGTTAGCTGACTGACATTTCTTTAAGTTCATAAAATTCGCTGTAGAAGTAGCATTCGGCATCAGAAACCCTTTAAGGGGTTTATGGTGTTACTGGATTTGTTGTAGTCAGGTGGGTTATTAGAGAAAGAGGATTGCCGTTTCCTTCCTCTGGTTACAAGTTCATAGAGAGGAAAATGCAGTTCTGGATCACCAGATGACTTGGTAATGTCGACAACTGGTTCATGATATGATTGATATATGAGTAGAAGGCTTTCTGAGCATAAGCATGTACATTTTGATGCATTTTCCATATGTGGAAAGCGTGTGATTTTTGTATGCTAGTTTACCATCACTCAGGTGAATGAGGCTGAGATACAATAAAAACAGTCCAAGGGGCGCTATATTTCGTGTAACTCATTTACAATATGTACATTATTGGGCATGCTGCAATGATTTCAACCCTTTTATGTACCATCATTTTATATCCATGAAGTTGAAGTGGTACAAATCGGACCAAGTCAGTAAGTAAAGTAAATGTTCCCTTATTGTTATATGGCTCTCGGGGATAAAGATTGCGGTAAGTGGTAGTTTTCCATGCATTTTACTAGTTGATGTGTGTGAACTTACTCTGAGGGACAAAGAGGCATAGACATAACAATACCTATTTGTTGAGAGAGAGGTTGTCCAGTGGTATAAAATGTTTTATATATGGCTTACAGGTGGAAAGAATTCAAAAAGAAGCAATACTCCCCTACAGCAATCCCTGACCACTCCTGTTCTCCACTTCCTGCACCCAGATCGACATGTCAGAGAGGCCATAATGGTTACCTGCTGAGCAGACCTTTCCTGTAATTTTAGGCATATCGAGCCAGGACCAGGAAGTGAATCCTTAAAGGGGTTGTCTCATCTTGCCTAATGGGGGCATATCGCTAAGATATGCCCCCATTGTCTTATAGGTGCGGGTCCCACCGCTGGGACCCGCACCTATATCGAGAACGGGGCCCCGAAAGCGAACGGGGGCGCACTGCGCATGCGCAGCCGCCTCCATTCATTTTCAATGTGGCCGGCGAAGATAGCCGAGCGCTGGCTCGGCTATTTCCGTCGGCTCCATAGAAATGAATAGGAGCGGTGGCCGCGCAAGTGCGGTGCGCTCCCATTCATTTCTATGGGGAGCCGGCTTGGTGGTGGCCGGACCGGAGTCCTCCAGCCACCACCTTGCGGGGCCCCGTTCTCGATATAGGTGCGGGTCCCAACGGTGGGACCCGCACCTATAAGACAATGGGGGCATATCCTAGCGATATGCCCCCATTAGGCAAGATGAGACAACCCCTTTAAAGAGGCTCTGTCACTTGGTTGTAACCTATGTATATTTTTACATAGGTTACTAGGGCCAGTTTAGATAATCTTTCACATACCTGAATTGCAGAGAAGAGCGCAGCCGTTTTTGAGAAATTAAAAGTTTAAAAAATATGCTAATTAGGCTTCGGAGCACCGAGGGGCGGGCTCTATCCTCTGGAGCACCGCATCTTCTCTGCCCTCCCGGGTTCGATGCACGCCTCCCTGGCCCTAATCCAACCCCTCCTTATCCTGATTGACAGAACGGTCAACACAGTGTGCATTCCGCAGCCGTATCTCACGGCGGTTTGGCCTAAAAAAAAATGAAACATGTTCTATACTTTGCCGCAAAAACACGTCCAGAGCCCTATTCAAGTCAATGGGTCCGCAAAAATGCGGAACGCTGCGGAAGACTTTTCGTATGTCTTCCGTATTTTTGCGGATCCATGTCTGTATATATGCATATATTCATATTTGGCTCTAAGGTGACAGTTTTAAAACACTTTTTTTTTTCTATTTTTTTCAATTCGCAGTCAAAATCTTTATGTAAAATAATTTCAAAGACACCTTCCGTATTTTTGCGGATCCGCAAAAATACGGAAGACTTTTGATGCTACCATATGCTTCCGTATCCGTATTTTTGCGGAAGTATGTCCGTACTTCCGTGCCGTATTTCTACGGAGCAAGGGAAACATACGGTTCTGTGAATGGGGCCTTAAGGTATATTTTGGAATACTGTGGAATTGCTCCTGCAGATTTGCTTGCCTCAGATCCAAACTGGATGAGAAATCAAGAATTCTTCTCCACACTCACCTGAAAGACATCCGCCGCATAAATTCACCTGCAGTGTGGATTGTGCATCTACAGCATGTCAGTTAAAGGGAACCTGTCACCTCCTTTTTACAAAATGAGCTGTTAACAGTACCTTAGAGTAGACCCCAGTGTGATCCTATTGCTGTAGTTGAAACAGAGAACTGCCGGATGAAAAGGCTGGAAACAGAACTTTTAATCTTGCTGCGCTGTCTTTCCGGTGTGGGCTTGAAGTCAAGGGGGCAGCGGCCTCCTTGCTTCAAGTCAAGAAAGCCACTCCCCACTTGCTCTTGACTGACAGTTAGCCGGGGTGCCGGGGATCGCAGAAATCTCGCGCATGCGCGTTGTGCGAGTGAGTACTGCGCGATCCCGGCACCCGGCTCTTCATGTTGCCGGCGCTTTAGTAGTCATTGCGCATGCGCCGCCTTACTATGCGAGCACGCTTGGGAGAGCGCGCCCGCCGTCCACGGGGTCACTGATGCGGCGTACCGCCCGGCGTACTCTGGGTGAACGTGACCTCTGGCTGCCTATGTGCATTCCTGAGCAGGCGAGCCCGCGGTCACGTTCACCCTGGTCTCCATCCTTGTCATTACAGGTATATAAGTATAAGTATACGCCACATCAGTGACCCCTACTGAAGAGCCGGGTGCCGGGATCGCGCAGTACTCACTCGCGCAACGCGCATGCGCGAGATTTCTGCGATCCCCGGCACCCCGGCTAACTGTCAGTCAAGAGCAAGTGGGGAGTGGCTTTCTTGACTTGAAGCAAGGAGGCCGCTGCCCCCTTGACTTCAAGCCCACACCGGAAAGACAGCGCAGCAAGATTAAAAGTTCTGTTTCCAGCCTTTTCATCCGGCAGTTCTCTGTTTCAACTACAGCAATAGGATCACACTGGGGTCTACTCTAAGGTACTGTTAACAGCTCATTTTGTAAAAAGGAGGTGACAGGTTCCCTTTAATGCTGCATTTCACAGTTAGTAATGCACAGCATAAAATTCTCAGGAAAACCAGAGTAAAATCAGTGCTATATAACAGAGCTAGTAAAAAGACATTACAGCTCTGTTACAATTAGCTTAATTATTTATTAGAATTATTTAACTTTCTAAACTAAACAGGCAGATACTTTTCATTATATGTATTTAACATGAAGTTACACAGTGTCTTAGTATCAGTTGGCAGTCACACAATATATATTACAGTGCCTTTATGTGTCATAAAACAGATTGGATTAAATAATTCAGTAATAGTTTAATTTCAATTCTATGTTTGAAATCTGACCGTAATATTAAGACAAATACATGGTTAAGGAATGTGGTTTGCAGTGAATGATCATGCCACATTATCTTAGATTCTGCATACCGATACCTAATATAATATGATTGTATCTGATAGGCTTTATTGTATGAAGCAAAGTACAGCTATTACCCTGCAAAATACGTCTTTATAAAGATACTGCACAGTCATACACAGAGACAGAAGAGACGTGTGGTCAGAAGCACAGCCAGCTCAGTGGTAATATAATGTCTCTTAGCTTTACAACTTTTACAAGGTACACAAGGAACCTCTTGCTGGTCTCGGCGACAAAATTGTATGGAGCCAAAAATTGGGTTTTCTGCCCAACTGTACCTATATTCCTCCAGTACCTTGTGCTAGCATGCGGAAGTATTTCTGATGGAGCATGCCATGATTTTTTTTTGTTGGATTCATACCGCTTGCGCTTTCGAATTCCTTATCATGGAGCTATTCTGTTACCCCATAATAGCACAGTGAGTGGTGTACAGCTTCCTGTAGGTGTCTCCGCTGTGAGCACGGGGCTCCGTTGTGATAAATTTCTACCTGCTTTCCCACAGACTCCTTCAGTAGAATACCGGCATCTTTTACACCATGAATGGTACTTTTGTTGACATTACACCAGCTTCTTTGCAAATGAAGACTGTAATCTAACAGTATATAATAGAGAATTGCTAATGATGTGCTTCAGCAGTGTAAGACTTTAAGAGAACCTTCAGTTGTAGCAGAAGATAGCTTTGATGGGGGGTTATTAGAATGAAGGAGTTTCCAAACCCACAGCTTTAGGCCCCTTTCACACGACAGTATTTTTTGCGGACTCCGATCCGCATTTTTCACATGAAAAATGCGGACCCATTCATTTCTATGGGTCCGCAAAAAATACTGAGAGCATACTGTGTACTGTCCGCATCCGTATGCCCGTTCCGTAGCCCCGCAAAAAAGATGGAACCTGTCCTATTCTTGTCCGCAATTTTTTTGCGGATCCGCAATTTGCGGACCGCAAAACACAACGTTTGTGGGAAACCGGCCTTAGATTTGGCAGTCTCACAGATTTTAACTCGGAGATCCCCAGCTTTCCATACTACTGCTTGCAGCATTGCTACAGGAAAGTACAGAATGTAATGTCAAGTGTAGAGAAACTTTAAAGCACTGGGATAGATTTACTATTGAAAATGCGTCAGAATTCTGGCGCAGAGGCCACGCACCGCATTTATTAAGTATCTCAATACTTTTTTTTTACCCTGGACATGGAAAGGGCACATGTCTTAGTGGTGGTGATAGTGTTTTAATATGCACAAAAATAATCAGGCACGCAGTTCTGGTACAACGTGAGCCACCTCATATGTGGTAAAACCTTGACAGGATCATCCAGCCTGTTGCCTGCACATTTACAACGTGCGACTTCTGTAAAACTCACAAAAAAGTTGCATCTACACATCAGAGAACCCGCTGGTGTACTTTTACTGACAGGGTCTTAATCACATTACACTTAAGCCAATTCATTACTACTCTGTGCTATTTCATAAATTAGGCGCAACCACACAAAGTAAAGGCACATTTCCCCTATTAGTAAATCAACCCCTTCAATATGTGTATATCTGGAATGTATTTCTCTCAACAAGAAGTTCTTGATCTGTAATGTGTTTTCTTCCTCTTTGCTGATTTATGACCAAATAATGGTTATAAGCAATGACAAGTACAGACCTGCTACTCTTAGCATACAGTGCCTTGCGAAAGTATTTGGCCCCCTGGAACTTTTCAACCTTTTGCCACATTTCAGGCTTCAAACAAAAAGATATAACATTTTAAATTTTTGGTGAAGAATCAACAAGTGGGTCACAATTGTGAAGTGGAACGAAGTTTATTGGATCATATAAACTTTTTTTGTAATAATAAAACGGAAAAGTGGGGCGTGCAAAATTATTCGGCCCCCTTGCATTAATACTTTGTTGCGCCACCTTTTGCTGCGATTACAGCTGCAAGTCGCTTGGGGTATGTCTCTATCAGTTTTGCACATCTAGAGACTGAAATTCTTGCCCATTCTTCCTTGCAAAACAGCTCGAGCTCTTTGAGGTTGGATGGAGAGCATTTGTGAACAGCAGTTTTCAGCTCTTTCCACATATTCTCAATTGGATTCAGGTCTGGACTTTGACTTGGCCATTCTAAGACCTGGATACGTTTATTTTTTAACCATTCCATTGTAGATTTTGCTTTACGTTTGGGATCATTGTCTTGTTGGAAGATAAATCTCCGTCCTTGTCTCAGGTCTTTTGCAGACTCCAACAGGTTTTCATCCAGAATGGTCCTGTATTTGGCTCCATCCATCTTCCCATCAATTTTAACCATCTTCCCTGTCCCTGCTGATGAAAAGCAGGCCCAAACCATGATGCTGCCACCACCATGTTTGACAGTGGGATGGTGTGTTCAGGGTGATGAGCTGTGTTGCTTATACGCCAAACATATCGTTTTGCATTGTTTCTAAAAAGTTGGATTTTGGTTTCATCTGACCAGAGCACCTTCTTCCACATGTTTGGTGTGTCTCCCAGGTGGCTTGTGGAAAACTGTAAACGAGACTTTTTATGGATATCTTTGAGAAATGGCTTTCTTCTTGCCACTCTTCCATAAAGGCCAGATTTGTGAAGTGTTCGACTGATTGTTGTCCTATGGACAGACTCTCCCACCTCAGCTGTAGATCTCTGCAGTTCATCCAGAGTGATCATGGGCCTCTTGGCTGCATCTCTGATCAGTCTTCTCCTTGTTTGAGATGAAAGTTTAGAGGGACGGCCGGGTCTTGGTAGATTTGCAGTGGTCTGATACTCCTTCCATTTCAATATGATCGCTTGCACAGTGCTCCTTGGGATGTTTAAAGCTTGGGAAATCTTTTGGTATCCAAATCTGGCTTTAAACTTCTCCACAACAGTATCACGGACCTGCCTGGTGTGTTCCTTGGTCTTCATGATGCTCTCTGTGCTTTAAACAGAACCCTGAGACTATCACAGAGCAGGTGCATTTATACGGAGACTTGATTACACACAGGTGGATTCTATTTATCTTCATCAGTCATTTAGGACAACATTGGATCATTCAGAGATCCTCAATGAACTTCTGGAGTGAGTTTTCTGAACTAAAAGTAAATGGGCCGAATAATTTTGCACGCCCCACTTTTCAGTTTTATGATTGCAAAAAAAGTTTAAATGATCCAATAAATTTCGTTCCACTTCACAACTGTGACCCACTTGTTGTTGTTTCTTCACCAAAAATTTAAAATGTTATATCTTTTTGTTTGAAGCCTGAAATGTGGCAAAAGGTTGAAAAGTTCCAGGGGGCCGAATACTTTCGCAATACCTTAATAATAATAAGGTTCTAGTGCATAGTAAGTTTTCCTTAAAGGATCATTCTGGTTTCAAGATATTGATAACCTGTCCTTAAGATAAGTCATCAAGATAAGATCGGTGGGGATCCAATTCCCGATACCCTTCCATGGCCTCTTCAGACAACTGGGAACCCCCATCGATCTGATATTGATTACTAATAGGTCATCAATATCATGAAACCAAAATACCCCTTTAAGGCAAGTCTGGCAGACAGTGTCGGGAATTGGCCTGACAAAAAAACGGTATTTGTCCAGCCAAATCCCAGCATCATTGCCAGGTAGCGGCCAGATCTCCACCAGACACCATTATAGTGTCTGGTGGAGATCCAGAGAGCTCCATCCGGCTAGTGGAGATTCAGAGAGCTCCAGCAGGCTAGTGGAGATCCAGCGAGCTCCAACAGGTTAGTGGAGATCCAGAAACTCCAGCCGGCTAGTGAAGATCCAGAGAGCTCCAGCCAGCTAGTGGAGATCCAGTGAGCTCCAGTCAGCTAGTAGAGATCCAGAGAGCTCCAGCAGGCTAGTGGAGATCCAGAGAGCTCCAGCAAGCTAGTGGAGATCCAGAGATCTCCAGCAGGCTAGTGGAGATCCAGAGAGCTCTAGCAGGCTAGTGGAGATCCAACGAGCTCCAGCAGGCTAGTGATGATCCAGAGAGTTCTAGCAGACTAGTGGAGATCCAGAGAGGTCCAGCCATCTAGTGGAGATCCAGAGAGCTCTAGCAGACTAGTGGAGATCCAAAGAGCTCCAGAAGGCTAGTGGGGATACAGAGAGCTCCAGAAGGCTAGTGGGGATACAGAGAGCTCCAGCCGGCTAGTGGAGAACCAGAGAGCTCCAGCAGGCTGTTCTCTGCCTGTGTAACCAGCTTAGAGCAGTTTCATTTCTGTTATGCATTATTGTAGAGCCCACTGCCTATGTATAACCAGAAACTGATATTTAGTGTTTATTCTCACTGGGTTTTGAGATGAAGATTTCTGTTTGTGATAGACTATAAAATCTGCCAACGTCGACATTGTTAATTGTACATTAGTCATGTTTCAGTAGGTGTGTAGTTATTCCTTATTAAGTATGCAGTACTTAGTAAGTGTCAGACTTGTAAGAGCTGCCTACTTTTTAACCAGTCATACTAAGCTGTATAAAGCACAGGTCCCAACCCACATGCCATGATAAAATACAGGATTTGCTAAGAATGTGAGTTCATTAAGGCTACTTGCAAACCAGCAAACAACTACCGAAGATGAAAAATCCAGTCTTAGGTTTACTGTCATTTCTTTTGGACAAGATATTATTCTTTGTAAAACCAAAACCAAACTGCACTTCAAAAGCCGACACGAATGGTAATGTGTATGAGACATCGCTCTTTAAAAGAGGTGATCTTCTGGAAGTTCCGCGCACTCTCTTTGTCCATTTTGGCATCTACCTTGGAAACAATCAAGTTGCACATTTGATTCCAGACATTCTTCCAGTTTTAACTTGCAAAAAGGCTTATGTTGAGAAAGCTGTGACTAACAAGAGATTGATAGCAGGAGTGCTAGCTAAAATTGCTAGTGTGAGAGTGGACAATGTGCAGGATTTTGCGTATGGTGCCATTATATTAGTCAACAGCATGGACCAACAAGTCAAAAAAAACCCTCTTTCTAATGAAGAAGTAGCACAGAGGGCCGAGAAACTTGTGGGAACCACATCTTATAGCTTGCTGTGGGACAACTGTGAGCATTTTGTCACTTACTGCAGATATGGAACTGCTGTGAGCTTACAGACTGACAAGGTAAATATATGGCAGCAATTTAAATGTGAATACAGTATGTGTTGGTTTTATGTGGATGAATGTAATCGGTCAACTCCTTTGTTGAAAATATCTGAGGAAGATAAACTACTTGTTTGCATATGATGACAGTATTGGTGTCACTTTTAAATGCCAAATGACAACACATGTATACTAGAAATATGTCACCAGACTTATTTGTATTAGAGCAGCGTCAGATCATGTTTAGGTCAGGCAGTCCTTTTCAGACAGTTTGTGAGAGGGATATTTAAAGAGGTATACCAGTTAGATGAAGGGCCTGTAACCGAAATGAATGCTGCAGGTTGAACATGCACACTGCTGCCTTATTCATTATGTGTAGGACTGTTGGAGATAGCCGAGTACAGTGTTCAGCTATTTCCAGAACTCCGATAGAGAAGGATGGAGCAGCAATGTGTAGCTGCCACGCCATTTCGGGAGAATGGTGTTCTTGTAATTGGTGGGGATCCAACTGCTAGGACGGGCTGGCTATCTCGTATGTTTGGGGGGCCTTACTACTCTCCCTTAACAGATCGTGTCAGGGAAAGGAAGGACATCTTGAGTTTAATATGACAACCTTCATTCGTTCCCCTAGGAGAAAAGCTGAAACCAAAAGGGTCTGACAGCATGCATATATGGGTCCAAGAGGAATAGCTGCCTGCTGAACAAGTGTTCAGGCAGCAGCTACTAAAGGTGTACGCTCACCTTAACACTCACCTATAGGCCTCGTTCGTATCAAGCCTGGCCTGTGGCAGGGCTTGATAGGAAAGGACTGATTCTCCCATAGACTGCAATGGTCAATCTTTGCAGTTTATGGGAGAAATTATCAGAGGATTGCATTTTAATACATCATATGCAATATTAAATGGTGCCATTAGAAAGCACACCATGTCCTGCAAAAAAGGCCTTCATATGGCTATGCGAAGAGAAAAAAAAAGATGACAAAAAAAGATGACTCTTAGAAGGTAAGGAGTAAGAACTGAAAACAGAAAATTGCTGCGGCAGAAAGGGGTTAAAAGTATTCTGGAAAATGCTTGTTCATGTTTAAATATCTCTTTGTTATCTTCTATTCTCTCTAGTTTCTATAAATTACCTCAGCTAACATTTAGGCCGTCTTCACACACGCACACATACTCATGCACACATACTCATGCACACATACACGCACACATACTCATGCACACATACACACACATACTCATGCACACATACACACACATACTCATGCACACATACTCATGCACACATACACGCACACATACTCATGCACGCATACACACACATACTCATGCACACAATCACACACACAATCACACACACATACTCATGCACCCATACACATACTCATGCACACACACACATACTCATGCACACATACACACACATACTCATGCACACAATCACACACACATACTCATGCACGCATACACACACATACTCATGCACACAATCACACACACATACTCATGCACCCATACACATACTCATGCACACACACACATACTCATGCACACATACTCATGCACACATACACACACATACTCATGCACACAATCACACACACATACTCCTGCACACATACACACACATACTCATGCACACATACACACACATACTCATGCACACATACACACACATACTCATGCACACAATCACACACACATACTCATGCACACAATCACACACACATACTCATGCACACATACACACACATACTCATGCACGCATACACACACATACTCATGCACACATACTCATGCACACACACACATACTCATGCACACATACACGCACATATACTCATGCACACAATCACACACACATACTCATGCACACATACACACACATACTCATGCACACATACACGCACACATACTCATGCACACATACACACATACTCATGCACACATACACACACATACTCATGCACACATACACGCACACATACTCATGCACACATACTCATGCACACACATACACACACATACTCATGCACACATACACGCACACATACTCATACACACATACACGCACACATACTCATGCACACATACACACACATACTCATGCACACATACACACACATACTCATGCACACATACACACACATACTCATGCACACATACACGCACACATACTCATGCACACATACACGCACACATACTCATGCACACATACACACATACTCATGCACACATACACACATACTCATGCACACATACACACACATACTCATGCACACAATCACACACACATACTTATGCACACATACACACACATACTCATGCACACAATCACACACACATACTTATGCACACATACACACACATACTCATGCACACAATCACACACACATACTCATACACACACATACTCATGCACACATACACACACATACTCATGCACACATACACACACATACTCATGCTCACAATCACACACACATACTCATGCACACATACACACACATACTCATGCACACATACACACACATACTCATGCACACATACACACACACATACTCATGCACACAT
This sequence comes from Rhinella marina, assembly GCA_900303285.1. NCBI lineage: Eukaryota > Metazoa > Chordata > Amphibia > Anura > Bufonidae > Rhinella > Rhinella marina. The sequence goes on from ONZH01004367.1 coordinate 81,298, forward strand.
ACACACACATACTCATGCACACATACACACACATACTCATGCTCACAATCACACACACATACTCATGCACACATACACACACATACTCATGCACACATACTCATGCACACATACACGCACACATACTCATGCACACATACACACATACTCATGCACACATACACGCACACATACTCATGCACACATACACACATACACACACATACTCATGCACACAATCACACACACATACTCATGCACACATACACACACACATACTCATACTCATGCACACATACACACACATACTCATGCACACAATCACACACACATACTCATGCACACATACACACACATACTCATGCACACAATCACACACACATACTCATGCACACATACACACACATACTCATGCACACAATCACACACACATACTCATGCACACATACACACACATACTCATGCACACATACACACACACATACTCATGCACACATACACACACATACTCATGCACACATACACACACATACTCATGCTCACAATCACACACACATACTCATGCACACATACACACACATACTCATGCACACATACTCAGCACACATACACGCACACATACTCATGCACACATACACGCACACATACTCATGCACACATACACACATACTCATGCACACATACACGCACACATACTCATGCACACATACACACATACACACACATACTCATGCACACAATCACACACACATACTCATGCACACATACACACACACATACTCATACTCATGCACACATACACACACATACTCATGCACACAATCACACACACATACTCACACATACTCATGCACACATACACACACATACTCATGCACACATACACACACATACTCATGCACACATACACACACATACTCATGCACCACACAATCACACACACATACTCATGCACACATACACACACATACTCATGCACACATACACACACATACTCATGCACACAATCACACACACATACTCATGCACACATACACACACATACTCATGCACACAAAACACACATACTCATGCACACATACACACACATACTCATGCACACATACACGCACACATACTCATGCACACATACACACATACTCATGCACACATACACGCACACATACTCATGCACACATACACACACAACTCATGCACACAATCACACACACATACTCATGCACACATACACACACACATACTCATAACTCATGCACACATACACACACATACTCATGCACACAATCACACACACATACTCATGCACACATTACACACACATACTCATGCACACATACACACACATACTCATGCACACATACACACACATACTCATGCACACAATCACACACACATACTCATGCACACATACACACACATACTCATGCACACATACACACACATACTCATGCACACAATCACACACACATACTCATGCACACATACACACACATACTCATGCACACAATCACACACACATACTCATGCACACATACACACACATACTCATGCACACATACACACACACATACTCATGCACACATACACACACATACTCATGCACACATACACACACATACTCATGCTCACAATCACACACACATACTCATGCACACATACACACACATACTCATGCACACATACTCATGCACACATACACGCACACATACTCATGCACACATACACGCACACATACTCATGCACACATACACACATACTCATGCACACATACACGCACACATACTCATGCACACATACACACATACACACACATACTCATGCACACAATCACACACACATACTCATGCACACATACACACACACATACTCATACTCATGCACACATACACACACATACTCATGCACACAATCACACACACATACTCACACATACTCATGCACACATACACACACATACTCATGCACACATACACACACATACTCATGCACACATACACACACATACTCATGCACACAATCACACACACATACTCATGCACACATTACACACACATACTCATGCACACATACACACACATACTCATGCACACAATCACACACACATACTCATGCACACATACACACACATACTCATGCACACAAAAACACACATACTCATGCACACATACACACACATACTCATGCACACATACACGCACACATACTCATGCACACATACACACATACTCATGCACACATACACGCACACATACTCATGCACACATACACACACATACTCATGCACACAATCACACACACATACTCATGCACACATACACACACACATACTCATACTCATGCACACATACACACACATACTCATGCACACAATCACACACACATACTCATACACACACATACTTGCAATCACAACATCCACACACACATACTCATGCACACAATCACACACACATACTCATGCACACATACACACACATACTCATGCACACATACACACATACTCATCCACAATCAGCACACAAACTCATGCAACATAACACACATACTCATGCACACATACACACACATACTCATGCACACATACACACACATACTCATGCACACATACACACACATACTCATGCACACATACACACACACATACTCATGCACACAATCACACACACATACTCATGCACACATACACACACATACTCATGCACAATACACACACATACTCATGCACACATACACACACACATACTCATGCACACATACACACACACATTACTCATGCACACATACACACACACATACTCATGCACACAATCACACACACATACTCATGCACACATACTCATGCACACACACATTTTGCAGCTTTTTAACTGCTTGAAAAAAAAGCCATGAATTTTGTTTATGATGGTTTTTTTACACTTTTTTTGGCTTTTAAATGTGTGTTTGTCTCGCAATTTGCAAGCGGCATAGTAAAGCGTATCGAAAAGATGCTTGAAAAAAAGGCATAACCCATCGCATATTGTGTTTGTAACGAATGGAACAAACCACAAGAATGACAAAAACGCAATGAGGGAATTAATCAAGCCCTATACTCCAGAATTCTGGCTTCATAAAAGGGAACTTTGGCTTCCTTGCAAAAAAAAAGGTTATGACATTTTCATTTTACATCACTCACTCCAGTTTTTAAAATTGGTGGAAAATTGTGCATGATTAGATATATTATCACTCCAGATTTATAAACTGAGGGAGGGATTTATTATCATAGGTGTATTTGAAGTTAGCATATCAACTCCAATCTTAAAACTATCTTGCACCAAATGTATGAATGTGTTGCATGGTTTTTATAAGTTTTACGCAAGTCTAATGTTGCTGCACCTATTACAGTGAAAGTACTCCTTGGGGTTACCTGGCGTAGAGCTGCGATATTTTGAAAAGTTGCACATCAAAAACCTGACCAACTTCCCACTCCACTTCTAAAGGTGGCATGAGGCAGCGCATCTCAAAAAAGGCGCAAAATTTGTGACTCTTGCCACAAGATGTGGCAAAAAAAAACATTTTTACACCACAGAACTTATGTAGCAGATTTGATAAATATCGCCCTTGCAAAATTCACAAACATAGAAAAATTGATTAGGTTTAAAGATACACCATATCTGCAATGTTTGATATATTTGGTGCAAATTATGCCATTTCAGACTCAAGCTAAATTGACTTCAGATGTTACCCCTTATGTATGTAGATTTCTCAAGAATTTGCTATAAATTTTAAAGTTTTGACTAAACTGCAGCCTATGTTTCAGAAGCCATCAAAACCGTCTCAAAGAATGCCCCAATTTGCTGTGTTTGAATCGGGCCTTGGAGCGCATGCACATAATAGACGTTCACCTGCATTCTTCTTTAGACACACACTGTTTGCATTGCTAACATGCACCACAGGGTGCTGAACAGAGATGCTTTCTGGAATGTGAATTGGCTCTTTTAATTCTGTCAGTGAGCTTTCCAGGGTATACTCTGACCTGTTTTCTGCTGCCATTTCCTAATGATGCCTGCATAATCCAATAGTAGATAAAGGTAAACAGTCCCTCATTTCCTTCAATAATCTCTGTTCTCAAAGCTCTCAGGCTAAGCACACCTAAACAAGCACTGGTAAAAGAGACTAAACATTCTGGTTAAGATAATTAAGCCTAATGTGGCTAGAAGTAATCCTCAGGTTTAATTACAGACTGCTGTTTCTTATTGCCATGTGTCACGCAAGGCATTTCCCAGTCTGATTACAAACTGTACAGGTCAGCAAAGATGCAGAGGTTGGCCTAGTGATCTAGCATTTGTCAGGATTTACCTCAGACTTTATTAATAGGATGAAAAAGGTGCATCAAACAGGCTCATTGAGTCAGATGCCTCCAATGAATTGGATATTAAACAAGTTAGGCCCGATTCACATCTGCTCCGGTGAAGGAATAGGCTACTGGAGCTTGCTGTGGGGCCCAACAGCTAAGGGGCCCATGTCCACATAAGGTGCAGTTAGTGGTAAAATGTTTATAAGCTGCCATGGAAAATTTAAAGGAGTTATCCAAACCCTTATAATGACAACCCCTACACCCAATGTCCGGGCCCCTCATATAGATTATAGTTAACCTACTTGCGGGCACCTGTGTCGCTCCTGACATCCGCCACTACATTTCCCTGTTGCTGATCAAAACATCCGGCGATGGGGGGAGCAGCCAATAGCAGACTGCAATGGGAACGAGCCTCCCTAGCATCACGGGTGCTATTGGCTGCTCCCCCCCATCACCAGATGTTTTGATCTGCTCAATGGAGAGATGCAACGGCCGAGCGGGGTTCAGGAGCGACTATAATGGGATCCCACTGCTTTCCGGCATATATAGTGGTTTTCAGCCAGACAATGTTATTTTTTTATGTCCAGCCTAAGGCCTAAGGCATATATTCTGGATACAGTGAACTCCAGCAGTCTGTTCCTCCACCGGAGTTCACAACCTAGATATGAACCTGGCCTTACTATAACGCTCACACACCCAGCTGCTCATGTAGAGTACTGCAAAACTGTTAACCCTTTCTACCCCAGAGGTTTTTTTGGTTTTGCGTTTTCGTTTTCCGCTCCCTGCCTTGATACAGCCATAACTTTTTTATTTTTCTGTTCACATAGCTTTATGAGAGCTTGTTTTTTTGCGGGACAAGTTGTACTTTCCAACGCCACCATTTAATATTGCATATGGTGTAGTGGGAAGCGGGAAAAAAATTCCAAACCGGGTGAAATTGCAAAAAAAACGCAATTCCGTCACAGTTTTACGGGTTTTTTATTTACGGCGTTCGATATGCGTTAAAACTGACCAGTTACTTTTTTTAAAAACTTTATTTTTTTACACTTTTTTATAGTTCCCATAGGGAACTATAAGAAGCAATCATTTGATTGCTTATATCATAGACTCCAATGCACTTACATTGGAGTCTATGATGATTTTACTGCTTTCCTATGGAGCCCTATTACAGGCAAGGGCTCCATAGGAAAGTCTATGCAGCAGCCTCCTGTCATTTACTATGACAGGGGCTGCTGCAAGCACGCTCCGGCTCCTCCAATCGCCACACGGGAGAGCCGGAGCAACACCGGAAGCGCACCGGAAATGTCCGCGATCGTCACATTAGCCGGTTGTGGACGTTAGCCGCAGGTGCCTGCTAGTTGGATATGCAGTTCACCTGCGGCCATCACGCCCGCTCCGTGCAGGAGCGGGCACCATCTTTAAAGTCCCGGCCACCGCCGTACTAGTACGGCGCTGGTCGGGAAGTGGCAAAAGGGATTCTTTCACCTGTTTTTCACCTATATAACTAACAGCAGTGGCCCACAGAAGATTGCACATACATCCCAGACATACCTGTGTGCACTGTGTGTCTGTATTACATGTCCAGGAAAAGCACTTTTAAATTCTGCAGAAAAACAGCTCTCAAGTGCCCAGCTCTGCTGCTGCTGCAAACCAGACTGAAGAGGGGAGGGCTGCTTTAGCTGCTCGTATCGTGGGATTGGTAGCAGATAGAAAAATGGTTCTGACCTTTTTTGAAAGCTGGCATTCCAAGCGTTCAAATGATACGAAAGCACAGCATTATATCCAGTATATCAGAAGATATAGCTGTTAGAAATTGAGTCGGGAGAGAAAGCTGTTTTTAGTTTCACTTTCAGCTGGGCACTTGGGAGCTGTTTTCCAGCAGAATAAAAGTGCTTTTCCTGGACATGTAATACAGACACACAGTGCACACAGGTATGTCTGGGATGTGTTTGCAACCTTCTGTGGGGCACTGCTGTTAGTTATATAGGTAAAAAACAGGTGAAAGACTCCCTTTAAGGTAGATTCACACAGAGTTCTTTGGATTAGGTTTTTTAGCAGATTTTCCGGTAGGGTTTTGAGCCAAAGCCAGAAGTGGATTTGAAAGGAGTAGGAAATATATTTCTTTTTCCTGCTGGATCCTCGTCAGCCTCAAAACCTCCTTCAAAAAACTCTTGTGTGACCTAGCCTAAGAGTATTTTACTTATAAAAGTGTTAGGCTACTTTCACACTAGCGGCAGGCCTGATCCGGCAGGTGAAGGGTGCTGCCGGATCAGGACTGCCGCAGCGACATGTGTGGAGCCGGAACCGCGCTCCGGCCCCAAACATGTCACACAGTACATACATACAGACACACACACATATACACAGACAAATACACATACATGGTTCAAATGATTTCAACGGGTACGCACTCTCTTGACTGGATATATCAAACACATTTAATAAGACATATAATCAAAACATTGTAAGCATACAAAAATATAGAAAGATATATAAAAAAAATATATAAAAAAATATATAAAAACTAATACATTATTTAGATCAGTGGATACTAACTAGTATGGGTAAACCTATTGGATAAACATATATACTCCTCTCCACTTTATATTGGTATGTTTTCCCCGTAACGTTGCTATAAAGAGTATAAGTTCCTCCGTGCTGATATGTATAAATCAGAGTTAGCAGTCTCTTTATGTGGAACACGCCGACAATAATATGTCCTCAATACAACCGATCTCCACCAGAATAGATCCAACCACCAAATAGATCTTGTGCTTTCAAATGCTGGCGTTCGATCAATAGTCTTTTCAGAGAGCTTTCTTTTAATATATAGGGGAACATACAGTCTCCGAGGAATAGAAGGGGTCTGTGCACTTACCCTATCTCCTTTATTTCCCCGCACTCTCTGTGTTCACATGCGCTACAGACTCACCACCGTGTCCGGAGCTCCACGTGTGGCGTCTATCGCAGTGATTTGTTTGGAGCTGTTGTTTCCTGTGTTCAGTCTTTGGTTGGAATCCAGGTTTTCCTATTCCACTAAAGCACGGTACCGGCTTCCACCATTCCTCCGATTTCACAAGATAAAATCATACATCGTTATTAGGCATGCCTCATTAAAATCTGGGATGATTTTAATGAGGCATGCCTAATAACGGAGGAATGGTGGAAGCCGGTACCGTGCTTTAGTGGAATAGGAAAACCTGGATTCCAACCAAAGACTGAACACAGGAAACAACAGCTCCAAACAAATCACTGCGATAGACGCCACACGTGGAGCTCCGGACACGGTGGTGAGTCTGTAGCGCATGTGAACACAGAGAGTGCGGGGAAATAAAGGAGATAGGGTAAGTGCACAGACCCCTTCTATTCCTCGGAGACTGTATGTTCCCCTATATATTAAAAGAAAGCTCTCTGAAAAGACTATTGATCGAACGCCAGCATTTGAAAGCACAGGATCTATTCTGGTGGAGATCGGTTGTATTGAGGACATATTATTGTCGGCGTGTTCCACATAAAGAGACTGCTAACTCTGATTTATACATATCAGCACGGAGGAACTTATACTCTTTATAGCAACGTTACGGGGAAAACATACCAATATAAAGTGGAGAGGAGTATATATGTTTATCCAATAGGTTTACCCATACTAGTTAGTATCCACTGATCTAAATAATGTATTAGTTTTTATATATTTTTTTATATATTTTTTTTATATATCTTTCTATATTTTTGTATGCTTACAATGTTTTGATTATATGTCTTATTAAATGTGTTTGATATATCCAGTCAAGAGAGTGCGTACCCGTTGAAATCATTTGAACCATTTATTTTTTACAGGTTTTTTTGGGTGACCTGTTTTTTGAGGTACTGCACCTCTACTTTATCCTAAACTGTTGAGTGAGAGCCACCTCATAATATCTGTTTTTCAATTTAAATACACATACATACTTACATGCTCCCGGCAGGTCTTCAGAGCGACGGAGAAGCAGGACGGCTCACACAGGTGACGATTCCCCACAGCGCCCTCTGCTGGGCGCCTGGTGGAATCGTCACCTGTGCGCGCCGTCCTGTCCCTCCGACGCTCTGGGGACCTGCGGGGGTGCATGTAAGTATGTATGTGTATTTGTATGTGTATATGTCTGTGTATGTTTATGTGTATGTCTATGTCTGTATTGTGTGTATGTGTAGCCGGATCCGTCATGAACTCCATTGAAAGTCAATGGAGGGCGGATCCGGTTACCATTGTGGTCACACCAGACGGATCCACCCCCATTGACTTGCATTGGGGGTCATTCCGGATCCGTCTTGGTGCGGATGCCTGGACCGGAGAGCAAACCGCAGCATGCTGCGGTTTGTTCTCCGGTCTGAAGACGGAACGGAATGCTTTCAGGAGCATTCCGTTGTCTTCAGTTCAGTTTTGTCCCCATTGACAATGAATGGGGACAAAACTGAAGCGTTTTATTCCGGTATTGAGCCCCTATGACGGAACTCAATACCGGAATTTTAAAATGCTAGTGTGAAAGTAGCCTTAGTCATACAAATGTAGTAGAATTAGGTTCAATAAGTGTTGCTACATAAAATGATAATAGACACAAAACTTTGCTACCTCTGGATTTTACACAATTCTGTTGTAAAAACCAGTGCTGTAGTAGTGCATGTGAATGTAGCACTCAGCTGCTGAACTGATATTTTCTGGAACTTAATGAGATTACTGGGGTGTTGTCTTTGTTTACCTTGTGCAACATAGGCCCCTCATCTAAAACTGGCCAAGCACATGAGAACTTGTGTCCAATTAAAAAACAACATGTCTGCAGTCCCACCATTCCAGCCTTGCAGCCCTATTCCCAGCTGCTTTGAGTCCCTGTAGGCCAGAAATTGCTTGGTCCCATGACCACAGCAGCCAATCACTTTTCTAGAAGCATTGATCTCAAAGACTACATCAGAAATTAAGGGGGACATTTATCATTTGAGATCATTTTCTTGTCACTTTTAAGGTTTAGAATTGTGGGGGTTGCATCAAATTTATGAAATGGTGCAGTTTTCATGTATTTGGTGCAACTGCATTGTGTTGTATGAATTAGTAAAAAAAAAAATTACACCATGGGTGCCATAATCCCGGACTATTCTCACTTTTCAGTCGTAAACATAGACCACTTTGAAAAGTGGCAAGGCTCCTAAATGTTGAAGAAATGACACAGAAAACGCTGCTGTCATGCAACATTTTTACACCAGAAACCAGGCTTATCTGGATTGATAAATGCCCCCTAAATCTGCTCTTCTCATAAATTGCATCTGTACTATTACTATGAGAATCTATGATATGTCTGTAGAGCATTTAGAGGATAGAAAAGAATCGGTATCCATGTGAAATGCAGTTAGTTGTTTCACATTTTACTTTGTGCTCCGTTCCACCCACTTTGATAAAGAATAATAGTAAAAGCCCTTTAAGCCCTGATAGGTTTAGCGTTATTACATATTTTGGAACTTTTTAAAACTCCAAGGGTAGAGAACCTTTAGGAAGAGAGATCAATATAAAATGTTAACAGTTAAATTAAATTTGGCAGAACTGTGTCAACTGTCAGTGAAACTTTGTTTTTTATTTAATGAGAGAAATTTCATTACATCATTGTGTACATTATCCCCATACTGCCATCAAACCTTAACCTTGTACATCAGGGAGACCAATTATAATCTTTTCTGAACATGTTGTTGAAAGTGGTCATGGTGGAATGGATTCCAAGTTTTGCTTTGGGGGCTCATGGTTACATGTTATGGCCCTGGATACTGAGGTCTGTGTTTGCACCAAAAAACAGATTTTTTGATATCCTTTTAGCATTTGTTCTGTTATTTTTTTGACAGTCTTGATGGTGTCAGGGATTAAAGGGGCCTGTACCTAAAAAGTCTCTTTCAGCTAACCTGTGGTCAGAAAACACTTTGAGCAGTTCATTGTGACTGAATGTGGTCCTCTTTTTTTCCTATTTAGCTGCATAATGTAGACGAGCAGGACGAGAACAAAGAATGTTGCTATAATACATCTAGATTTAACAGTGGTGTAGCTTTTATATTGAGGTACTGTATGTGGTGACAGATTCCCTTAAAGGGGTATTCCCATCTCACAAATGTAGTGTGTATAGTTAGATATAGCCATACCAGTATTATTACTAATAGAATGTATTTATATAAAATGTACCGTTTAGAAGATTTTCCTATTTGTATATCCATTGTCCCACACACATCAGTCAGGCCGTTGCCGCTAGTTACGACCACCGCGGCCATGTAGTAGTGGTGGTCAGCTTGCTCTTGTTTAAACCCGCTCTGAGGTAACTGCTGTATTGTGAACGCACATTACATGAGCATGCGGAGACACATCTTAGGGTTGTAGCATGTTTGTCTGCGCTTCCAAAACGCAGAGAAACGGATCCTGTTCCAAGATCAATTCATCTCTATGGAGCAGGATCCGTTTATAAAGTCTGCATTTTGGACGGATCCTGACCACTGCTTTTTAGACTGGTAGCTTCCAAAATGCAGATGTGAAAGTACCCTAAGATGTGTCTCCGCATGCTCATGCAATGTGTGTTCACAATACAGCAGTTACCTCAGAGCGGGTTTGAAAAGGAGCAAGCCGGCCACCGCAGCTCCTTGTAACTAGGGGCAACGGCCTGACTGATGTGTGTGGGACAATGGATATACAAATAGGCAAATCTTCTAAATGGTACATTTTATGTAAATACATTCTATTAGTAATGTGGCTGTCAGTGGCAGCTGGACTCCTTATAGAGAAAGTGAAGATGATTTATTACTGCCCCTACCTACCTGAATCCTGTGTACATGGCATGAAGTGAGCATTATGTATACAGCTCAGGAAGCCCAGGTTACTGCAGGAGTTACTGGGTCTTAGCAAAGTCAGATCAATTCTGCAGTGAGTATCCAGAGGCTTTATTCTCCCTTAGGAGACCTAATACCAACTTATGGGTCCAAGTGTATTCTGCATGGTCACATGAGGCAGTCTTTTGCATGTGTGGAGTTACTTTAGAATTTTCCAGCGACCTTGAAAAAAGTCTCTGTACCTGCTTTGTTGTTTGGGAAGATTTCTCTACAGAGCGACCGAAAGAGACATACTGTAGAGATGCACTGGCAGACTTGGAACTTACAGTGGCCCTGAAAAAAAATCTAAACACAGCTCCCATGTTGTAGACAGGTCCAAATTGACAGAAGACAGGGCAGCACAAATAGGCAGAGCAAACACAAGTAGGCGGGTCTAGTAATACTGTAGTGCAGCACAAAATACTATGCAAGCAAAATCAAATACCACGGTGCAGCACAAAGTACCTCCCCAGAAGCTGCCTCTGTGTGGTGACCATCGATAGATGCCATACCCTGTCCTCCTGCTCCAGGTGTTTCTAATAAAGATATGAAGATATGGAGCAGGGGTTTTAGGAGATGAGATGCGGGCCACAGCACTAAGCCAACCCTACCTTCAGCATGCTGCCTGGACTTCCCCTACTAATGGCCCCTTTAGCATTCCATATAGTATGCTTCCCAAGTGGCTAAGGAAAGAAGAAAAAAAAAATACTTTAACCTGGTTCCTAGTCGTCATCTCCAGTGCAAGCCACAGGCCTTTCCATCCTGATACACCTGTGAGCATACGTCATTTGTACATTGCCTCATATAGTGGCCTGTGGCCTATGAGATTTAACAGAAGGGCAGGGAACCATGGGCTCCTATGCCCCGAGTCAGTATTCTCTACAGAGCAAGGAGAGCTGTGACTGGAGGACCCCAAATTTCCCGGGGTCCGTCCACCACTAAGCACTGCTACCCGCTGCTCCCATAGAAGTGAATGGGAGCGAATCGGGCACTCGCTGCCCCTGTTCCAATTCATTTCTATGGGAAGATGGAAATAGCCAAGCCAGCTGGCTCAGCTATTTTCGGCGGCCCCATTGAAATGAATGGAGGGCAGCTGCGCATTCCTAGTGATATGCCCTCATTGTCTATGATGGGACAACTCCTTTAAGGCCCCATTAAATGGGCCGACACAGCAGGCAATTATCGGGAGCAAACTGTTCATTACTGATAATTGCCTGGTCATTACAGGAGGTGAGAGCTGCATTTACATGCAGCAATCATCCCTGCTGTGTGGGGACAAACGATCGTTAGAGTGATAGCTTGTCCCTACGGACATGATTGTTGCTCGGTAGCAGTTTGCTGTTTAGACAAAACAATCTGCTACCCTGAAACTTTTTTACATGGGTACATCAGCAGAACACAGCTTTTCAGTAATTGCCCTGATCATTGGCACACGCAAAGGGACCTTTAGTATCAGTTGAACTTGGATGAGTCTGAAAGAATATATCTGAGTCTGATCCCAAGGGATACTACCTAGAAAGAATTCATTAGGGTGGGAGGGTGACTGCTGTTGTGGTGGCTGTTCTATTCCCTAGAGTACTTGCAGTTCATAGATTTGTGCAAACTGTACTTTGTTCCATGGACCTATAAGACTCCTCACGCCAATTAGGCACCCTCCTGTCATGTACCATATGTTTATCGTGACACGTGTTTCTGGTTTCTCGCGTTTGTGCCCTGGCGTACTGGATGTGGTTGTATGCTGGTTGCCAGGGGCAACGTGTAAATTGGTGGTGTCACGGTCTTGGTTGTTCTCCGTGATACGGCTTCCATGTTGCTCATGTTTGTGCCCTGGCATTCTGGCTGCAGTGGTTTTCCGAGGTTGCTGGTTGCCAGGGGCAACGTGTCGTTTTGGTTGTCGGTATGTATCCTGCTCCTTGTATACTTTCCTCCTTCCCTGACTTGTTCTCACGGGGTTAACATCTTGACCTGGGTGTGGTCACTAGGTGCTTTTTATGCAGTTGTTGCTAGCCTGGTGGGTTAGTTGTGCTCCAGCCTCCTTTGGTGCTGGAGCTATGCACCTCTCCTGGGATTCCATCTGCCCAGTCCTTGTGGCCACCTAATATGTCATCGAGGTCTTCCCTTCCTCTTGCCTTTCCCAGTTATGTGGTGTGTGGTTTATGTTCCGGGTGGGTGTTTGGTCTTTGACTACCATGTGTCTTCTGACATGGAGTCCAGACATTCCCTGTATGTATGTACCTTCGGTGAGAGGGCTCCAGGGTTCCCCGGAGGGGGAACAGCAAAAATGTGAGTTGTTGCTAGTGAGCTGGTTCCTGGGTTGGTTATTTGTACTGTGTCCTGTTAGGTGTTCAGGTTCCAGTATATGTGCCTGGGTTCCAGCCGTTGGTGTGTGGGCTGCTGGTGCTTCTTCCAGCAGTATCTGCAGGTAAGTTGCCAGGTGCATCGGGACCATCCTGGAGGTGCAGCCAGTGAGTCTCGGCTAAGTGCATCCCTACCATCTAGGGCTCTGTGAAGAACGGGGCTCACTGGGTTTCAGCCCTCTGGGTTTGGCTCCAGGTATTTCCGGTGCACTTGGTCCAGTGGTATTCCTTGCTACTGGTTCCCTACCTGCTGATCCAGTCTTCTGCTCACTGTAGTGTTTCGGTGTGTGCTCGGTGTGGTGTTTCCCTCCCACACCGTAGCGTGACACCTCCATAAGTGGATATAGTATAATAATAATCTTTATATAGCACCGTCATATTCCGCAGCTCTTTATAATCAGGTGGTTCATGTACAAAGTCATATATAACATAGCAACAAACAAGTTTACAAATAAGGCTACTTTCATACTTGCGGTAGCCTTTTCCAGCATGCTGATCCGATGGGGAAACAGCCTGCCGGATCTGTGCTACCACAAGTGCTGGCAGAAGTCTACTCCGGCCCCATTCACTTTAATGGGGACGGGCCAGAGGTCCGGCCGCAGCACAGCAAACATGCCGAGAGGAGGCTGGCAGGCTGCAAGTGTGAAAGTAGCCTAAAACAAGAGGAATAAGGGCCTTGCTTGCATCTATGAGGAGATAAGTGTGACACAAAAGGTAACAAGTACTTCATTTAAACAATGGTCCAGCCTTCTTAACACAACAGGAGAGAATATGTAAGGCAGCATGAGGTAGTCTGCAGCTGATATCTGTAGTGCTTCTGCGTGCATGGTGTGTGGCTATTTGATGATGGGGGGTGGGATGAATGAAGAAGAGTTAGAGTCAGGGGATGTTATAGGCCAACCTTAAAAATGTTTTTTTTTAAGGACCACCTAAAACTGTGGATTTTATGAATTTACCTAATTGCCAACTGGAAGAAGTCTTTAAGACGGAAGTTAGAGGATTGGTTCTTGGTAGATGTTTATTGTAAATAATTGGTTGAATGGAGAGCACGGGTAGGATAGTAGACAGAAATCAGGTGGAAAATGTACTGTATGGGCAACTAGTGCAATGACTGGCACATGGTGGACACATCGGAGTACTGGTTAGACAGACAGATCAGCCTAGCTGCTGCATTAAGGATAGATTGAAGAGGGGGAGGCCAAATTAGTGTTGTGTTATAGAAATTGAGACGGGAATGGATCAGGGCACCAATGAAAGTTTTTGTTGCTTCCATAGTAAAGAAAGAGACGGATTCTAGAGATGGTTTTGAGGTGCAGGTGGCATGAGCGGGCAAGCAATTGAATGTAGGGGGTGAAGGAAAGATCAGTGTCAAACATAACAACAAGATGGTGGGTGTGCTGTCTAAGCATGATGGTAGTGCCACACACTGAGGTTTAGGTAGGTTAGTAGATGGAGAAAACACAAGTCGTTCATTTTTAAAAGATTCAGTTTCAGATAGAGAGAACATAAAGTTAGAGACAGAGGACAGTCATAGGTGTTCTGTAGTACAAAAAGGATTATGTCACGTTTTGAAGTGTATACTTAGGTGTCATCAACATAGAGATGGTACTGAAAAAGAAATCTGCTGATAGTTGTGTAATCAGGCCATCTAGAAAGAAAAGAGGAGAGGACTTAAGACTGAATCCTGAGGAACCTCAACAACAAGAGAGAAAGGAGGGGAAGTAGAGTGAGCAAATGATGCACTGAAGGTGCGGCCATAGAGATTGAAAGAGACCCAAGAGAGCAGTGTCCTAAAGGTCGACAGATTTCGATCATGGTGAGAAGATGGTGGTCTACAGTATCAAATGCTGCAGAGAGATCCAGAAGAATTAGTAGAGAGTAATTACAGTTGCACTCAGTTGTCAGGAGGTTGTTTGTCACTTTGGTAAGGGCAGGTACTATAGAATGTAGGGTGCAAAAACAGATTGCAATGGATCAAGGCGAGCGTTAGTGGAGAGACAGCAGAAATGAGGAGAGTAGACCAGATGCTCCAGGAGTTTAGAGATTAAGGGGAAATTAGAGACAGGGCTCTAGTTAGGGCTTAGGTCAAGAGAAGGTTTCATTTTAATAACGGGAATATGAAAGAATGTTTGAAAGAAGAGGGGAAGATGCCAGAAGAGAGAGAGAGAGATTGAAGATTTTAGTTACTGGAGTAGTCACAGCCAGGGAGAGAGACTGGAGGATGTGTGAGGAAATAGTATCCCCCAAATCCTGACCTAGGCCTCTCACCCAGTTAAACTAGTATACTTTGTTCTGCCTCATGCCATTCCTCAGTGCCTGTTTAAAAGGTGGAACAATGACTTATAGGATAGCAAGGAGATATAGTATCCCTTATTCCATGGGAAACAGCCACCTAGCACTACCTGCTAATAATTGCAGTGTAAACGGGCATTTAGAGAGAGAGAGAGACATACATATCTTATGGTTAAGGAAAACTACAAAGCTCAATTATGGCCACGGTAAATAAAGTTATAGTATGTAACATACAAAGCTATCTGGAGTGATACAATTCTCTAGGGAATGGGTCTTCCCACCAAGCCTCTTGGTAAATTTTGAAGAAAATTCTGCATTAGCACGAGAGTGCCTCAAGTGACCACACCACTATGGGACAGGAGAGAGCGTTCACTTTCACTTCTGAATACGTTTTCAGGAGGTGGCTGTGGGCACCCATCAGCTGCTGCTACATGGCTGGTTTATTTGCCAGAAAAAAAGCAGTTTGCAAATAATTACTGAAGACTGTTGTAACTAGGGCTTGTATGTTACCCCAAGAAAAATACTGATGTAATGTTAAAGGGGTTCTCCAGCCCTAATCTGAAAAATGAGCCCTGCATCTAACCTGTGGAGAGAAGATGGAGAGAGTTGTACTTACCAGCAGCAGCGTTTCCTGGATCCTCTTCATGGTCATGTGACCACATCGTCAGCATTTTGAGTGCTTCCTGTCCCTCTCCATCTTCTTATTACTGACATCACCGCCTCATGCACTGATGGCCAGCCGTCTTCATTCCCCATGCCTGCATACTAGGAAGGCGCCAGGAACTCCTCACTGGACGTCATCACTGATGTCAGTGTTATCTGAAGGCTTTAGTCTGAAGCCTGTGTTTTTCAGCGCTGCAATGAACAGGCTGTCATAGCTGACAGCACCGTTCACTGCTGCCCAGAAGCCTTCTTTGAGAAGCCTGTGCTGGGCTCTGTAATGCGGCAGCGTGGATGTCACTGGGGGGGCACTGTGGATGTCACTGGGGGGGGGGCACTGTGGATGGCCCATGGGGGCACTGTGGATGTCACTGTGGGCACTGTTATGGGAGCACTGTGGATGTTACTGGGGCACTGGGGATGTCAATGTTATGAGGGCGCTGTGGATGTCACTGTTATGAGGGGACTGTGGAGGTCACTGTTATGGGGGTTCAGTATGGGGGTACATTCACATGACCGTATGAATGGGTCCACATCTGCTCCGCAATTTTGCACAACGGATGCGGACCTATTCATTTCAATGGGGCCGCAAAAGATACAGACATCATCCGTAGTTCCAGAATAGGCATTTTCTATATAGTGCCGGTCATGTGCGGCCCGCAAAATCCGGAATGCACACGACCGATATCCGTGTTTTGCGGATCCGCAATTTGTGGACCTCAAAACATTTAAGGTCGTGTGAATGTAGCCTGAGTTATTGCTCTCATGCAAACAACCAAGATCGGCCCAGGAATCCATGCAATGGTCCATGTGTCAACCTGTATGATAGTAATGTATGATACAACCTGTACTTACTTGACATCAGGGTCATTGTTATGCATTCACCTCATCATATGTACAGAACCCACGATCAGAGAGAGACTGGCTGTATCGTACATTACTGGGATACATTCAGTTCTGGTCAGGAGAGTACTGATACACAGCTCAGAAGGCAGTATCATACAAGATAGGATTAGATACACAGCTCAGCAGGCAGGATCATACAAGATAAGATTAGATACACAGCTCAGCAGGCAGGATCATACAAGATAGGATTAGATACACAGCTCAGCAGGCAGGATCATACAAGATAGGATTAGATACACAGCTCAGCAGGCAGGATAATACAAGATAAGATTAGATACACAGCTTGGCAGGCAGCATCACGCATGAGAATCTTTGATACAGGAACAGTAGACCATATTGCAGATGATAGATTTGGATATAGAGGCACAGCAGACAGTATCTGACATGATAAGCGTGGATACACACCAGACAGTATCATACAAAATAAGATTACATACACACCAGACAGTATAGTACAAATGGGATTAGATACACAGTTTAGCAAGCAGTATCGCAGACAACCACCTGTGCATCAGGTACAGCAGGCTGTGTCATACATGATAGGATTTGTCGGAGTAATCAATTAATTTTGGGAGAGCAGAAAGGTAGCCCCGATAGTTCACCTGCTGGTTGCCAAATTAGGTCTGAGCAGTATATACTGGAGAGAACAGATACAGGAGTCAGACATGGAGTCCTCCTGCCTTAGAGCAGTTCTCTCCTTGTAGGCCAGAAGTTCAGCTTTATTTATACCTCTAGTTATCTTACAAGTTATTAGACAAGTCAGACTAGTACAACCCAGTTATAGTTATAGTATTTAAATACATCACAATAACTGCCATATTGGCATTTGCTCAACCTGTGGATCTTGAGGAGCAGGATCTGATAGAATGATCTTGTCTAACACATGGAGAACAGGATCTAGCACAGTGATCTTATCTAACCCTTGGAGAACAGGATTTTATTACCCAGAGTCAACAGAAGAAACATCTAAAGAATGTACTATAACCCCCTTAGACTCCTCTTACATATTATATCCTTAAATGTACCTTTAATTTTATTTTTCATAATGTAATTACTCTCACAATCCCCTCTTTTGTTTCTTTCTTTGACTCTGAGCAGCCACCTTGCCTCCTGCAGCCTTACAGAGGGTACCTTCCGTCCCAGGCGGCCCTTAATGCATCGCCCAGTGCGGGGAGACTTAGCAATGTTTCTTCACTCCATTCCCCAACTGATGGTTGCAGGAGGGGTGTGACCCTATTCTTGATAGACTTGTGGTTTTCAGTCTCTAAGCTGGCTCCTGGAATAGTAGTCCATATCATAGTAAAATCTGATGATGTTTGTCTTCTCCCAGCACATCCCTCAGGGACCCTGCCAGGGGCATCATTAGACTTCCTGTGAGGATGAGGATGGCTCTCCACATGGCATAGCTTCTGGGTTCAGCACTTTCTTACAGTAACTGGCGTGGATCCAAATCTCCTTTCCTTCAAGTTTGACTGATGTAGAAGTCATCAGTGGAACTTTGTATAGACCATCAAACCTTGGCTCAAGACTCCTTTTGATGTATCTCTTAATCACTACCCAATCTCCTGGAATTAAGGGGGGTGTCCCCTCTTTTGATTCTGGGTCTGGAATGGAAGAGTAGATAAGTTTATGCACGCTCCCTAACTGCCTTTGCAAGTTCTCCAAATAGTCTTTCATATCTTTAAATATCTTGGCCTGAAGTTGTTGAGGGAAGTTTAACCCAGTCTAGGGTGGCCCTCCAAATAACAGTTCATAAGGCTAAGGCCTATTTTCCTACTTGGAGTCACTCTTACACTATACAGGGCAATTGGGAGACATTAAGTCCATGGTTTATGGGTTTCTGGCTTCAATTTCTGGGTGACATTTAATCTTTCTGTTCTGCCGCTGCTTTGGGAGGTGATAACGGACATGAAACGCCTGCTCTATTCCTAAAGCTGACATTTCTTTCATTATCTCTCTGGTGACATGGGTTCCCCTTTCACCTTCTATGGTCTCCAGTACCCCAAATCTGCTGATCACTTTACTACTAGCTTCAGAGCTGACACCAGTTAGGCCCCTGGACATACTGAAAACAGATCAATGCAGACCAGCACATACTCATACACACTTACCCTCGGCAGCTGTATGTAGTCGATCTGCAGTCGCTGAAGCGGGTTATCTGGCCTTGGTGCACTCTTCATAGGTACTTTAGTTGTTTTCCCTGGGTTGTGACGGGCGCAGGTCGTGCAACCCACAACAAACCTTGCTGCTGCATTATTGAATCCAAAGGCAAACCAATATCTACTTACCAGGCTGCACATCGCTTCTTTTGAGCTTGTGGGCCTTTCCATGTGTCAGCTGGGCCATCATTGGGTACAGTGCCCTAGGAAGACAGGTCTTACCATTTCTCATCCATAGGCCATTGACTGGTTCTGCTCCTTTGAGTTGCCAGTCCATCTTTTCCTCTTTATTGGCTTGGCTCTGCATCTGCATCAGTACTTTCTGATCCACCACCCCAGTCTCCGGCAGTTGAGCAACCACACCAGTGAGACCAAGTGGCAAAAGAGCTGCCTGCTTTGAAGCCTCATCCGCTCTGCGGTTGCCAACAGCCTCCGGAGTAGCTTCCTTGGTATGTGCCTGCACTTTCAGGACTGCTACCATTTGTGGCTTGGTCAAAGCCTCCATCACCTCCTCCATAGCCTCTTTGTTCTTTATTGGTTTACCTAAGGATCCAATAAACTGCCTACTTCGCCAAGTAGGCCCATAATCGTGGGCTATACCAAATGCGTACCTTGAGTCGGTGTAGATGTTGGCCGTCTTATCTTTTGCCAGGTTACACGCTTCTGCGAGTGCCTCCAGCTCTGCCTCATGCACCGAACACGAGGGTGGGAGTGGTTAATTACCTCATGTGCTGTTATCACTGCATAACCTGTTCAATAACATCCTTCATGGCAGTATCTGGAGAAAAACTTAAAATCCGGGTTAGGAATTTACACCTCAGTTACTGTGTCTACACATTTCAGTTCTTGGTTCATTAACGGAAGTCATGGAGTTCTTGTTGTCCATTACTCTCCCCCCTTTCTGAATCATGCAGAAGCAGTGTAGCAGGATTTAGCACTGTGCATATCTGAAGGTATGGACATTGACGGTGAACATCCCTGTGCCTGTTATAGAGGATCTCTGCTGGAGTCATCATTAGGGTAGCTAGGATACACCACGTTGACAATTCCCTAGCATGATGTTAGCTCTTCTAGAGGACAAGGTGTTTTTGTCTTAGTAAAGTCCATAGCAAAATGTCGCTTTTCTATGACAATTATAACATATGGAATGGATAGGATCTCTACGTGTGCGGCTCCAGGTAGGACAGCCTGCCCTCCTTCTCACTGGTTCATTACAGTAAGTGGCACTGAGACATTGGATACGTTGCTGCCTCAGATTGGCCTCTATTAACCTGCACATCATCATCATCAGGTCCTCCTATTTCATTTGCTTAGATTTGGGCGTGCCTTAATCAAGACCTATCTCAAGAGCTTCAGTAGACCCTCTATAAAAACCTCTCAAAGCAGTTTCTCATCATTAGAGAAGGTCATCTGATCTAAAGTAGAAAACAATTAATGAGAGCCATAATCTATAACTTCAGTTCATAGTCTGGTAAGCTGCAGCATCTTCATCCTTTCGCTGTACTATGTCTGACTATTTGAGAGTAGCCTCTTTCCTCTTCTCTGCTGCCCACATGCTCACATACTTGATTTACAAGCTTTTCTTCCTCTCAATCTAAGGTCTATCGTTCATTTGGAGCTCTCTTCATGGTTTCAAATTAAAACACCCATCTTTCATTATGTATACCTTCTTAAAAGTTGTATCTCTATTTTTCACTGCCCCTTCTCCACACTGTTTCTGGATTATGTCTACTGCAGCCTCCCTTATGGTACATTGTGAAAGACCCATTTTCCAGCATATCTATACATATAAATAGTTTTCTGTTAACAATAGTGCAAAAAATAATGTGAATATAGAAATTTCTAAAATCCTAACTCAAAATAATGGGATAATATACAAGAGGGACTCAAATATAGAGGAACCAAACAAACACTTCTAAATCTATAAAAAATCTATATTTCTGAACAAAAAAGAGGGGCATTTATGGTGCAAAGAGGGACAGAGGGACTTGGGTCCAAAAGAAGGACACTTGGGAGGTCTGTATTGGGTTCTATGGAGAGCTGATCAGGCTCCCCTCCCTGCCCAGGATTCATCTGACGTTGGGTTACACTTCTGTCTGGTGCCACAGCATTCAGCAACACCACCACACCAGCAATCATGTAAAGGAAAAAACTAAGGTTGGACTCACAAAACTGTCCCAACAGGGTGAACCCCTAGAGCAGCTTATCTCACCTCCATAAAGACACCCATGCACATGATATAAAGACAAGACACATAACACACTCTTTGCACCACAACTTCACACATCCCTTGCTGTTTATTACACACTGTATGCACACACACTCCTGGTTATAGATCACACTCTCATAGCCATACCCATTCCTATGTCCTATCCAGGAATTTCTTATCTTCTCTCCTTGGGCTGTAACATTACTCTTAGCCTCCCTGGTGCCTCAATTACTGAAGCATTTATAAAGTCACCCAGCTTTCCTGAGAACTTTCATCCACACGTGCTACAACTATTTCTACTTCTAGGCATCCGCTATTCCCAGAACTGCGACTTTCTCTCACGGCATCCTTTCCTCTGCGTGCTGCAACTATGTCTACTGCTAGACGTCCGCTATTCCCAGAACTGCGGCTCTCTGTATTGCCCTTATGGCTTTCCTCTCTACCCGGTCCCTGACTCTAGGTATTAGGATTTTTCTTCTTTATTTTCTTAACCCGGTCCCTGACTCTAGGTTTTTTTTCTTTTTCTCTCTCAACCCGGTCCCTGACTCTAGGTTGTATTCTCTATACCCGGTCCCAGACTCTAGGTATTATGCTTCCTTTTTTTTTCACAACCCGGTCCCTGACTCTAGGTTGTATTCTCTATACCCGGTCCCAGACTCTAGGTATTATGCTTTTTTTTTTTTTTTTCACAACCCGGTCCCTGACTCTAGGTTGTATTCTAAGTCTGCAGCACACTAGGATCGCCCTTTTTACTCACATTCTTCTACCTTCCAAAGCAACCAAACTTACAAATCCACACAAGTCAACAAGGATTCCACAGCTCCTATCTTCCAGGACAATCAAACTGAAAACAATTAATGAAAACCCACACAAACCAACAAGGGTCTCATAGCTGCTGTCTCACACACCTCTTTCAAACCAACAAACTGCACAAACCTCACTCATAGAGCTCAACCCTGCAGGTGAACAAATTTAGGACCTAGCTGGAGGCCACAGGGTCCAACTGGACTCCCGTCCCTGAACTGGGCAAGAAATATGTAAGAAACAATGGTTCTTACCGTGAGCTCTTTTTCTCTTGCCGAGTTCCTGGTGGAAGTCCTCGTGGTGGGCCCAAAAGCCTCTCTGTAGGTCCCGGGTTTCGGCACCAACGAAACTGTCGGAGTAATCAATTAATTTTGGGAGAGCAGAAAGGTAGCCCCGATAGTTCACCTGCTGGTTGCCAAATTAGGTCTGAGCAGTATATACTGGAGAGAACAGATACAGGAGTCAGACATGGAGTCCTCCTGCCTCAGAGCAGTTCTCTCCTTGTAGGCCAGAAGTTCAGCTTTATTTATACCTCTAGTTATCTATCTTAAGTTATTAGACAAGTCAGACTAGTACAACCCAGTTATAGTTATAGTATTTAAATACATCACAATAACTGCCATATTGGCATTTGCTCAACCTGTGGATCTTGAGGAGCAGGATCTGATAGAATGATCTTGTCTAACACATGGAGAACAGGATCTAGCACAGTGATCTTATCTAACCCTTGGAGAACAGGATTTTATTACCCAGAGTCAACAGAAGAAACATCTAAAGAATGTACTATAACCCCCTTAGACTCCTCTTACATATTATATCCTTAAATGTACCTTTAATTTTATTTTTCATAATGTAATTACTCTCACAGGATTAGATACACATGTGATTTGATGTGCTTGCTCATTGAAGCTGTTAATTGCTCTGGAGATGGTGAGGACAGTGATATGATTTAGATACTGAAGTGGACATAGACTAGCAGGAGTAGCCACATATAGTGGCAGGAGTTCCTGCAGGCTGAACAGTAGGGGGTGGGGCCATCCTGTGACTCATCACTCTGCAGTGCAGCCAGGATTTATCGATAAAGTAAGGCTACTTTCACACTAGCGGCAGGCCTGATCCGGCAGGTGAAGGGTGCTGCCGGATCAGGACTGCCGCAGCGACATGTGTGGAGCCGGAACCGCGCTCCGGCCCCACACATGTCACACAGTACATACATACACACAGACACACACACATATAGACAAACAAATACACATACATACTTACATGCTCCCGGCAGGTCTTCGGAGCGCCGGAGGAGCAGGACGGCTCGCACAGGTGACGATTCCCCACAGCGCCCTCTGCTGGGCGCCTGGTGGAATCGTCATCTGTGCGCGCCGACCTGTCCCTACGGCGCTCAGAAGACCTGCCGGGGAGCATGTAAGTATGTATGTGTATTTGTATGTATATATGTCTATGTATGTTTATGTTTATGTGTATGTCTATGTCTGTATGTGTGTATGTGTAGCCGGATCCGTCATGAACTCCATTGAAAGTCAATGGAGGGCGGATCCGGTTACCATTGTGGTCACACCAGACGGATCCGCCCCCATTGACTTGCATTGGGGGTCATTCCGGATCCGTCTTGGTGCGGATGCCTGGACCGGAGAGCAAACCGCAGCATGCTGCGGTTTGTTCTCCGGTCTGAAGACGGAACGGAATGCTTTCAGGAGCATTCCGTTGTCTTCAGTTCAGTTTTGTCCCCATTGACAATGAATGGGGACAAAACTGAAGCGTTTTATTCCGGTTTTGAGCCCTTATGACGGAACTCAATACCGGAATTTTAAAACGCTAGTGTGAAAGTAGCCTTACCTATTCAACAAAACAGGAAACTAGGAAAGTAAACAGATCTGCCACTATAGTCTGATGCCCAGACAGGAAGAAAGAAAACATAGACATCAACAACAGGTATTGAGGGCATATGTATGTATGAAGAGGGGTGTTAGGAGCACATAAAAAGCATTTTGATTTTGGGACCAGAAAACCTCTTTAAAGGGAGTCTTTCACCTGTTTTTCACCAATATAACTAAGAGCACTGCCCCACAGAAGTTTGCAGACACATCCCAGACATACTTGTGTGCACTGTGTGTCTGTATTACATGTCCAGGAAAAGCACCTTTATTCTGCTGGAAAACAGCTCCCAAGTGCCCAGCTGAAAGTGAAACTAAAAACAGCTTTCTCTCCTGGCTGGATTTCTAACAGCTGTATCTTCTGATATACTGGATGTAATGCTGTGATATTGGTATCATTTAAAAGCTTGGGCTGCCAGCTTTCAAAAAAGGTCAGAACCATTTTTCTATCTGCTACCAATCCCAAGACATGAGCAGCTAAAACAGCCCTCCCCTCTTCAGTCTGGTTTGCAGCAGCAGCAGAGCTGGGCACTTGGGAGCTGTTTTCCTGCAGAATAAAGGTGCTTTTCCTGGACATGTAATACACACACACAGTGCACACAGGTATGTCTGGGATGTATGTGCAATCTTCTGTGGGGCAGTGCTGTTAGTTATATAGGTGAAAAACAGGTGAAAGACTCCCTTTAAGATGCTCCACAAAGATCTTGCATCATAATGTGCAAATCTTACAGTGTATGAATAATCTGGGTACCAGCCTAAAAAAATAATTGGAAATCAC
This sequence comes from Rhinella marina, assembly GCA_900303285.1. NCBI lineage: Eukaryota > Metazoa > Chordata > Amphibia > Anura > Bufonidae > Rhinella > Rhinella marina. The sequence goes on from ONZH01004367.1 coordinate 106,528, forward strand.
CATAGTAAACAATTTCTCAAATTTTTCACATAACATTTTTCTCTATTGTGCATGGGCAGCTTTAGGGTAATGTTTTGTTGTTTTTTTTATTGTTGTTGCTGTATGTTATCATTTGCAGCCAACAAGGATAACCATTATGGATCTACAGACTATACTTTCAAGATCTGAGTATAAAATAGAAAAGAAGGACTATATTAAAAAAACAGCACATCCCAAAGTTATAAAATATAATAATAGCGTTCTATTTGTGGTTTGTCTGGGTACGAGTACCATTCTTTTTGGGAATTAGGTGTGCACTTATAAGTACAGATGGATTTGGGGTCCCTCATAGGGTCATTATTGTATACAATATTTTACATTTTTTGTTTTCTTGTGGCTATAATAAACATGATTATATTTTAATCTGTATAGCCTAGAGGAAAGAAGGGAAAGGCAGGACATGAGTGAAACCTTTAAGTTTGTTAAAGGTATCAAGGTTCAGGAGGAAAGTATTTTTAATAAACAGAACAAGGGACGCAATCTAAAATTAGTCAGGAGGGAGATCGGAGCCAATGCCTGGAAATATATTTACACTGAAAGAGTAGTTCAGTTCAGCAGATGTGGTTGGGAAATCTTCAGTAAGTGAATTTAGCATGCCTGGGATAAATACATGTCTGTCCTAACATAAAAAGAAATAATATTTGGTGGACCATGTGGTCTTTTTCTGCTGCACATCTTCTATGTTATCTCTATGTGCTGCTTTTTGATATAGTCCTTCTTGTATACTCTGATTGAGCTCACAGGCTATTGGTATTGCACTCCAACATTCCCAGTGTGACCCTCTCTTGTTTATATTGGTTATACTTCCAAGATCTGACATAGATTTTCAGTTAGTAGGGTACAATTGGATGACCTAAGGGTTACTGGACAATGACTGTGTGGACAAGTACTGTAACTATTAACAAACAATAGGCTGTAGTTTCAAACTCCTAAAAACTGGGGCTCCAGTTGTAATCAATGTCTAACAGAAAACGCATATTTATGGAAGTATTCTTTATGTGGACTGTGGTCATAAGATAAAAGTATGATAGATTTGTCTAGATGTATTTGGACCATTATCGACATGCATTGATGATAAAAATTACCATGTGCAACGCTCATTAGATGTGTGTATATCACTTGGATCCCCCAAAATCCATGAAGAAGATTGGGGATAGAGCTTTTTTGAGCCATTGTGAGCTAAACCTGTGGCTTGTTTTACTATGCCAGACAGCCGGGAAGGAAGTATCCAGTTAAACATCTTTTCTCTTTGATGAGTAAGAAAACTATACACTATAGCAAAAAGAAACCTGGAAGGTCAGGAAATTGGGCCATAAACAAGTCAATTCACAAAGCACAGAGCAGAGTAAAAGGTATATGCTCTCTGCCTCATTTTATGCAGGGAGTAGGGATAAATTCTTACCAAGTAGGCGTTATAAGGTAATCTTTTGTGATGCCTTGTTAAGATAGCACAAAAAAGCCTGGCTAATGGCTGATGACAGTGTGCTGGCAGGCTCTGAGGGAAAAGCTGTCTGTATACAAGTGGATAAAGGATCAAGTTCTCTTTTCTCCAGGCCTCAATGGCTCAGTCATTTTTCAGGTAAGATGAATGTGTCTTCCCATCTATCATTACTTGCAGGCTCTCTGGGAAGTTGAAGCCCTGTGGGTTAGTAGTGCATTTACTTGGCTGCTGATGTTATTAGCTACCGAATAAGGAGCTTTGTTGACAAGACAGAGCTGCCCTTTTGTGAGCTTTGTTCCTGGGGTTTATTCATTTACATAATGGATTAGCATGTATCAAAATGCACTTTAAGGGATTGCTCCATTTTTCTTGCTTTCCTTTTTGATGGACTTAAGAAGATGGTATAACTGTAACTGCAACGACTTAAATATTTAATGTAGTACTAAAAGATATATCTCTTTAACAAGAGCATATCCATTGTCAATCAAAAAGACAGTGTTTCATACACTAACTATAATGCTATTACTACTTTTTTGTGAAACTCATATTGTGTCCAACACTAATCTGTAATATGACTTTGACCATACAGTATATATTCTGTAACTTAGCAATCACACTAGCAAGTCCTCACTTACCAGGAGTCTTTTTCTATTCATATTTTCAATAGTTTTTATTTAATACTCAATAAATGTCACTGACAGTTCACCATTTCTGACATTGCCCATGTTTGGTTTAATATTTGCAACAAACGTTATGAGTATTCGTATCATTTTTGTTTTTATTTTTAATCAATCACATGTAACACACCTTGTAAACCATTTGGTTTTTTTTAATTGCCCTGTTTAATATACTGTCACTAGTATGACTGATGTATCAGACAGGTTTAAGACTTGTTATTCTAGTCACATCTACACAGTGCACTAATCATCCATTTTACTAGACGTTTTGTGGAATTTAGCTCTTAATGGATACAATAGTCACACAACTGTTGCACTGTATCTTTTTAAACACCAAAAGTTGAAGTGAGGACACATTTTTAGATTTCAGGCCTACAAATAACCAAAAATAATATATTGTTATGGTAAATAGAAAAAAAAAATAAAAATTAAATATATATATATATATATACAGTACCTTTCAAGCGCAGGTTTTTTTTTTATTCATATACCTTGCTTCCACTAATTTAGGCACTGATTGAATAAAATTAAGTCAATTAATGACTAGATTCATTATAAGCTTCTGTGGATATAAATATTCTTTACTATTACTATGCTACTGCTATACTATTGCCACTGAGATGTTTCTGGATCTTTTTTTACGGAGCTCTTAAAAAAAGACATGCAGCAGGAGTTAATTTTTTTTTTATAAGACATTATTGATTCATTTATGAAAAAAAAAACATTGAAGAAATACATTGACCTTGTAATGAAATGTACAGTTGTATAATAATTTAAAATATTGTACATTATTTTATTATGTATCAACTTTACTAATATTGAGTATATGATTATTAGCATTAAGTGCAACAGTTTGTATTACTTTTTAAATTTTTTTTAAATATTTATTTGGTTGATATTACTTGATAGCTAAGTAGACTAAAATGAAACTATTATAATACTAAAATTCTTTAAACTATTTTTATAGTTTTTATTATTATAGCATTTTTTCTTATAGTTAACATTTTTAATAGAATGCCACGAAAGGCGACTCCCACATTTGTTCTGACCAATGCTTTTAGACTTTTCTCAGTGATGTCAAGGGATTCTCCCTCATGTGCCTAACAAAAACTACAGATTAGCATGAAAGACAACTCAGCAGTTAATGCATACCTCGCAGTTCTCAAGGTGAGCATCATGAAATCCCTTCTGGTAGGACTGATGGTCTTCATCTTTGAAAAAATCTTTATTTTTGCAAACCTAAAGAAATTTAGCCTGGAAAAGAGGAAAGTTAGGGGAAGATGTGCTATCGAGCTTAGCACACTGAAGAGAGGAGACTTGTTAGAGGTCCCCAGGACTCTGTTTGTTCACTTTGGGATCTACTTGGGAAATAACAAGGTTGCCCATCTGATGCCTGATATCTTGCCTGCTATTTCAGACGACGAGGGTCTGATTGGAAAAGTCGTCACCAACAAAAGGCTGATCCTGGGTGTCCTGGCTAAGGTGGCCAGTATAAGAGTGGACACTGTGCAGGACTTTGCCTATGGTGGAAGTATAATGGTTAATCACATGGACAAAAGTTTCAAGACAAAACCTCTTTCTAATGAAGAAGTGGCTCAGAGGGCTGAGAAACTGGTGGGGGCCACATCATACAGCCTGCTGTGGGATAACTGCGAGCACTTTGTCACTTATTGCAGATACGGGTTTCCAATGAGCTTTCAGACTGATAAGGTAAATTCATATATTCACATTGCTGTCTGTAAACTGCTTTACAAATTTGTCATATTGAATAATGCAAAATATGAAGAAATTTTATCAGTTATTTTATCTATTAATCTTAATTCGAAGTGAAGACATCTTTCATCTGCAATTTTATTTTGCTTTATTTGGTCTTCAACAACAATGAATATTAATATGTTCCACACGTTAAGCTTTCTGCATGCAAGCCAAAACCGGGAGTGAATTTAAAAAAAAAAGAGAAATTGTATCTCTCCTTTATACTTTCTCTCATTTTATGATCCTCTCCTGATTTTGGCTTCAAAAACAGCACGCAGAAACCTGACCGCACTGTTAAGATCCATAGATTCATCCTAACATGAAATAACAGAATTGTATGTTTACAACATAATCTACTTGTATATTCATGGGCGCTGTGATTTATTCTTTATGAGATTTTATATCTGTATTTGGCTAGTATAATTACGCTCTTAGATTACAACCCCTTCAGTGCTGCAATTTCATTTACACATAAAACAAGTGGAAATATCAACTACAAAGTAACTTTTTTCTTTTCCTTTAAAGTTGGATTTTATTCCCTTTTATTGCTGGGTAGCGTATACCTGGCATTGTGGATGGGCCTGGAACAATTCACTTTAATTGTTAATAACCTTTAACCCTTCTAATAGTTAAATAGTTCCTGTAGTAACAGCAGACATAAAACCCTGTCTGGGCCTTGTGGTATCTGCTAAGAGTCTGTGAAGGTGTTACTTCCCTATAATTGTCCAATAAAATGATTACCGGGGTTTTCTTCTTTGTTTTATTGCATGGAATGAATGCCTGTGTTATGTGTATTATGTGACTGATAGAAAAAATCAGCAATGCTGTCTGCAAGTGCATAGTAGTGTTTCTTACATGGAATATACATCTAATCTACATTAATTAATTTTTTCTATATATCTTGCTAGAATTATTTGTATTCTTGTATATTTAGATTATTCTTTTACATTGTGACCAATGTTATTTTTGGCATTTTATACCAAATATATAGGCGGTCATTTACGTTTAGGCCTATATTAGGAATATATCTGATGCTGATGATCAAAGGTTATTAGCGACGCAATCTGTGACGCCATGGGAGTGGTTTGGGCGGCAAAGGGGATGGGCTGGCAGGTCTAAATGTAAGCCAGCTAGGAAGCTAGTTTACATTTGGACCAGCACCGGATACACTGAAGTCTGGGGTCTCTACATAACCTTGGAGGATCCACTATCAGTGCAGGGGCTTATTAAGACCAGCATCTAAGATGCCGGTCTTAATAAATGACTCCCATACTGTTTAACCTTTATGAGCACTACAATGTAACTGTACATCATTGATGCACAGAGAATTTATGGCTCACGAGCTAAGCCTGCTCCATATGCGGCAGTTGCCAACTGACATCCGGACTCAATGAGTGGAATCAGAGATAACTCTGATCCTAGTTAGTTAACGCCTCAAAATGCTGTTGCCAATAGCAACTGCATCATCTGAGTGAGTAGGCTCCCTCTGTCCTCCAATTGGAACCCCTCTGGTGAAATCACAGGACTCTGATTGGTTGCTATGGCAGCCTGAGGCCTTGTGAAGGCTCCCAGGCCTGCCATAGTCAACTGCCTGCAGCCAGGCTTAACAGAAAGACAGTAAAAATCCCATAGATTGCAATAATATACTATGGTATAGTGGTGATCAAGACATCATAGGTGATCAAGACGTCACCTGAGTGGACTAAAAATGACAGTAATTTTTTTTAAGTTTAAAAAAAACGCAAAAATATTACAAATTAAAATCCCCTCCTTTCCAAATTCTACACAAAAATATAAACAATAAAAAATAAACATAATCGATATTGCTGAGTCCAAAATGCCTGAATTGTTAAAATCTAAAAACATTTATCATGCGTGGTAAACTCCGTAATAGAAAAAAAGTGGTTTATTTGCTGTTTTTTTTATCACCTCAGCCCTAAAAAAAATAAAAATTGATCAAAAAGTCATATGTATCCTAAAATGATAGAAATAAAAATGACAGGTTACTCCACAAGAAACAAGGCCTCCCACAGCTGTGTATATGGAAATATAAAAAGTTATGGCTGTCAGAATATGGAGATGGAAAGATGTTTTTTTTCAAAGATGTTTTTATTTTTATATTAAATCAACAAAAACTGTATGAATTCAGTATTGCTATAATCATATCGACCAGAAGAATAAAGCTGTCATGTCATTTTTAGCGAACAGTGATCGCTCTAAAAACATAACCCAAAAAATTGTTTTATTTTTCCAATTTCATCCCACAAATATTTTTTTCCTGTGTTTATATATTTACTGTATGTTTATATTATGTTTAAAAAAAACTTGAATGTTATAACTTCTGCAGGAAGTGGCACAATTTGTAAAGTTACAGTGCGACTATTAATTCTTTGCATTTTGTGCATTTGTGTTTAATATTTGCTTTATTTTGTATGTATTCACTGATTTAGGTTTATATTCTTGGCTTTGATTTATGTTTAGTCAATTACAAATAGAGGGAATAGTATAGAATGACTATATGGCCGTGCACAAATTGGGTTATTCTGCTTTTTAAATTTGTTGCCTACGTATATATGCCATCAATATTAGATTGGCACGCTACCGATTACCTGTTTAAAGCCACAATGCTTGTGTGAGCGCCGCATCCTCTTCATTGTTAATAGCAGGTTTTAGACTAGTTTATACTGCAGACTGTACTTTTCAGGTGAAAACTACAATACCAAGCACAGCTGCTATGGAAAGGATGGTGTGTGCATGGACCAATGTAAAGCATGAGACCACAGAGCTCCCAAAAACACCATGGCCCTTCAAACAGCTGAATGGCAGGGGTGCTGAGAGTTAGACCCCCACCGATCTAATATTAAAGGGTTATTCTCATTTTAGACAATGGGGGCATATCGCTAGGATATGCCCCCATTGTCTTATAGGTGCGGGTCCCACCGCTGGGACACGCACCTATATCGAGAACGGAGCCCCCGAAGTGAATGAGGGCGCACTGCGCATGCGCAGCCGCCCTCCATTCATTTCTATGGGGCCGCCGAAAATAGCCGAGCGCTGGCTCGGCTACTTCCGTCGGCTCCATAGAAATGAATGTGAGCCGACCGCGCATGCACGGCCCGGCTCCCATTCATTCCTATGAGCGGCGCGGGGAGCTGTGCCTGGTGGTGGCCGGACCCCCGGAAACCTGGGGTCCTCCAGGCGCAGCGCTCCCCGCTCCGTTCTGGCTATAGGTGCGGGTCCCAGCGGTGGGACCCGCACCTATAAGACAATGGGGGCATATCCTAGCGATATGCCCCCATTGTCTAAGATGAGAATACCCCTTTAATGGCATATCTTAAGGTTAGGCCATCTAAAACCTGGGTAACCCCTTAAATACTGTTTTCTATGTACTTTTTTCATAAACATGCATGCCATGTACACACATATCATGTCATCTTGTTTTCTTTCCTATACTTAGCATTCATTTCTGTTACTTTTCTTTTTCACATAGTTTTGCGAGATAGTGAAGAAGATCATTCGAGACCAAAGAAGTGTTGTGATTTCGGCTGCTCTAGGATTGGCATTGACGCTTTGTGTGGGAGTAGGCCCTTTTACCACCATTCCTAGCTTTCTTTTTACCTTCACCCTCTGGATGGCTAGCTGAGCTGGATCATGTGTGACAAGACAAAGCGACCAGATGATGAATGGCCAAATCTGCTGTGAGCCTTCAAAATGTACTACATGCACTTCAGAAAACTTTCATAGAAATGGAAAGTATCGGCCAAACCTGTGAGTGAGAACACTGGAGATCAATAGCTTTGGGAACTGTAGCATACTTATGAGAAGAATTTCCAACAATATTTTTCTTTAAAAGATTTATTACACAGGAATGATACCATTAATGTTTTAGTACAATGTGAAAATTAATGTATATCAACTGTGTGGTATATACTGTATCTACCAGACTTATAGACTTTAAAGTGTTGCTGTGATGTGGATGTTTATGCTATTGGTTTAGAAATAGTTAGGGCAAGTTCACATCATCATAATTTTTCAGGTCTGATCCATCATAAGAACAGAAAAATAAAGTCCTGATGGAAAGGGCTCAATCCGTTTTCTTCATTTTTCTTCTGATGGATCCAGTGAACTCGCCCTTCATCAGTTAGTTAATCTTGGCCTCCAGTTAAAAATCCATAGATGTCCTACCATGGCTAGGTCATGTGAGCTAACTTTTTTTGGAAATCGTTGTCTACTTGCTCAGCTTTGATTAACATATGTCATTGTTACCAACGGGGAAATTGTATTGAAGAAACTTTTGTAGGGTTTTAACTATTTCCAGAACCCATGTCACATAGGAGGAGTAGACACAGGGGGTCAAGTTATATCATCTGCTTATGTCTTCTCCTCCCCATGCCAACTAGATTTGTCCTAAACTTATCCACATTTATCATAACTGATACTGTACATGTAAATTGTGTTCTGTGCCATATCACTAGCACTTTTTAAAAACTGCGCTGTCTCTAAGAAGAGTAATTGGACAATTGAACAATTTTGCCGCTATGAACTTCAGCTTGCTAACAAACATGTATTAACCATATTTAAATAATAAACCAATTTGTTAAAATTTCGTTATCAAATGTTAACAGCTGCTAATGAATACCAAAATAAAATCTGGCTAAATTAGACATCTAATAAACATAGCCATATACTTACCCTTTAAAAATGGTCTGTTACCTTGAACCACAGTCTGGTTCTGCACCGCTCCTTCTGTTTGTCCTGAGAAAGGAATCACTATAGCATGGAGGCCAATCAGTTGTCTCTACCAGCAGGTGCCTCCTTCACACACTTTTCTTCAGCATTTTTTAATTGCTTTAAAAAAAAAAAAGTGCTTGTAAAAAACTTTCAACTGTTTTTCAAAATTTCAAGTGTTTTTTTCTGGAACTGTCACAGAAAAGCCTATGGGAAAAAGGTCAGGAAAGAGCCATACCTAGGCCATGTTATATAAATGTACCAGAGCATTTTATATTTCACTTTAGACTTGGACACTGGCCTCAGCATTTTTGGCCAATGAACCTGTCTGTGAAACCAGTCTTATCTGCTACACTACATTTTTGTTGGGTGGGGTTTTTTTTTTTGGCATGTAAAAAAAGTCCATTAAATTCATGCATTTTTTGGGTGGCATTAGTCACATGTTTTGTTTGCAATTTTTCTATGGGAATCGCCTGAAAAAACACCATACCCAAGAGCATGCTGCGATTTGAAATAAAAAAAGGCAAGGGACCAAAAAGACTAACAAACTCTTAAAACGCCACTACAAAAATGCAGTGTATAATTTATTGGTTGACAAAGTGATATCTGGTTAAAGGATATTTTTGGTTTAAAAAAAAGTGCAGAAACACATAAACAGATTTATGAAACTGTCTAAAAGAAAAAACCTTGTTGCCCATAGCAACCAATCACAGCTCAGCTTTCATTTCTAATAGTGATCTGGAAAAATTACCGCTGTCCAGTGGTTGGTTGCTATGGGCAATGAAGATTTTTTCTTTTAGAAACTTTTCATAAATCTACTCTTTAGTGGTGGAGCTTTGCATGAGAGGGGATGGGGGCTAAGATGTGCCATTATGTGCCAAAATTGTGAAACAGTAAAAATTTGTCTCAAAGTAAGCCAACCAATAGTATAGAGCTAGACAAAAACTTCTTAGCCCTGTACCACATTTATCATCCAGCCTGAGCCACTGTGATAAATCTTCTGCAGGTCTAGACTGCCTGTCTAAGTTTTCCACCATCTTTAAGATTAGTAAATCTGGACCAGTGTGCTGATAACTTGCCACATTGTATCAGTGTAGGTTGTGTTGACTTTATATGTCATCACTAGACTGGACGCAAGAGTAACAAACACTGAAGAAGCATTGTATTGGTCTATAGATGTTTGAGACTCTTCTTCACTAACAGCAGAGGTCTTAAAAATATCAAGGGATTAAAAATATATGAAAGTTACAGAATGTTTCACTACACAAAATTTAAGATTTTTTTTTTACATGAGTGGAAAAGTGCTTATTTCTCCATGTAACATGTTTGTATCTAATATATGGTAGTTAATATTTTACTTCTGTCATATGATATGTGATTTTCTGCAATGTGTAATAAAATTCTATGTTTGACTAACAGTGGTTATGTGTTTTATTGTGTGGATTTTACTATGATTTCTATTTTAGACTACATTGCTACTAAAAGCAGATGTGAAACATTTTGTGATCACCAGTGATGGGCCATTTCCTGGTTCATGCTTTGATTAGCAGACAACAATGTGGTCAATGCATGTGCTTCTCATTTAGTTATTTATATAACAAGACATCTTACTGAAAATTATGTTGTTTCTCGGTTTTTTTCCTTTCTCATCATTTATATAATGCTAACAGATACCACAACCTTGTAGAACAATCATGAAATTGTCTCATATCAGACAAACCTTGATCAATATTTTAGAGAGAGACCATTTTTTGGAATATAGGAGAAAACATGTGCACCCATGGCAAACCAGGAGGATAGAAAATAAACTCCATTCTGATGTTACCCCTAGTCTATCTGAATGTAGGACCCATATATCATAGTAGTAATCCGAGCCACAATCAACGATATGTATTGAAGAAAGACAGATTAGGACAGTGATTTGAGATCAATTACAGGAGGGTTTTACTTGAGTGTAACAGAGATAACTCTTTTCTTGGTGTCAGGGGCATGACCTTTCTTCAGACAGAACAGTAGTCAATCTCTGATGGACAGCATGACACAACAAGAGAGATTACAGTCAGCTGCGGAGAACATGGTACAGAGGAATTTCATGAGGATCTCCACGAGGTGGAATGCATAATCTATGTTTATTAAGACACTATTATCCAGACATAGACAATAGTAAAGCACAAAACATCACTAGCCACTAGGCTACTAATCTAGTGACCATACTAGTCTTCTCTCTCCACTAGGACTTTTGTCAGCGGGAAGTTTATAATATGATGTATATAAATCATACGTTAGTATTTCTCTTCCACATGTTATATTCAGGCATACTGTAAAAGTAACCAAAAGCATCAGCCCTTAGACAATGAATAAAGAATATGCAGTTAGGAGTGGATTGTAGGGTTAGATATGCCAATAGCAGATAGTACAGGGTGGCCCATAAAAAGTAGCCCGCCTCCAATATCTCCAAATCAAACTTCCTAAGGCTACTTTCACACTAGCGGCAGGCCTGATCCGGCAGGTGAAGGGTGCTGCCGGATCAGGACTGCCGCAGCGACATGTGTGGAGCCGGAACCGCGCTCCGACCCCACACATGTCACACAGTACATACATACACACAGACACACACACATATAGACAAACAAATACACATACATACTTACATGCTCCCGGCAGGTCTTCGGAGCACCGGAGTAGCAGGACGGCTCGCACAGGTGACGATTCCCCACAGCGCCCTCTGCTGGGCGCCTGGTGGAATCGTCATCTGTGCGCGCCGACCTGTCCCTCCGGCGCTCTGAAGACCTGCCAGGGAGCATGTAAGTATGTATGTGTATTTGTATGTGTATATGTCTGTGTATGTTTATGTGTATGTCTGTGTGTGTGTATTGAGTGTATGTGTAGCCGGATCCGTCATGAACTCCATTGAAAGTCAATGGAGGGCGGATCCGGTTACCATTGTGGTCACACCAGACGGATCCGCCCCCATTGACTTGCATTGGGGGTCATTCCGGATCCGTCTTGGTGCGGATGCCTGGACCGGAGAGCAAACCGCAGCATGCTGCGGTTTGTTCTCCGGTCTGAAGACGGAACGGAATGCTTTCAGGAGCATTCCGTTGTCTTCAGTTCAGTTTTGTCCCCATTGACAATGAATGGGGACAAAACTGAAGCGTTTTATTCCAGTATTGAGCCCCTATGACGGAACTCAATACCGGAATTTTAAAACGCTAGTGTGAAAGTAGCCTAATACTAAATCTGTCTTAGTTGTCCAAAGCAACCAATCAGAGCTCAGCTTTCAGTTCCTACAGAGCTCTTATTGGTTGTTATGGGCAACTTAGACAGATTTATTATTAGGCAGTTTTATTTGGAGATATTGAGGGTAGGCTACTTTTTCGTGGACCACCCTGTATAAGTAGTCAGACTGGTCATTAAAAGGGTTTTCCCATCACAGACAATGGGGGGCATATTGCTAGGATATGCCCCCATTGTCTGATAGGTGCTGGTCCCATCGCTGGGACCCGCACCTACACGTGAGAATGGAGCTGGGAAAGGTGTGAAGGGCGCACTGCGCATGCGCAGCCGCCTTCCATTAATTTCTCCGGGGCAGCTGAAAATAGTCGAGTGCTGCGGTCCTCTAGCCAGCATTCTCTTCACTCCATTCTTGGCGTAGGTTTGGGTCCCAGAAGTGGGACCCGCACCTATCAGACAATGGGGGCATATCCTAGTCATATTCCCCCATTGTCTGTGATGAGAATAACCCTTTAAAGGAGTTGTGCCATAAAATACTTTTCACTCTAAAATTTATTTTCATTGACTGCTGTAGTGGGATTTTTATTTACAGTTTCTCTTATCCCCCATGCTTGAATCCCACATCCTGGTTTGTCATGTTTCTGCTGTCCCATCATGCCTTAGGGCAGTAAGATTTGCCCTAGCATCAGCAGATCATGTGACACTAACCACACCCATTGTCCTCACCAATGAAGCTTCCTACATCCTACATTACAAGATTCCAACACAGGACGTTACCTACAGCAATTGAATATCAAAACAGATTTGCCCCAGGATGCAATGGCAGGCTAACAACTTTTGAATGAGGCAGTTTTGATAAATGGTGGTATTTAGGGGAAGTGATATAACAGTGATATCTGTTAGGGGACACATTTAAATTGGTTGCAGACCCCTTTAATACTGATGACCAGTCAGTATTATAAGAATACGTGCCTCTAGTAAACACATATTTTGGTCCTAAGTGGGATTCTATACCTCGTTATTCATCACTGACTCATGTGCATATTCTTTGCTTATTGTCTAAGAGATGTTTTTTTTGAGTTTTTTATATAGTGTGTCTGCCTATTAAATATTGACTAGAAATACTAACATATGGTTTCTATACATTACATTATAGAATTACCACTGCAAGAAGTCCAAATGGATGGAAAAGCATGGTACTAACCTACTGACTATACTAGGAATCAGCAACATCCTCCACTCCGAATCCAGTTGTCCTGAAAATACAACTCTCAGAATCCTCTTTTCTCTTCTGTGGGAGTTACAACAAAAAGCAAGCAACTGCATGCTGGGAGTTGTAGTTTCACAGCAACTGGAATGGCAAAAGTTGCTGACCTCTGGACTATACTTTTGTTCAGTCCATAATATTGTCTGTAACTTTATCACAGTGTTTATCACAGTAGACACAGATAATGCATTCCAACTTTTTGAGAGTACAGTGTAATTCTTTCTTCTGGGTTACTGAGACTCCACTGGTACCTCATGGTCTTATTAAAGGGGTTTTCCAGGATTTTACTACTGATGACCCATCCTCAGGATAGGTCATCAGTATCTAAACGGTGGAGGTCTGACACCCGGGACCCCCGCCGATCAGCTGTTTGAGAAGGTACCAGCGCTCCTGTGAGCACTTCTACCTTCTCACAGCTTACCAAGCACAGCGCCGTACATTGTATCGCGGCTGTGCTTGGTATCGTACTCAGCCCCATTCACTTGAATGGGGCTGAGCTGCTCCTAGGCCACGTGACCGATGAAAGTGACGTCAATGGCCTAAGAAAAGCTAAGAGAAGGCCTTGGCGCTCACGGGAGCGCCGGTGACTTCTCAAACAGCTGATCGGCGGGGGATCCCTATCAATCAGATACTGATGACCTATCCGGAAGATAGGTCATTAGTAGTAAAATCCTGGAAAACCCCTTTAACATGTCGGTGCCCATTTTGTCTATGCAAAAATTTGTCCCGTTTTTTAATCGAGCTTTGCATCAGGATGTGTCTCTGTGTTTTTTCACTGTGGTTGATCCTTCCACGAAGAACCTTTTGGGTTATTTTTTGTTTGTTTTTTACTAAATTTTTAATATCAATTTTCTATGCAATGGATCAGCGAAATACAAACCACACACGGATGCAGTTGTAAAGCCAGATGCCAAACATTGCTGGACAGAAAAATGCTGCATGTCATTGGATAGACACCAGATCTGTGCACTGAAGTGCAGTCCATGTATATCAGTTGTGTTTTGTTCCCGGCCTAAAATAACTAGCTGGACACAACTAATATCTGTGAGACGGGGATAGCTCATGCCACTTGCACACAACCATATCAGTTTTTGCGGATCCGCAAAACATGGATACCGGCTGTGTGCATCTCGCATTTCCCCTTCCACAGGCCCCATAAAGTACAAATGCCTATTCTAATCTGCAAAATGGACAAGAATAGGACATGTTCTGTATATATTTTTTTGTGGGGCCACGGGACGGACCCATGGATGCAGAGAGCACATGATGTTCTGTCTGCATCTTTTGTAGCCCCATGGAGATGAATGCCTCCAATCAACAAAAAAATTCGAATTGGATGTGGACTGAAACTATGGACGTGTGCACAAGGACTAATTGTCGCTTCCCACTTACATATAGGCCATCAAAGCTTTGAAAAGCTCCACGCACTAAAAAAATAATATGGAGTCACCTGTGTATTACATCAGAGGTACTTAGATTTGTACCTGCTCTATGTAGTTGGGAGTCAGAGAGGGGAAGGTAGTTACAGAAAACGTTATAAAATAGCATGAAGATCAGTTAGGGAATATTAATCTAAATTTTACAATTTTCAAAAATAATATTGTTTAATAAAGATGTTAGAGACCTCTGTATGGCTTTACACTGCAAGCAATGATCTTACTTTTTTGCCTCTCAGTCCGAGTTGATGAGCAAATAAGACATTTGTACACAGGGTTTCAAATGGCAGAGACAAGATAAGTCATTGTAGAAATCAGCATCTTTCAGTAGAGGGTTACATTTGCTAGACATCTTGTGTGAGTGCACCATGACCACCCATAAGCATTCCACCCTCTGAGAACATCAGACTCTACAGGTATTGTCTCAGCTGTCACCCGTATTCATACAGCTATGTACTAGATATCACAATCTCTGTCCTGCCCTTACAGACATCCTATATATGATGCTTCCAGGGAGCAGTATGCATTTCCATTTCATCTGTAAGTAAGTATCACATTCACTATATTAATCTATCCAGCTTTCTCATTTAGACCCACAACCATGATTTGTTATGCTCAGTGTCTGCTGATCACTTTCTCTGTCTGATTTTATCTTTGCCTTTCCGACCACATGCCTTAAAGGCTTCTCACTCATTGAGAGAGGTTAACCCTGGGGTCAGCTGATCCCTGTATTTTCCTAATCAATGCTGACTTCTAACATTTGAAGGAAAGCTGTCATCATCTGTGTCATCTGGTCAATCCCCTAAAGGATAGCAGCATCTTTGAAATGTATACCATGCCAGTATGAGCAGCTCTGTCACCATTTAAGGGGTTTTCCGGTTAAACACACACACAAAAAAAAAATAACACCAGCATTCAACCTTACTGCATTATATGTCAGATAATGAAGTTCTGAGTGCATTTTGGTTCCTCCAGTGTAATTGTTATCTGTGAACCACACCTTGTGTTTACATCCCAGTGCATGAGTCACAGAGATTGTCTTTAACACCAGGTCTCTGCATCTCCTTCCCCTCCCAGGTGGAACATCACAGATCCAAGCAGGACCATGAACCTCATTGGTATTCAATTCAGGGAATACTAACAAAGTCGTGTTGGATATGGGTTGGAGGGGGTCCACTTCCAGCACATTAACATTTAGTAAAAAAATTATTTAAGGCTACTTTCACACTAGCGTTTTATAATCCCGGTATTGAGTTCCGTCATAGGGGCTCAATACCGGAATAAAACGCTTCAGTTTTGTCCACATTCATTGTCAATGGGGGCAAAACTGAACTTAAGATATAGGCTAGAAGCATTCCGTTCCGTCTTCAGACTGGAGAGCAAACCGCAGCATGCTGCGGTTTGCTCTCCGGTCCAGGCATCCGCACCAAGACGGATCTGGAATGACCCCCAATGAAAGTTAATGGGGACGGATCCGTTTGGTGTGATACAATGGTGAACGGATCCGTCCTCAATTGACTTTCAATAGAGTTCATGACGGATCCGTCACCTGCACACATACATACACACATACATACACACATACAGACATACAGACATACACATAAACATACACAGACATATACACATACAAATACACATACATACTTACATGCCCCTGACAGGTCACCATAGCACAGGAGAAGCAGGACGGCGCACACATAGGACGATTCCACCCGGTGCCCAGCAGAGGGCGCTGTGGGGAATCGTCCTATGTGCGCGCCGTCCTGCTCCTGTACTGTGCTGTGGAGACCTGCCGGGAGCATGTAAGTATGTATGTGTATTTGTATGTGTATATGTCTGTATGTGTGTGTGTCTGTGTGTATGTACTGTGTGACATGTGTGGGGCCGGAGCGCGGTTCCAGCCCCACACATGTCCCTGCGGCAGCACGGATCTGGCAGCACCCTTCACCTGCCGGATCTGTGCTGCCGCTAATGTGAAAGAGGCCTAACTGTTCATCATCAGGATTTAAACCCCAGACCTTCTGTATGACAGGTAGAAAAGTTATCATTACACTGCAGATCTGCTCTGCTGTAAAAGGTTGAATTCTCTGTGCTTAAAAAGCTATTTTCTTTATAAGCATACCACTAAATAAATAGTATATTACTGAACTGAAGGGAGAAAAAATTGCGCCATTTACCAATCATCATAAATAATGTGTTGACCATATTGTACAGCTTCTTATGATTGCAGGGATACCAAATACTGTTTTGTGATATTTCATACTGAATATTTTACAAAAACTTCAATGATTTTTGCCTAGTTATTTTTTTAGTAACAATAACTTTTGCAGAAAACTGTAACTTTTACCATAAAATGAAAAAAGCTGAGAATTCTATTTTTCTGTCATAATGTCCATTATAAAAACTATTCTACAGGTGCCAGTGAGATTTGAACCCCAGCCTGTCTGTACAGTGAACTACTGGAAAGATGGAATTTTGTATGCCTTTTAGCATTACTGTTTGTTTTTTTTTAATTGGATATCATGTATTATCACCTGTAATAATAATAACCTGTACAATATTGTAAACATATTTATGGTCATTGGTAAACAGAGTGTGAATAAAAATGAGTGGGGGGTGTGGGCGGGACACAAGATTTGCCTGTATTGAGCCATAAAATTCAAGATGGCTGTCCTGGATCAAGCCTGCTTGAAGGCCTGCTGGAAAACCCTAAACTAAGACACAGCATCATTGATGACATCACATCTGCAGGGCAGAACACCACCCTAAGAGACAAAGTTACTGATTAATGTCTGGAAGTCAGAGATTAGGATACCCCCCTCCCCCCTCCAAACTGCCAGCTTGAAATAAATCTAGCAGAATATTGGAGTAATGAGTTGCATGGCTGGTTCTTTGCTAGAAAGATGTTGTCATGTATTATGCCCAGATATGTGCCCCCTCACAATGATTATGCCTAGATATGTGCCCCGTAATAACAAAAGTAAAAAATTCCGCAGCACTCCGCATAGATGGTGAAAATTCTGTGTCTTTTTATTCAGAACATCGTTCACACGGCATTACATAGTTGCGACGTTTCGGCTCTAGTGTGAGCCTTTCTCAAGCTCACACTAGAGCCGAAACGTCGCAACTATGTAATGCCGTGTGAACGATGTTCTGAATAAAAAGACACAGAATTTTCACCATCTGTGCGGAGTGCTGCGGAATTTTTTACTTTTGTTATTACGTGGTGGAACCTTCAAGTCGGGATCCGGATATCCGCGGGCACCCTCATCCCTAGGAGGATTTTTTTCATTCATGGACATTTGCAATACCTGAAAAGGTAATGGTTGTGCTGTTCCTGACCTCGTTTTTTTTTTTTTTTTTTTTTTAGATATGTGCCCCCTCACAGTAGTTATTAATCATGGGATAACCCCTATAAGCTGCTTTTATATGTGCATTTATTACACATATAAATTTGTATATCTTTATTCTATGTAGTGTTTTAGCACTATTTCCAGGCTATATAATAATGGAGAGATTCACTACTGAATACTCAGATTTGCAACTTGTGGCAAAAAACTGGAGTGCATGCCTTGAACGACATTTACTAAGTGTTTTACGTATCCTAAACACACAAATTTTGTCTGCCACTTTTTATCACAATAATAACAGCATTAGGGCTAGGCGATTTTGCAAAAAAACCCTATGGACGATTTTCGATTTGAATCTTGATTTTCTTATTTTTGTTAATTAAGCTAAAAAAAATACCAAGACACAATTCAATAAATTATTTTCTTTATAAAAATAACTTTTAAACATATACTATATACATATTACTATAATAACTATACGTAACTTTACAGTAGTTATGCCCACATTGTGCCCCTTCACAGTAGTTATGCCCACATTATGCTCCCTTCACAGTAGTTATGTCCACACTGTGCCCCCTTCACAGTAGTAATGCTCACATGTGCCCCCTTCACAGTAGTTATGCACAGATATGCCCCCTTCACAGAAGCTATGCCCAGAGATGCCCCCATCAAAGTTGCTATGCCCAGATTTCCCGCCTTTAGCGTAGTTAGGCCCACATGTCCCCCCTTCACAGTAGTTATGCCCAGATATGCTCCGCTCACAGTAGGTATGCCCACATTGTGCGCCCTTCACATTAGTTATTTCCAGATGTGCCCCCTTCACAGCAGAAATGCTCACATGTACCCCCTTCACAGTAGTTATACCCAGATGTGCTCCTCACAGTAGCTATTCCCAGTTGTACCCCTTCACAGTAGCTATGCCCAGATGTGCCCTCTTCTAGCTATGATATGTGCCCCGTCACAGTAGTTATGCCCAGATATGTGCCCCTCACAGTGATTATGCCTCGATGTCT
Organism: Rhinella marina; assembly: GCA_900303285.1. Lineage (NCBI taxonomy): Eukaryota > Metazoa > Chordata > Amphibia > Anura > Bufonidae > Rhinella > Rhinella marina. Next base: position 125,471 of record ONZH01004367.1, read on the forward strand.
GTCCACTCACAGTAGTTATTCCAGATATGTTCCACTCACAGTAGTTATGCCAGATATGTGCCCCTTCACAGTAACTGTGCCAGATATGTGCACCCTCTAAGCAGTTATGACCAAATATGTGCACCCCCACAGTAGTTATGACAAGATATGTGCCCTCTCACAGTAGTTATTACCAGATATGTGCCCCCTCACAGTAGGTATGGCCAGATATGCGCCCCCTGCAGAGGAAGATAAAACTGTAAATACTCACCTCTGATGATCACAGCACAGCTGGCGGCGCTCCCCAGCAGAATAATGTCACACATCGAGCTGCTGTATAGGAGGAGCAAAGGTTGATTCCACCTCACCTCTTACACAGCACGATTTGTAAGGGAATGGTGCTGCTGCTGGGGAGCACAGGGAACAGATCATGGACCTGCTCTGGGCTGCAGCTCTGGCAGGGAATGGCTGGGTTGGGCTCCTCTGTGTGCACCTGTCACAGCAGTTTGGAAGAAGGGGGGCGGGACCTCAGTGCTGACTGAGAAGCAGGGTAGGCTGCCCGAAGAGGACAGATGTGATTGATCGAGACTCCTTGTAGTTTTTACTCTCTTTCTCACCTGTTTTCACCCTTCCTGAGAACTCTATTTTCTGGTGTGGCTTGGGGATGGAAGGTCGCAGTTGTATTCTCTGGAGAAGGATCAACACAAAAAGGGGGGCATTTGCACCAAAAACCCACTCATATAACAGGGGTCTACACAGCCATGCCAAGCAAACAAGCTGTATATGTAAAAAGAGAAAAAAGAGGTATGGCAATAAAATGTGAGCACTCCTTGAATGATACAAGTGATTTAATGTTTATTAATCCCTCATACCAAAACCCTCCAAAAAAATCAAACCTTAAAAACAATGAGGCTACACATAGATAGGTACCAAGATACGTAACCCACCACAACCTAAGGCCCGCATACGGCGGGTCCGCAATAAACGGGCACTGGCCGTGTGCCGCCCGCATCACGGATCTCGGACCCATTCACTTTTCTGTGGCATTTTTTGCCCCACAGAGAAATCAAAATGCCTCTAAAACTACGAGAAGATACAGCATGCTGAGTTTTTGAAAACAAATGCCATTTAATGAACAAAAACTCCAGTAGCAAAAAACGCTTGTACTGTATGTCCTGTGTTTCATATTTTCAGTAAACATATCAGTAGTAATAAGTCAGATCAGCTGGACATGTTGTATTTTCTCTTGACTATGTTTTGTTAGTCAACTGACTGTCTTTCTTAATTGAAAAAGCAAGATGAATTACTAGCGAAACATCTTCATGAGAAAATACAACTCCAGTAGCCCAGACGTGTTACTACTGATATGCCATGACCTGGATGAATGAGAATCTTCACAGACATTTTCCATAGATCTTCAGCTAACGTCTTACTGCAAAAAAAAAATGCACCAAAAAACACAATTGCAGAAAAACACAGCTGTGAACCCACCCTTGGACACGTTTTTGTAGCCACCTGCCAGGGGGACTTGGTTTACCCAAATGGGTGTGACTTTGTGAGAAAAGCGCATGATTTAAAATATGCAGTCTTTTACCAAAAATTTGGTGCATGCACTCAGCAAACAAATAGGTGGTGTAAAGTTAGATTGGATGCACCAGATTTATCATCCAGCATTGAACACAGTGTCAATTCTAAGAAGGAGATTTATTTAGACCAAAGTTGTGTACACCAGTCTTAATTTATCCTGTGCTAGTGCATAACCGTAATTGTATTGCATGTTGCATCCCTTCACCAAATAATAAAACATAACATTTATTAGAAAACTATTCTAAAGGAAAAGACACACCACAGTTAGAAGTAAAACCATCAGCCTGTCACTAGGTCACCAGTTCAATTTGTATATCTGATAAGAACTTTACCAGATTATATGCGTGTGATTTCTGGGGAATGCCTCAGTGTTCTATTATATCTCACATTGATTATACTGTAGTCTTCTGCTATCTGATATGTACTCATGAAGAGTTCATATTGAAATTTTACTTAGCCGAGGAAGGGGGGTATCTTTGTGTGCTGCTGCAGACAGGTGAGAGGCCCTTGCTGCTGGCCAGCTGTCTTACTGGCAGACATCATGTAGTAAGGAGGGGGAATGGCTGATCATTTGGAATACTGCATTTCTTCTCTTTATCTATTTCTCAGTTTTAATTGCAGTATGATACAAAGTAAGATCAAAGGAAAGCTAAAAAAAAAATTTGAAATGTTTGCAGAACAATTTTCTATGCCAGGAAAGGACTATATTACAAAAATGCAAAACTAGTGCCACTCATTAACAGATGCATACCTACTGAATTAGGCTGTGCTACAGTACCAGTCACCGCTCCATGTATACAGTAGATGAGCTGCTGTGCCTGAATAAACAAAATAAAAAAGGTGGGTTTGCTCTGTTGATCATTGGAAGCCACCAATCAATCACTGCTGGCCTATCACATGGATAAGCCATTATTTAGTTACGAGACAGATGCGGATTTGCTGTTTCGCTTGAACAGATTTGGCTTGGGACTACCCTTAAAGGAGTTATCTAAGCGAACCCTTTTGTATTCACCCCTTAATCCCTATACGGGGGTAAAGGTAAGCCCAGGCTGCTACCTCTGTTCAAGTGAATTTTGACCCATAGCGGTCAAGAGACATTGGTGTGGGGATCTGAAGGATCAAGCAATACTGTAGTCATGGACAGATGGAGGTCAGAGCAGGCATGTCAGGGTCAGAATGGGGATCAGGCAGAGGTCAGGTCAGACAGCAAAGGGTGAAATCCGGTAAACAGGTAGAAGTCAGTACAAGGCAGACAAACATAGAAACAGCACACCTTAGTAGAACATTAATGAATTAGGGGAAGGTGCCTAAGGTATCCCAGGTTAGCCAGCTTGGGAAAAATAGGGTGTTCACACTGGTTCTTTAAGAGCCAGAGAGACCATGTGTGAGCCAGATAGAAGCAGATTGCCGCCTATGTGGAGGGACAGAGCTACCCTGGAAACATCGGAGCAGGTGAAAAACCCTTTTAATGTAAAATACTGTTCTAGGGAAACACCACACATGGTAGATTTTGTTGTAGTAAATGTTCTACAACTAAAATTCACCTGAAAAGTATGGTATGTTCACACATGGCATAAACACTGTGGCTTTGCTGCCATGGATGTGCATGTGGCAAATCTGCAGCAATGTGCAGTACCAGCAAATAGATAAGATTATCCACACACTATGAAAAAAAAATCTGTACCATAAATTGACGTTTTGCATTTCAATTTATGCAGCAGACTTCTACCACAGATTTCACCTTTTGCAGTGCAGAGGGTTATATCAGCCACTAATCAGGGGCAAAATCTACATGCAAATCATGCAGCTATTGCCACAGATTTTCTGTTACATTTTTCATCAGCTGTCATTTTGTTAAAATTCGTGGCTTCTGCATTGTAAGTCACAGTGTAGAATATAGTTATGATATTCACACCTTAGTAGTTGTTTCATTTATACTGATTATTTCACTTATACTGACTGAGGTGTGGATACTTGACTATGTAAAGCACCAGCAATTTAAGGCTCCATTCACACGTCCGTATTTGTGCACATCCTGGAAAACGTGCATTTTTTTGCGGATCCGTTGTTCCGCAAAAAACTCAGTTTTTCAAGCACATCCTTTCCGTTTTTCTGCAAAAAAACGGAAAGGATGTATCAGTATGTCATCCTTTTTTTGCGGATCCGCAAAAAACAGAAGGAGGAATCAATTCATTTTTTTTTTCCTACCCTCCTGGAACGGAATCCGCAAATGCGGATGACATGCGGATGCCTTTCCGCATGTCATCCGCATTTTTGCGGATCAATAGACTTTCATTGGGCTACGGACCGCAAAATCGGAGGAAAAGTAGGACAGGAGGATTTCTGTTTGCGGATCCGAAAAACGGAATGGAACGGAGAAACGGATGCGGACAACATACGGTGCAATGTCCGCATTTTTTCGGGACCCATTGAAATGAAGGGATCCGCATACTATCCGCAAAAAACGTCCGAAATTGCGGAACGGACGCAGATAGGATGCGGATGAAAAATTTAGGACGTGTGAATGGGGCCTAAGAGATGGAAATACGGATACTCCCAACATAAGCAAGAGAGTTCTAAATGAAAAATAAGGTGTCACTGTGAGTTGGTAGGGAATGCCAATGGACTCTGGGAAAATAAGTTGGTGCAGATTACCAGGACGCAAAGTGCCTATTAACCAAAATTAGATGAGAAGGCAAATTAGAGTGCCCCCAGCTTAAATGTAAGGATGGAAAAAATGGAGAAGTGTGAGGAAAATGACTGGCATTATATATCTTATAAACAGCATATGTGTAGAACATCTTACATGTCTTCCTAAATTTTAATATCACCCCATTTGTCTTATCAGAACTGGTTGATAATCTAGCCAACTATCAGGAAAGTTCATAGAAAAATTGTTCATGATAAGGAACCATGCCGGCTGACAAGCAAGAGCACAAAATATCATTTGAAAGCACCGTGTAAACGGACATGCTGGCAACAAATAATGAAACTGTATGAGGACAAACGATCATTCATCCCCACAGAAGATGTTATTCCTGCATGTAAATGCAACTAACGAGCAGGCAATAATTGGGAATGAATGTTCCTATGAAAATTCTTTCCTGACCTTTGTCTGCCCCTGTGTAACAAAGCGCTAAGGGTCCATTCATATGACCATATTCTTGGTCCGTGTCCGATCCACATTTTTGGTGGATCGCATGAGGAGCCCATTCATTTCAGTAGGGCCGAAAAAGATGCGGACAGCACACCGTGTGTGTTGCCTGCATCCGTATGTCTGTTCCACAGCCCCACAAATAAAAAAATAGAACATGTCCTATTCTTGTCCGTATTGTGGACAAAAATAAACTTTTTTGACAAAGGCTATGACGTGATGATCCGCAAAATGCTTTTGCAGATCTGCAATTTGTGGACCACAAAACAGATGTGGTCATTTGAATGCCTCCTAACAGTGATGTGTGATCTTAATACCTGTAAGGCCCCTTTCTCACGAGCGAGATTTCCACACGGGTGTACCCGCACTGCATCCTGACTCATTCATTTCAATGGGTCTTTTCAAATGGGCAAATTTTTTCACGCATCAGTTCGCCGTTGCGTGAAAATCGCAGCATGTTCTATATTCTGCGTTTTTCACGCAGCCCTGGCCCCATTGAAGTGAATGGGATTGCGTGAAATTCACATTGCATCCGCACCAGCACATCGCACCCGCACGGAAAAAACTGAACGAACGTACACAAAACTGACTGCGATTGCGTGCGGATTGGTGTGAGTTTTCTGGAACGCACCCTGAACGCATCCGGACTGAATCCGTGACGCTCGTGTGAAAGGGGCCTAAAAATGACAGCACATAGTGCAAGATCTTACCAGGTAAATCTACTGTTTATTAATTGCCTTCCAATATTCCCATCAACCACTGGAACTCCAGCTGTTGCAAAACTACAATTCCCTGCAAGATCCATTCACTTCTGTGGGAGTTGTGAGAACTGCCAGGCAAGTGTGCATGCTGAGAATTGTAGTTTCACAGCAGCAGGAGTGCCGAAGGCTGCAGACGCCTGCACTAAAGTAATGTCAGTGAGGTGATCTGAAAGGATCAGACTGGAGTCTACAATTCTAATTTTGTATTGCTTCATTATTGTGTCATACTAATGTAATTCCCTAACAGGACACGCTTGAAACAAACATGAGTCACATCCTCTTACTAATTATTCTGCAAGCTAATTAGCTGGAAAATTATTCCTGCATAAACTATACCGTATATGGCTGATGCCTAGTCGAAGTATAATTAAACAGTGCCTGTCATATTGTTTTGTGTATTTGTTATATTTTATACCTTTTGTATTTTAGCTCTCTCGACCCTTCACATTTCCCCCCAGTCTTGCTTCGCTGGAATAATTCACAGTTCAGTGGAGGGATCAGTGGGTGTCTCAGAGGTCTCTCATGATATTATGGTACAAGTGGCAGCCATCGGGAGGTGTACCCGCTATGTAAGATATTACAACAATCAAACCCGATTTAGCAAAAATTCTTTATTACAAAGTAACATCTTTGTACAAACCACATATGAGTGTAAATATTACATGACTTGTCATACACATCACATTAATAGATACATTATAAATACATTATTTCACATGATGCACTATTTACAGTATGTCGGTGACACCGCATCTAGCTTGCCATCCACAGTGTGAAGGTGATAAGGAAACAAAGTAGGGTTGTTGAAGGGTCCAGGCCCAGGCATAGTGTTAACACGAATCCTGAAGCAGCAGAAACGAACACACTTCTCTGATCTCGGATAATCCTCTTTACGATCTCACAAAACTAGAAAACAAAGCAAATGCCTGTGTCACAACCACCAGTGTAGCAGGGAGAATAGTTGCTAGTTCATCATGGTCACTCCTATAGGTTGCGGTATTAGGTTGTATCCCACATTCCCTTTATATAGAGCAGTTATGTGTGCAGTTCTGAAACATTCAGCACCTAATTTTAACCCAAACCCAAATTTTAACCCAAACTACATTAGTATTTTAAGTGGGTTCTCTAGGATTTTTATACTGATAGCAGATCACAGGGGTCTGATGACCCACATCCCCAACAATCAGCTGTTCAGGAGTATTCTGGCACAGTTCTGTCCATTGTGTGGTGGATGGAGCCGGTTACTGCAGCACTAGTGCTATTAAAGTGAATGGAGCATCACTGAGTAACCTTATCATTCACTACACAATGCACCGGACTTTGTATTTACTGAGCCAGAGCTACTCTTGAGCAGCTAACTGGAAGATGGTCGAACCCTTGCCCTCTACCATTGATGACTTATCCTGAGGACAGGCCTTCAATGTAAAAGTCCTAGAGAACCTATTAAAAATAAATTGCATAGCATTGTTAGCAGGGACGTAGCCAAAGGCTCATGGGCCCTGGTGCAAGAGTTCAGCTTGGGCCCCCCTTCCCTCAGTACTTTGTGTGTCTTCTTATGCGGCACAAGGGTCTTTGGGCCCCCTCAGGCTCCTGGGCCCGGTAGCGACTGCTACCTCTGTACCCCCTATAGCTACGCCCCTGATTGTTAGGTACAATATGTCGCTGTATGTTAATATTATTTGGCAAATATGCACCTATGTTTTGGCATTATATGTATAATTTGATCAATATATAGTTGTCTTCATATAGGCATTGTGTGGCACTGCTATTTAGACACTACAGAACATTTTATACATTTTCCAGTATGTAGTAGTGGAGATATAATAATAATCTTCATTTATATAGCGCCAACATATTCTGCAGAGCTTGATGGGGTTCAAGTACAAACAGAGTCATAAATAACATAGAAACAAACAAGTCAACAATTAAAAAAAGAGGTCCCTTCTCACAAGAGCTTACAATCTGTGATATATGGCACTGTTTGGGGAGCAGCCCCCAACCAACAGAATTTTCTGTTCAGGACATCATGAAATGCAGCCTAAGGGCTCATGCAGACGAACGTATGTTCTTTCTGTGTCCGTTCCGTTTTTTTTTTGCAGACCGTATGAAAAGAAAACGGAAGTTAGTCCGCGTTAGTTTTGTATGTCCGTATTTCCGTTCCGCAACAAAATAGAACATGTCCTATTATTGTCCGCATAACGGACAAGGATAGTACTGATCTATTAGGGGCCAGCTGTTCCATTCCGCAAAATACGGAATGCACACGGATGTCATCCGTATTTTTTGCGGATCCGTTTTATGCGGACCGCAAAATACATATGGTCGTGTGAATGAGGCCTAAGGCTGGCCCTGTTTGGAAGGAAAGGAGTGTCCGTGTTTTCCACGGAGAGCACACGTACCCACTGATTTTAATGTGTGTATTCACACATTTGTGTTTTAGCATGGTCCGTGGGTCCGAAGTTTTAGCACGGAAGTATGCCCTATTTTTTCTGTGTTTACAGATCTATCATGACCATTATAGTCTATGAATCCATGAAAAACACAGACCCAACACACATGCCATCCGTGTTTCATCCATTTTTATTGATTTTCAGCTGTGCAGTGTCAGTGGAACACAGATGACACATGGAGAGCAAAAAAAAAAGAAACACGGACCAACCATGGTTCACGGATGTCTTCACAGATGAATCACTGACCCTCTTATTACAGATTTGATCACAGACGTGAGAATGAGGGCCCTTGCACACAACCGTATGCGCTCTGAGACATACGGTCCGTGAGCGAGCCATATGTCCCGGAGCGGCATCGATCGTGGGCACGGGAGCGCACAGCATCATAGATTACAATGATGCTGTGCACGTCGGGCCGCCCATGGTGCTATTGTCCTGCACTCATAAAATCATATGAGTGCGGGACAATAGTCCCGCGGGTGGCCCAACATGCACAGCATCATTGTAATCTATGATGCTGTGTGCTCCCGTGCCCACAATCTATGCTGCTCCGGGACATATGGCTCTCTCACTGACCGTATGTCTCGGAGGGCATACGGTTGTGTGCAAGGGCCCTAAGGCCTGAGGCCTCATGCACATGCAGACCACGGATCCACAAAACAAATTACTATTCTTGTCTGCAGTATGGACAAACATAGCACGTGTTCTATGATTTGTGAAGCAGACACACGGATGCAGACAACATACGGATGACATCTGTGTGCTACCCATTTTTTGTGGACCTATAGAAATGAATGGGTCTGTGTGCAATCGGCAAAAATTGAGGATTGGACACGGATGCAAAATACAGTCATTGTGCAAGACACCTAATAAACGTTAACATTCTCACACCCTGAAGAGAAATAACACTCAGAATCAGCCAATCATTCTCTCATCACTGGAAGGCTTAGATAGCTCACAAAGCTCTTAGTAAATGACTGGTCCGCTGCTCATTTATGTCATTTTGCTGCGCTCCCCTTTTCCATCTATTTCTGTACAATAGAGTTAAACGTCACAATGAAATATTCAGCTATAAAATGTAACATTAGAATTTACCTTATCAGTCTGAAAGCTCACAGGAAAGCCATATCTGCAATAAGTGACAAAGTGCTCGCAGTTATCCCACAGCAGGCTGTATGATGTGGCCCCCACCAGTTTCTCAGCCCTCTGAGCCACTTCTTCATTAGAAAGAGGTTTTTTCTTGAAACTTTTGTCCATGTGATTGACCATTATACTTCCACCATACGCAAAGTCCTGCACAGTGTCCACTCTTATACTGGCCACCTTAGCCAGGACACCCAGGATCAGCCTTTTGTTGGTGACGACTTTTCCATTCAGACACTCGTCGTCTGAAATAGCAGGCAAGATATCAGGCATCAGATGGGCAACCTTGTCATTTCCCAAGTAGATCCCAAAGTGAACAAACAGAGTCCTGGGGACCTCTAACAAGTCTCCGCGTTTAAAAAAGGATGTATCCTGGGAGTGGGATTCTCTCTGAGCCTGTTCTGGCATGCTAAAGAGCTTCAAGCTGGAGACCAATGATATTTTATCAAGGAGAAAAAACAGCAAGTCTAACAGCGAACTTTTCATCCTGTCACTTGTGGCTTTTAGCCTGGCTGCTGTAACTGAGAGCTAAACCAGTGCTGAGGTTGAAATGTTTTGGCCTCTTTAATTTGGAGAATATTTATAAGGTTTCTGTGTTTTGAAGTGACATCACATCGCAGTGGTCACGATTGGCTGTAGGAATTTGGCAGCTGCCGGTGCGGTTTATTAATGTGTCACTGGAACAAACCCTCTAGACATAAACACTCAGCCGGCAGTAGCACTTTTCTCTCGCCGTCTGTAGAGTAAATTCACAGAACAGGCACTCCCTGTCCTACACCACACTGGATAACAGGCTGATTCATGAATGAAGCTATACCACATTTTTTTTACACAGACCTGGAGGGATAAAAAATTCTTTCCACTTCCTTTTCAGTTTGACTATTTGGTTGTTACCATTTGCAGTGCATAAACCAGACATTTATTATTATTCAGGAATGATGCTCACATAAAATTTTCAATAATTTCACTGTAACTTACATAGACGTAAGTTGAAAAAGACAGAACATATAGGCAACTATGCAGAGTGGTTAACAACAGGCCAAGTCCTCATTCACACTTCAGTGAATCAGACGTGTGTTGTCCTTCTTCTCCACTGACAGCACACATACCCATTGATTTTCATCTGTTTGTTTACACATCAGTGGTTTTCCACTGACCACGAGTCAGTGGAAAAACCACGAAGACATCCAGCACTTTGGTGCGTGATGCTGACTAAGCATGCCTATTGAAGGCTATGGGTTCGTGAAAAAACACTGACACAACACTAATGGCATCCATGTCATGGAGCATTGGTAGGAGATGGAAATATATTTTCAGCTGAGCAGTGTCCAAGGAATAAGGATGACACACAGAGGGCAAAGAACAGACACATGGACCAAACAGAGATTCTTCACCGACATCTTCACTGACATCTTCACGGATGAAACTCGGACGATTTTCCACAGACGTCAAACGGACATGGAAATGTGAACGAGGTCTAATCAATGTTCTTCATGTTACTGTTTTTAAATTTTTTATAGTGGGTTAATGCAAGCTATAAACCATATGCAATATTACATTGAAGCCGGTAATCAATAGATACACACATGGACAAAAGCGTTGGTACCCTTGTGCAAAACCCACAGTGGTTACTGAAATAACAGTGGTTACAGTGGTTACTGAAATAACAGTGGTTACTGAAACCAACAAAAGTAATAAGAAATAAAAAATTTATGAAAAAATTAATGAAAATCAGACATTACTTTTGAATTGCCGTTCAACAGAATAATTTTAAAACACAAACTAAGGAAACTGGCCTGGACAAAAATGATGGTACTCCTAGAAATGATTGAAAGAAAAATGTTACCATAAGGACATGTTAACCCTTAGGATACCAGCGCCGTACATGTACAGGGGTCCGGCAGTGGCCGATAGCCGGACCCCTGCTGTATTAGACAAAATAAGGATCGCGCTGCGTTTTCAAAACAAATGATAGATTCCCAGACTTCTCAAGGAAATTTCAGTAGATACTATTCACATGGCCAGCACATGTAAGCGGCAGAGATGAGGTCAGCCTTAATCCGAAATACAAGCGTACAAATCGTAAACACATAAAATATAAAACTCTCAGCGTCCTCGCCTTGTGTCAGTCCCAACCCGGGTTTCGCTCCTAAAGCTTCGTCAGGGGCTACACCTTCTTTTCGTCATCACGTATCTTTTATACCTACCTCCGCAAAGGGGTAAGCTCACTTATTTTTAAAAGCACATAAGATAATGCATATAACACTGCCATACAACATCTCATGAAAAGCATAACTCTACTTCTAAGAAGGATTACGATGCAGCCTACCATCAAGACTGGTTTACATATTCCGTTTTTAGGTGGAACCTTTTTCAAAACTTCATTGTTTCTTAGAAATAATACTTTATTCCTCATTTTTCTCATTACTTTTATTCTACATCAAAACTATATTGCCACAAATTAACACTATAGTAGCTTTCTAATTCAAAGATCCCGCTTTAGATTCTATTTCAATCACATGACACTAAGTGGCCAATGATAGACCACTATATATGTTCATTCATTAGAAGAAAAATAATAATAACGCCTCCCGAAACATCACGGGGTCTGTATTCACCCTATCGTCCATTACTCCAAGATTTCATTCACATAAAGCACTACATCACCTTGCCAAGATTTATTACATATATCGAAGGCACTGTTTTTTTCATAGTATACAAATTTCATCTCTTTAGTAGCGGTGGTCATGATTAGATAGTCAAAAAGCGCCAAGGGAATGTTGATTCGGTGTCATTTTCAGTTTAGTTTATTCAACCACACAAGGTTTTAGGTCAAACTCAATATTCAGACCTCGCGGTTGTAGAGTGTCTAGATTATATTTCACTCTACTTTTTTTTTATTTATTCTAGCGACTGGATCTCCTCCTCGCCAATCTTGCTGTACTTTTTCCATTGCCACAAATTTTAAACCTTTGGGGTTTTTCTTGTGGAACTTCAAAAAATGTGAGGAGACACTATGCGTTTCCAGTCCTTTTTTAATATTCCTAATGTGCTCTTGAATTCGTATTTTAAGTTTTCTCAACGTTCTCCCTACATACTGGAGGCCACATGGGCACTCCAGCATGTAGATGACCCCTGTGTGCTTGCACGTCATGTTTCCTTTTATTTTAAACACCTTCTTTGTATTAGCTGATGTAACCATCGTGGTGTTTCTATTCTTATCTTCTTTCCCTCGATTTTTGCACGGTAGACACCATCCACACCACGAAAACCTATTTGCTTTGGATTTTACTTTACTTTACAGTGCATACATCCCCTACTGTATGCACTGGCATCTGTGAAAACACCGGTGCATTAACCCTCGCACTGCCGCGGTCAGCGCTAACCGCAGCACATGCGGGTATCCTAAGGGTTTGTAATCCCCATCGGGTCCCTGCGCTGCTGTGACAGGGACCCGATGGCAGGGAAGGCAGCCCGCGCTGCCTTCTACGGAAGGCAGGAAGCTGTAAGTGTATTACATTGAGTAATACACTTGCAGCCAATGTATTACAATACAGAAGTATTGTAATGCATGGGGAAGGGGATCAGACCCCTAAAAGTTAAAGTCCCAGACTGGGACAAAAAAATAAAGTGGAAAAAAGAAGTTAAAAAAATAAAGTTTTTCAAAAAAAAAATTAAAGTTTCAAGTAAAAAAAAAAAGCATGCTTTTACCAAAATAAAGTAAAAAAAATTGTAAAAAATAGGGAAAAAAAGAAAAGTAGGCATATTAGGTATTGCCGCGTCCGTATCGACCAGCTCCATAAAAATATCACATGACCCACCCCGCTAGGGGAACGCCGTAAAAAATAAAAACAGTGTAAAAAAAGCCCTTTTCTGGTCACCTTGCCTCACAAAAAGTGTAATACCAAGCGACCAAAAAGACGTATTAATCCCAAAATGGTACCAATCAAACCGTCATCTTGTCCCACAAAAAATGATGAGACCCTATCTAAGACAATCGCCCAAAGAATAAAAAGAAAATCGCTCTCAGAAAATGGCAACACAAAAAAAGATTTTATTCTATTCAAAAATGCATCTAATGTGTAAAACTTAACAGAAATAAAAATGTTAGACATATTGGGTATTGCCGCGTCCGTAACAAACCTGCTCTATAAAAATATTATATGAGATGGCCTCCCAGGTGAAAGCTGTAAAAAAAATTTTAAAAAAAACTATGCCAAACAGCCATTTTTTTCCCTCTTTCCTCACAAAAAGTATAATAGCAGGCGATCAAAAAGGCGTATTTACCCCAAAATGGTACCAATCAAACTGTCATCTTATCCCGCAAAAAATGAGACCCTACCTAAGACAATCTCCCAAAAAATAAAAAACATATGGCTCTCAGAAAATGGCAACAGAAAAAAAAGATTTTATTCTGTTCAAAAATGCATCTAATGTGTAAAACTTAACAGAAATAAAAATGTTAGACATATTGGGTATTGCCGCGTCCGTAACAACCTGCTCTCTAAAAATATTACATGAGATGACCTCCCAGGTGAATACTATAAAAAATTTTAAAAAAAACTATGCCAAAACAGCCAATTTTTTCCCTCTTGCCTCACAAAAAGTATAATAGCAGGCGATCAAAATTTACCCCAAAATGGTACCAATCAAACTGTCATCTCGTCCCGCATAAAATGAGAACCTACCTAAGACAATCGCCAGAAAAATGAAAAAAATAGGACAGTTAGAAAATGGCAACACAAAAACAAGATTTAATTCTGTTCAAAATTTAATTTACTGTGTAAGGCTCCATTCACACGTCCTGTTTTTCTTTCCTGATTCGATCCTGATTTTTTCAGGACCCATTGAAATGAATGGATCCAGATCAGGATCGAATCAGGAAAGAAAAACAGGACGTGTGAATGGAGCCTAAAACTTAAAGGGGTTCTCCGAGTTATAAATATTGATGACCTATCCTCAGGATAGGTCATCAATATCAGATCGGCAGGGGTCCGACACCCGGCACCCCCGCCGATCAGCTGTTTGAAGAGGAGGCGCGCGCCGTATCAGCGCTGCCTCCTCTTCAGTGTTTACATGCTGGCCGACTCGGGGGTAGTGGTGAGTATGTGTAATTACACCTCACTGCCCCATTCATTTCTATGAATAGAATCGCTTCCATAGACTTGTATGGGAGCGATTCTTCCCATAGAAATGAATGGGGCAGTGAGGTGCAATTACACCTACTCACCACTACCCCCGAGTCGGCCAGCATGTAAACACTGAAGAGGAGGCAGCGCTGATACGGCGCGCGCCTCTTCAAACAGCTGATCGGCGGGGGTGCCGGGTGTCGGACCCCTGCCGATCTGATATTGATGACCTATCCTGAGGATAGGTCATCAATATATATATCTCGGAGAACCCCTTTAACAAAAATAAAAATAATAGACATATTGAGTATTGCTGCATCCGTAACAACCTGCTATATAAAAATATCAAATAATTTGCCCCTTCGGGTGAATGCTGTAAAAAATTTTTTTTAAAAAAACTATGTCAGAACAGCAATTTTTTTTCACCTTGACTCACAAAAAGTGTAAATGGTACCAATAAAAACGTCACCTCATCCCGCAAAAAATAAGACCCCACATAAGACAATAACTCAAAAAAATAAATATCAAACCAATCCATCAAAATCTGTGCTGCAAAATCCATATGGCGCTCCTTCTGTTCTGAGTCCTGCCATGTGCCCCCACAGCAGTTTACCACCACATATGGGGTGTTGCCGTATTCAGGAGAAAATGGGGAACAAATTATGGGGTGCTTTTCTCCTGTTACCCCTTGTGAAAATGAAATATTTGGGGCTAAAGCAACATTTTATTGGAAGAAGTGAAACTTTTCATTTTCACAGCCAAGTGTTTCCAAATTCCGTAAAACGCTTAGGGGGTCAAAGTGGTCAGTACACCCCTTAATATATTCTTTAAGGGGTGTAGTTTCCGAAATGGGGTCACTTTTTGAGGGTTTCCACTCTAGGCAGGGCCGTATTTAGGGTTCATGCTCCCTAGGCACTCTCTGTGCTGACGCCCCCCCCCCAACACGACCCATTCCCCCACGCCCCCAAATTTCAGGCACGCCACCACCCCCCAGCAAAACCTGACCCTATGCACTTTAGTCGTCCAGTCACAGGAGTCGGCCCTATAGGCTAACAATGGAGCACATCTCCTACAATGGTGCTTTTATACGTTGCGTGTGTGTTACGAACCTCCTCATGCTGCAGATTTCGCTACCCATTCACCTCATTCACAGAGGTATATTTCCTGTTTTTATTTAGACCTATTAAAGTGCATGGGTAGCAAAATCCGCAGCAGACTTCCTGCTGTGCAAGGTCAAAAATGCAATGTGTTTTGATTGGCTGCAGAGAGGGCGGGGCAGTGCACTGGCCAAATAAGGAACGCCCCCTGTGCACATAACTTAGTCATTTATACACATAGAAAAGAAGCCATATCTTCTAAACGGCTGGACCGATTTTCACAAACAAGGTATGTATGTGCTCAGGGTTACTAGGGCTACCTGGACAGCCCTAGTAACCCTGCCCTAGCTGTCACATCCCCTTTAAATCTGCATGGTATAGCTATATAGGCACTGTTGATTCAAACAACAAGAAATAACAATAATAAATAACTTTAATAAATAACAAATAACAAAGATGCTATGTAACAATAGCTATAAACAAGAACAATACTATTTTTTCAATCTGCATGGACTGTATACCCCTATAGGCACTGTTGTTTCAAGCAACCTCACTCCATGTGATAGT
Source organism: Rhinella marina (assembly GCA_900303285.1). Classification (NCBI taxonomy): domain Eukaryota; kingdom Metazoa; phylum Chordata; class Amphibia; order Anura; family Bufonidae; genus Rhinella; species Rhinella marina. The sequence goes on from ONZH01004367.1 coordinate 141,338, forward strand.
CTAAGTTATTCCTGACATTTTTATAAATCACTTCATTTACCAAATATTGCCCCCTATTCTAAAAAAAAACGACTCTTGGCTTTTTCTTTGTTAAGTGATTATGGACTTAGATACGGCTAACACTTTTTTGACTGATTTCAGGTAGTGGAGGCGGGACAGTTTCCTTACAGGTGATACTGAGAGTGACAGAGCTGACTAGCTAATCACAGCACAGTCCAGGTGAGGGAAAGAGTGATTTTTGAACTACTGGCAAACAGCCCAGCTCTGCTCCCTCCCAGTGGATTTCAGTGAATATTAAATAGCTGAGCTCCATAGAGGAGCGTGTAACAAAATCATCTTATCAACACTCTGTAGGGTTAATCTAACAATACCATGCAGATTAAAAAAAACTTTTGTAACGACAGGTACACTTTAACCCTTCAGAGTGGTGATAAGATGATTTTAGTGCACACCCTGCAGTTACTACCCTGTATTGAGTCCTGACAGCCTCTCTATGGAGCTCAGCTGTTTAATATTCACTGAAATCCAGGAGGTGGGAGCAGAGCTGGGCTGTTTGCCAGTAGTTTTCGAAAATCACTTCTGTCCTCACCTGGACTATGCTATGATTAGCTAGTCAACTCAGTCACTCTTGGCCACAGTTGTATGGGTTCACAGGGACATGTCCCGGCTCCACTTCCTGAAATCAGACAAAAGTGTTAGCCATATCTAACGTCAACAATCACTTGACAACTAAAAAGGCCAGAGACTTTACAGTTGTTTTTTTTCTGGGATAAGGAGTCATATTTGGTAAATAAATAGATTTAAAAAAATGTCAGCAATCACATAGGCTATCAAATTTAAAGGGGCGATTTAAAGCTTTTTACGACGTGCTCTTTGTGCAGCAAAACGATCAATAATATCGTCATAATTTAGTGCATTAACCAGCTGACTCTCAATTGCCAACATAGCCAGATTATTTAGGCGATCTTCATGCATGCTGGATCTCAAATAATTTTTTATGCGTTTTAGTGCAGAGAATGAGCGCTCTGCAGAACAGTTGGTCGCTGGTGTGCACAAAAACATTCTCAGCGCAATGTCCACATTGGAATAAATGTTATGGAGGTCATCTTTACGGATCTTCTTGAGCATGCCAAGGGGGGTGCTGCACTCTTCACTTAGATGTAGAAAGTGTCCACGCAAGTGTAGGCATTCATCAATGAAGTCTGGTGCCTCAAGATCTGTTGCGTAAACCTCCACAAGTTTCTCTGCCTGCTCAGTTACAGCAGAAGTTTCCAGTTTGGTCAACTTTGACAGGAATTCAAATTTCTCAAAATACTCCTTATAAGAAGACTTCCTCCTCTCGAGCTCAGAAACCAGATTGTCACAAATGACAAAGAATGTATTTACTCGGAAGTCATTTCGGATGTGATCTTGGCTTTCGCTCTTGCCACGCTGCCTTTTCCTAAAACGAAGATCATATTCTTTTACACTTGATTTAGTCAAGGCATGTGACTGATATGTGTCAAACATGTCCCTGATATCCTGGACATAGTGTACAAGAGAATCATAGAGTTCTATCACTGTACTGACATCAATATCAATCTTCTGTAACTGTCGAGTAACAGCTTGGAATCTTTCTAAGATGGTTCCCCAAAAGTTTGCCATGAACACAGTTTCAAGTCGGTGCAACTGACTGAGTAGTCCATCTGCACTACATCGTGTTGCAGCCTTTTCACGGTTGTCTTCAGATATTGCTGACAATGCCTGAACTATGTGTTCAAAGTCCCTATTCAGACTTCGACAGGCCTCTTCACGAGCAGACCAGCGTGTCTCTGACAATCTTTTAACAGTTAAGGTTTCCGGAGCTGAAGACAGTTGTTTTTGTAAAATTTCCCACCGGCTCGTGGACGCTGTAAAAAACACATAAAGGTGTTGCAGAAGTTCAAAGAAGGAACATGCTTCCTTACAGCTCTCAGCTGCACATGTACCAACCAAGTTCAGAGAATGTGCAGAGCAGGGAATATAAACAGCAAGTGGATTAATTTGCTTTATTCTTGCCTGCAAACCGCTATAATGACCAGACACATTATCTTCTGATATACTGGATATAATTCTTTTGGTATCATTTGAAAGCTTTGAATGTCAGCTTTCAAGAAAGGTCAGAACCATTTTTCTATCTGCTACCAATCCCAAGATATGAACAGCTAAAGCAGTCCTCCCCTCTTCAATCTGGTTTGCTTTGAGCACTTGCAGCAGCAGAGCTGGGCACTTGGGAGCTGTTTTCCTGCAGAATAAAAGTGCTTTTCCTGGACATGTAATACAGACACAATACAGGTATGTCTGGGATTTGTGTGCAATCTTCTGTGGGGCATTGCTCTTATATAGGTGAAAAACATGTGAAAGACTCCCTTTAAGGGCTCATGCACATGAACATATTTTCTTTCTGTGTCCGGTCCTTTTTTTTGTGGACCCTATTCCATTCAAAAACCATTAAATTCAATGCAAAAGAAATGGAAGTTACTCTGTGTGCATTCCGTATGTCCGATCCACAAAAGAATAGAGCATGTCCTATTATTGTTCGACAAGGATAGTACTGTTCTATTAGGGGCCAGCTGTTCTGTTCTGCAAAATACGGAATACACACGGACGTCATCAGTATTTTTTGTGGGTCCGTTTTTTTGCGAACCGCAAAATACATACAGTCGTGTGCATGAGCCCTAATACTGATGCCCTTTCCTCTGGGTGAGCTTCCCATAGGCCACATGAACGATGAACGTGATGTCACTGGCCTAGGAAAAGCAGAGAGAAGGCCACACCGCTCACAGGAGCGCTGCTGCCTTCTCAAACAGCTGATTGGCGGGGGTCCTGGGTGTCAGACTCCCACTGGTCAGATTCTGATGACCTATCCTGAGGATAGGTCATCGGTATAAAAATTCGGGAAAACATCTTTAAATGCCCATTATTGGATTTATGGAAAGTTTTAAGCCATGCACCTGATTCATTCACATATTTTCAGTACAGTTGCATAAATCATCCCCCTTTGAATTCTGTTTCACAAGCCAATTTGAGTTAACACATTTCATTTATCTGCCATAACTGTGGATTAGCTGTATCATTTGCTAAAGAATACATGGAAACCAAGAATCAGGCTGCACTGCTAGCGTCCTGTTGCCTAGTAACAACATGGGTTCCATGAACTGAAGCGCCAGCCAATCAGGGGAGGTCGGGGTCAATGTATGAAGTCACAGGTCACATGGGTGGATGTCCCATGTGACCTAGGAAGCACCCTATTTAAACTAGCAACTGCTGACTACAGTTGCTTGTGATTAAGGTATTATTCTTATACTCTGCTTATTGTGTTTTTGACCTCTGGATTTCTTAGACCTCGGTATGTTTTGTATACCATCCCATGCATGATAATTTGGACCTGACATGACTTCCTGGTTTGACTTATTGGCATGGTACTTTTTTCTGCATTCTGGTTTCTGAATTGGCTTTAGATTTGATTCTCCTGGTATTGACTTTGGCTTGTACGACTCTGCTCTGATTCTGACCCACTCCGTCAGTATCTGTTTACCTGTCACTTCGTTTATTAATTTATCCTTGCTTTGTTCCCTGTAGGCCCCTACAATACTTAGGAAAGGACCTCCACCCAGTAGCAGGCCGTTGATTTAGAGTAGATTGCGCAAGCAGGTAGGGAAAGTGGTGCAGGGCAAAGTTCAGGGCCTTAGTGATCCCGAACATGACAGAATAATGGATGCCATGCAGACTTTGGTGGAACAAATGAAAGGTCTTGCCCAGTTGGTTTAGCACCTTGCAGTATGGGTTCAGTAACAGGAGAGTGTTCACACTGCGCCATTAGCATCAGCTCTTCTTCAACCATTAGGTTAAATTGGACAACCGTTTTTCTGGGCATAGAAAGCAGTTTATGGCATTTAGGGAGAGCTGTAAATTGTATTTTCAGCTTCAACCACATTCTTTGGGTTCTCATTATTGCAAGGAGATTCACAGAAGTGGGTTTATTCACTGCTGACTGACTCCCCCAAGCTAACATCGGTAGACACATTTTTTGGGCCTTAGGAACTTTTTATGATTAACCTGATAGGACTGCTTTTGCAGAATCCTAGCTAGTATCTCTCTGTCAGGGCCGTCGACTTGTGGAAGAGAGTACTGCGCTGCGCTGAAGTGGTGTGTGGCAACTGGGTGGAATGATCCAGCACTTAGGTGTCAGTTTCGACTAGGTCTCTAAAGATATGCTGATAAACTAGCCTTCTCCTGACACACTGGACCAGACTATGAACTTGGCCGTAAGATTGACAGATGTCTTAGAGAGACGGAGAGAGGTGCTTTCTGCACCCCTAACTTCTTGATATACCTCTAGTGGACCCAAAACTATGAGCTGTTCTGAAGAACCTATGCAGATCGGGGCAATGGTTTCTACAAAAGATCATAAGGATTTTAGAAGAAAGAAGGGACTTTGCTTCTACTGTGGAAGTGACGATCATCTTCTGAGGGTCTGCCCTCGACGGCTGGCTGAAGTCTCCTGGATCGAGTAGCCCCTAAAATTTAAAAAAAAAAAATGTCCACAGTGGCTTTCTTTGACTCAGGATCTGTCGCTAATTTTATGGATTATGACTTTTCCACAGCCTTAAATCTTCCTCTATGTTCTCTCGGTGAGCCTGTATGTGTTACTGCAATTGATTCCATCCTCTAGCTAGAAGGACGGTTGAATTTTGTACGCTAAATATTCTTATGACTGTAGTTGTAATACATTCTGAAATCTGTTTATTTATGTATGTTTATTTTTGATTAAAGATTTCACTACTGATATTATTCTGGTTCTGCCATGGCTTCAACAGCACAATCACATGATCGACTGGACCTCAGGAGAGCTGGAGAAATTGGGACCTCACTGTGTTCATACGTGCCTTTCTAACTTTTTGGCAGGGCTAGTATTATATTCTGATTGTGTTTGGGGAAACTGGCCTTGAATTCCTTCTTCCTTATAGGCCCTACGATTTTGCAATCGATTTTTTACCAGGGGTTAGGGATTAAATTTTCCAAAGGGTTAATTTATAATTTTTTCGAGTCCAGACACCAATATGTACAAGAGAGTTTACAGAAGGAACACATTAGACCTGGTGTATCCCCTATGGGAGCTGATTTTTTTTCTTTGTAGGCAAAATGGATGGGGGTCTTAGAACCAATACTCTTTACCGGTTATCCTTGACCTGTTCATCAGATTCTGGGGGCCCAATGGTTTTCTAAACTTCACCTCAGGGGGGTATACAAACTAATTTGAAGGGGAAGTGGAAAACAGCTTTTAACACCCTTGAGGGGCACTTTGAATACCTTTCAACCAATGCACCAGCAGTTTTCCAGAACCTAATAAATATTTTTAGAGAATTTATTGGAAAATTTATGGCAGTCTTATCTTGATGACATTCTAATTTACTTCCTTGAATAGGAATTCCATGTATGTCTTATATGAGATCAATCTTACAAATTGTAAGTGAAAATCATTTATATGTTAAATGGGAGAAATGTGTGTTAAGAGATACTTTTTTGGGATACATCCTTACTCCTAAGGCCTTCAAGATGGATCATGCCAAAGTACAGGCAGTTTTGGATTTGGCAATACTTCCTTAAAAGCATTGCAAGCCTATCTAGGATTTTCAAATGATCGCAAATTCATCCAACATTTTTCTGAATTAGTTAAACCACTTACAGATGTGACTAAAACAGGGGCAGGTTTAATTCATGGGTGGCCTGAGGCTATTAGATCTTTTGAGTGTCTAAAAAGATGTTTTCTTGATACACCTGTGTTGATCCAGCCAGATCAAACTAAACCATTTGTGGTAACGGCACATGCCTTGGAAGTGCGTATAGGAGCAATTATTTCAAGGTACACGTTCTCTCACCATAAATTTTCTCCTATTGTAAAAAATTCTGATATTGCTCAGTGGTCAAAGGTGTTGTTCTCAGATGAAAGTAAATTTTGCATTTAATTTGGAAATCAAGGTCCCAGAGTCTGGAGGAAGAGTGGAGAGGCACTCAATCCAAGCTGCTTGAGGTCTAGTGTGCAGTTTCCACAATCAGTGATGGTTTGGGGAGCCATGTCATCTGCTTGTGTAGGTCCACTGTGTTTTATCAAGACCAAAGTCAGTGCAGCCGTCTACCAGGAAATTTTAGAGCAGTTCATGCTTCCCTCTGCTGACAAGCTTTTTGGAGATAGAATTTTTATTTTCCAGCAGGACTTGGCACCTGTCCACACAGCCAAAAGTATCAATACCTGGTTTAATAACCATAGTATCACTGTGCTTGATTGGCCAGCAAACTCGCCTGACCTTAACCCCATAGAGAATCTATGAGAGACACCAGACCCAACAATGCAGACGAGCTGAAGGCTGCTATCAAAGCAACCTGGGCTTCCATAAGACCTCTGCAGTGCCACAGGCTGATCGCCTCCATGCCATGCTGCATTGATGCAGTCATTCATGCAAAAGGAGCCCCAACCAAGTATTGAGTGCATTTACTGGACATACTTTTCATATGACCAACATTTCTGTGTTTAAAAAAAAATGACAGTTGGCCTAATATAATATTCTAATTTTCTGAAATAATGACTTTTGGGTTTTTCTTGGCTGTATGCCATAATCATCAACATTAACAGAAATAAACACTTGGAAAAGTTCACTCTGTTTGTAATGACTCTATATAATATATGTGTTTCACTTTTTGAATTGAATTACTGAAAAAAAAACTTTTTGATGATATTCTAATTTATTGAGATGCACTTGTATGTCACCTTTATTTCTGAAAAAATCCCAACTTTACCAAAAATTTTCAAAATTTCAATTTCTCTGCTTTTAAAATTGAAAGTGATACCTCATAAAATATTTATTATTTAACATTCCCCATATGTCTACTTTATGTTTGCATCATTTTGTAAATTTTTTGGGACATTAGAAGGCTTAGAATTTAGGCAATTCTTACAATTTTTAAGAAAATTTCCAAAACCCACTTTTTAAGGACCAGTTCAGGTCTGAAGTCACTTTGTGGGGCTTACATAGTAGAACCACCCATAAATGATCCCATTTTGGAAACTACACCCTTCAAGTTACTTAACACTGATTTTATAAACTTTGTTAACCCTTTAGGTACTCCACAAGAATTAAAGGAAAATGGAGATGAAATTTCTAAATTTCACTTTTTTGGCAGATTTTCCATTTTAGTCAATTTTTTCTAAGGTTAGCAGCCATGGTAACCATCGGGACGCTGCCACAGCAGAGCAGCGCCCAGATGGGGGAAGGAGCTTGGAAGGGGTTAAATAGCCGACATCACTGCCAGCAGCGATGTCGGCCGTTAGAGTAGATTGTCAGCTGTATGTTACAGCTGACAATCTACTACCGCTCGGCCATCCTGAGATTGGGGGGATTGAATGGGGGGGGGTTATTATTTACATGCTGTGGGCTGCGGGCGGGGAGGGGGTCCTGCTCGGCCATCCTGAACTTTTAAAATATAGCAGCGGAGCCCCGATCTCCTCAAGGAGATCAGCAACTCAGGCTCTCAATTTAGAAGGCCCTTTGCAAAATGAAAGTGGCAACGTCTCCACTGTTACTATGCACCCGTTCTGATAGTATTGTATATTATTAAAGGGAAACTGTCACCTCCATGAAACTGTCACCTACATCTCCTTATGAAGAGCAGTGTTACATGATTAGTACTACTCCTAATTTTTATTTTATATCCCCCACTCCATGCCCCTGCTGTAATAAATTGAGTGGACATCTAAGACTTTGCAAGCTTATGTATGTGCAAGCTTATGGGTCCTCTCAATATATTTCAGTGCTGGAGCAGTACTATTAATGTAGGACTGCTCCCAATACCACAATACCAATTAAAGGGAGGTGACAGACTCCCTTTAAAGGGGTTATCCAGCTTTTTAACAGTTTTTAGAGCCACCCCCCCACCCAGCTGTCCATGTGAAGGGAAGCATACTTACCTGATCCCCACCTCTGCATCCCCGTCCCCACTTGGGTAACATGTCACCGACGCAGGCAGTCATCGCCAACAGTGACTCTTTTCCATTTTAGAAGTTAAAAGTGGAGACTGGAACTAAGTGGTGCACTAAAGGAGCCAGAAGCAAGTGGCAGGAGGTAGATAAGTAAACACGGCAAAAAAAAATCCGGACAAGCTTTGGGGGTTAAACTGGTCACTGCATTGTGTGGATGACATTAAACTAACCATTTTCAAAAAGGCAGTGCTTTTATATAACAGAAAATAAAAAAAATCCCGTATCCTAAGGCCACATCAAGATGCCACAATAGTGCAAGGATGTCAATCAACCGAATGCAATCAGATATTAAATGAAACACAGCAAATACAATATAGAAGACTAAAATTTATTCTGGGTACAAAACATGTATTACAGTGTTAAGCAGAATGTAAAAATATAACATGCAGCTATTGTAGAAATTACAAATATTTACTGTAATACCTATAAACAGATTGTGCTAGATTTGAGTACAAAGGCTAAATATTAGCATTATGTAAGAACTGTAATCTTAAATCATCAAAATCCACAACAGAGAACTCTTTATTCACTAAAACACAGGAGGTAAACAAATACTAGACATTTAGGGCTCATTCACATTACCGTAGGCCGTCCGTGCTCTTATTGCGGACCGAAAAGTGTGGTTCCGGAATATACGGACACCAGCCACCTGAATCTCGTATCACAGACTTGAATGGGCCCACAATTTGCAAGAAATGGTGCGGTATAGAGAGAGGTATGGATTGGAAGCCCACAGAAGGGCTTCCATGGGCTTTTTGATCCGTGCCTCTAAACTACAAAAATATACATGTCCTCCTCTTCACTGTATATTCAAGTCAATGGGTGCACAATACAGGATTCACAGGGCTGATGCCATTGCGGGCCGCAATGTGAATGGGCCCTTACACTGTACCTGTTAGTATGGGCATTTAACAGACACCAAGATGAATTTTAACATTGGGATGCAAGGAACACAGGGACTCTCCAGGAGTCAAATGAGTGCATCAGCAACTGCACCACCCAGTGTGCAGGAGCATCTTTCCATGCCCAAAATCAGATCTGGTTGGAGAATGGACGATATGTACCATATGCTTGTCATGAGACTTTAAAGACAGCTTTGTTGGACAACTGGAAGATGTCACTTACATTGGGAAAAAACATTATATGAACACAATGGGGGAGATTTCTCATCCTCCAAACCATGATTTTGGCTTTAAAAAGTCACAACACCTGAGCTTGCCTGAACCTCGTTGTAAATTAAATGCATCCTCCTGCGGTGAAGGGCCCATCAAGACCCTTGTAGCAGACGCTGGCCTTGATAAATCAGGGCCAATAGGTCCACATATATGCTCTATGTAAACAAATGACAAACTCAACATCTACTATAATTGAAGCTTTCTGATTAGGCTACTAGCGACAGGGGCGTCTGGCAGGCTGTTCCGGCGTGTGCTGCCGCTAGTGCATGTGTGCGGCCGGAACTACGCTCCATTCCCATTCACTATAATGGGGGCGGGCCAGGGTACCGGCCGCAGCGCGGCAAACATGTCGTAGTTTCAGTCCGTCCGCCTCTCGGCATGTTTGCCGTGCTGCAGATGGAACTCCGGCCTGCCCCCATTACAGTGAATGGGGACAGAGCGTAGTTTTGGCAGCACATGTGCACTAGCGGCAGCACGGATCCAGCAGGCTGTTCCGGCGGGTGACACCCCTGCCGCTAGTGTGAAAGTAGCCTTAGATAAAATAGTAACTGTTGACTGTTCACTTGAAACTTTTCACATAAATTACAACAGATGAAACTCTGCATGAATGAAACTATATATTCTCTAAAAGTTCTTCTAACTCCAACACATCACTAATTAAAACACAGAAGTTACCTTTTGTTGCAGCCTATTGTACAGGGACTGTGGACACTGTGAAAACTGTAAGATTTCATTTTTAATACAATATGGAAAATTCTAAAAAGAAAAATCTCTTTTAAACAATGTTCACCATAAAAAATGGGGGGGGGGGGGGTTGTTTCACGATACATATTTTACAGTTTTTAAACTGGCACTTGGATCTGAATATCTTTTGTAACTGCATGTAATTTAAATATAGTATAGCCACTGAGATATTCAGTAAACTGTATCTGTATAGCGCCACCTGCTGTTTGTTCTTTTCCTTATTTCTTTGTCCACCTCACTGAGGTGGGCGCACATGCTCAGTTACATACTTCAACTGCCATCAGCTGTATTTTCTGTTAAAGGTTGTGACAATTACAGGGAAAGGTGTACAGCAGAAAAAATAGGCCACCGAGAAAGGACACGTCCCCTGAGCTGCCAGCTTGCTATAAATCTAGCAGAGCAATGAATGTGGAGATCTCTGGATCCATGTGAGGTACAAATAAAACGACCCAGACTTCAGTCACAATTGGGTATATTACTGACTAGTTTAAGCAGTTTCTACACCACGGAACTTAACTTTAGACCAATGGCAGCATCATTTTCCTTCTTCAGGTATTTTCATCAGTATTTTCCAGTAAAGAGCTACATCATGGGGCACATCTTTTGCAGTCAGTTCATAGATTCCATTCATAGATACTCATGCTTGCCCATGTTTCCAATACCAGAACTTCAAAAACTGACTGTTCACTTGCTGCCTAATATTTGCCACCCCTTGACAGATGCCATTATCAAAAGATTATCAATGTTATTCTCTTCACTTGCCAGAAGTTGTAATTTTAAGGCTGATGGTTGTATAAGGCTCTGATCACAATGGCACAACGATTTAGAAGGACATATGATGGATATGGAGGATCCTCTTAAATCCTTTTTTATAATGGCGTTCATTAATTAATGATAGATTCTGTTTAGGCTTCGGTTTTGGCAGGTTCGAGTTTGGATTAGGTGTTCAAGTGAATTATACAATGGATTCCATTCCCATGGAATCCATCACGTAATTCAATGCTGACATGCCGCATAATACAAGTGTATGGCCAGCTCCAAGGGATCCGTTCTGCTGGCCATACACTTGTATTATGACGGCATGCAAAACTAAATGCCTCTAAAGGCTTTTCGTTTGGCATGCTGGCATTGAATTACGTTATGGATTCCATGAGAACAGAATCCATTACGTAATTCACTTAGACCCCAAACCTAAACTCGAATATTAACATAGGGCATAGGTATTCTGACATGGAAAACTGAAAAAATGGAGACACTAAACAAAGTAAACAGCCTAAAGGAATTTTCAAGGAACGGTACATAGAAATACATACTAGTACAGAAATATTAACCTGATGTCATATTTACCTAAAATTCTTCATACCATATATTAAGTATAGCAATTTATAAAATCTATTTCACTAGTAATACACATAGTGGCTTTTTGCATGCTAACCAATTAATAGGTTTCTCTATAAACAGAGTAATTTCTGTTTCTATATTAGAACCCCAGTAAACAGTTTGGCACAGGTTTATTATACTATTATCAGATTAATCAATCAAAGATTTTAAATCCGGGATGTTTTTTATCTCAAGGTCAAGTAACATTTGTCCAAATGCTTTTCCCTGAAAAAAATAAGAAAAAATAAAAATTTAAGTGCGAAAAGTCAAACATGTAGGAAGTGATACATAATATACTCTATATACCGATATATAACCTACTAAGTTCAACTGATTCCTTTAAAATGATTATGACTGATCACAAATGAGTGTTTATCAAGCACTATGGCACATTTTTGGCATGCCACATGCTCATGTATAAGACAGTCAACACTCGTAACACCCTATGTAGTCAACCAGCAGACTGATGTCTGCTATAAACCTAGGAGTTCACCTTTGCCTTAAGGCCCCTTTACACTACTCGAACTTCAGGTTGATTATTGGTAACAAGCATTGGTATGAATGCTCATTAGCGATGCTGTGGCGGTTTAAAAGTGCCACCAATACCCAATGAACAAGTGAAATGCTTGGGGTAATTGGATCTTTAATACGGTCACCTAAATTATTGTCAGTACTCTGCTGCCGGCAAACAATGATTCTGTATGGGGATGAGCGATGGCATTAGCGATCACTGCTCCCCATACTGTGGAGGAGATCTCTGCATGTGAATGCTGCAGTCCCTTCACCAACTAGTAAGATATTGCCAGGAAGGAATTATCTGCTCAAGGACAATAAAAGCTACACTACATACATAATACAACTGTAGAGCAAGTATTAATAACCTTATACTTGTATTTAGTTCTGCAGTTGCAGGAATTCTTAAGGAGAAAAAAAAACAGGATTCATACTGGATAAGAAGGAAAACAAAGTGATCCTGGTAAGTGCAGCTGAAATGAGAACTAACATATAAAGTGTATCTTAAAGTATAACTGTACTTTCAAACATAGTGACAAACCACAGGTTTATTGCATTTAAGAGCAAACAGTGTTGAAATTATATGTAAATTAGGGCATAAGTGTCCCAAGGGTGGGCCCTAGCCACTTCGTGCACCTTAGCTACTCCGCTCTGCAAGACAGCCCCCCTTCCACTTGATTGACATGGCCAGGCGTCATTTTGTCATGTCTCCTGGCCCTGTAATCCTACACCAGCACTGTTCACTTCACATCCTTGGCACATGCGCAGTACATCTTTTTCCCGGCTCTGTCACAAAGAAGGATGCTGCGTATGTGTCAAGGAGGAATTGAACAGTGCTGGTGCAAGATTACAATTAGATGCCTGGCCCTGTCACTGAAGTAGAGGGGAAGTGTTTTGCAAGGCAACTTAAAGAAGGCCTGTCTCCACTCCTAACATGTCTTACTAAAAAATTGTAATCCACATGTAATGACAATTCTGGGGCATCTATTCTTATGTCTCTATGTTGTGCCATTCTTCTCTTATTCCTAGTACAAATTTATGGATAAAGGTACAGATGGGAGTTATTATTTGGGGGTGTGTCCTTACACACTAGCATCATTCAATTAGTGATGCTAATGGAAGACTGTGCAGGAGCACCCCCAACTGGTAACACCCACTTGTACCTTTATCCATAAACTCTTAGTCTTTTATACTGATAACAAGTTCAAACAGGTGCCATTACTACAGGTAATGAGTGGAGGACAGAGGAGCCTCTTAAAGAAGAAGTTACAGGTCTGTGAGAGCCAGAAATCTTGCTTGTTTGTAGGTGACCAAATACTTATTTTCCACCATAATTTGCAAATAAATTCATTAAAAATCAGACAATGTGATTTTCTGGATTTGTTTTCTCATTTTGTCTCTCATAGTTGAGGTCTACCTATGATGTCAATTACAGGCCTCTCTCATCTTTTTAAGTGGGAGAACTTGCACAATTGGTGGCTGACTAAATACTTTTTTTCCCCGCTGTATGTGGATATTAAATACTATACCTGTGGGTCACTCCTCAATGATGCAATGCCTCCACCACCTAGTGCATTCTTCAATACAAAATTTAATCCATATATTCCTGGCAACTCATATCTGCAAAAAAGAAAAAACACAGTGAAATGTTAGATGTAAGAAAAACACTCACAACATTTCTACCTACCCTTCTGATAATTCCTCATGTGATCAAATAGGATTCCAGACAAACCATTCAACAGAACCGGTCCTCAACAAAATTACTAGTGACCTGCTATATGCCTGGTAGGGTAGGGTTGATTAGGGTGACAGAGATGCTTTGAAGGGATTGTCTCACAAAAAATATTCTACAGTTTTCAAACCAGCACCTGGATCTGATTACTTTTGTATTTGCATGTAATTAAAAATGTATTATAGCTACTGAGTTATTAAATCCATCTGTATACACCACCTGCTGTTTGCTCTTTTTCTAGATGAAAGCACATGCTCAGTTCCATCCTTTAACTTCCACCAACTACAGCATAAAGGACATACCCCTGAGAATGGACAGACCCCAAAGAGCTGACAGCTTGAAATACATCTAGCAGAGCGATTGGAGCAATGAATGGTGAGATATCTGGATCCATGTGAGGTACAGGGCGGGTTCTAGCTTTGGAATCCGTACACCGTTACGCTGCTGATATATACTGTATATATACGGTGTACGGATGTATAGATTCCACTATACTGCGGACATAGGGACTGCAGTGAGCGATGTACTGGCAGAAGCACACCAATGTGCTATGCACAGCTTTCAGCAGAGCGGAGAAGGCGCAGGCCACAGGCAGGAGCAGCAATGTGCTATACAGAGCTCCTGCCTTCGCCAGCTCTGATAAAAGCCTATGTGCTATGCCCTGCTTTAACTGAGCTGAGTGGTCACCGACAGAAGAAGTGATGTGTGCTCCTGCCAGTACACTGCTCACTTCCTCCTGTTCTGTGTGGGTAGGAAAAAAATACTTTTGCATGATAAATGCAATTTATGTGTAATTCATTTTTTTTTAGCTTTTTTACATAATAATTCATTTTTAATAGGGAAAGTTTTTGTATTTATTTTATCTTTACATTTTTAAACATTTCATTATTTTTTTTTCTTTTATAGTTTTAAAGACCTGGTCTGGTTATGTTTTTTTTTTACATTTCAACCCCACCCTGCTGCACCTTTGGGAAAAGCCATGCTCACTTGCTCTCCACCACTCTTTTCCAGCTCCTTCACTGGTCTTCTAGTCCCTGTCTGTAAGCTTCCGGATGGAAGGGGTCAAGAGCGCTGCTGCTGACAATGACTAACGCCAGTGGTGATGTGTCCCCTAACCAAGTGGACATGACCCAGCAGTGACGTGTCGCTTGAGTACACATTACCACTGAGGCCAGTCATTGGCTGTGGGAGCCGGGGACTGGAAGAATCAAGCCAGCAAAGGCGGCAATATGAACAATCACAATACATTATAAATGTCTTGTATTAACTTTCTCTACATGATAAATGCTATTTACAGTTACAACGTGAGACACCCCTTTAACATTAAATAAGAAAAATGAGAGCTGAAAATAAGGCAAAATGTTACAAAAGATGAGCATTCTAAAAATTTAAAAATGCAACATTTACGGGGCCCCGGCTTAAAATCATATTACCCTTTATGAAAGTTTTATTACTGATCCATTTATCATCACTATTCCACAACCGAATGTGCAAAGAGTCAATCCACCAGCACCACTGGGTCACAAAGCTCATTCTGAACTTCCCTGCTTGCTTTCAGTGTAATGCAGTTTTGGCCATTTGTATCCTATTCTGAAACTGAGGCAGGTTGCTCTCGGTAGATTTAGACATTTTCAGACATAAATGGTGAATTATGATCTTTATATAATACACCAGGGTTGAGGCCAGTGCAGTGCTTATAGGTTGCTGGATAGAGTGAATAATATCACCTCACACGGTATTTTAATGTCTTTAAAAAACATATCTATTTATCTAAATTTCCACTGTGATATTTATCCAGTGCACATACCTGAGCATATAAATATGAGTGAAAAATATGTGGCAAACAATATGCACAAAATCTGACACCAGAAAAAACAGTCAGGCAGCGGAGCTGCTCAGCTATATTATGTAATCAGGAGAAAGTGGCAATTAAGATCATAGGCCGTAACCACTGCTGACACGTGTTTTTACGTCATATTTTCTATTCCATGTGTTACTTGTGGATTTTGTTGCGAACTTTGATGCGGTTTTGCCCTGATCTCACCTTCATTGCATTGCAAATTGTCAAATCTGCACTAAAATTCACACAAACAAGTGACATGCTGCTGATTTACAAATCCACACGGCAGGTCAATTTCTGAACAAAAATAAAAAGCAAAGTTTACATGAGATTTGTCAAATCTCATTCACTTTGCTGGTACTTTATTATGCTGCAGTTTTTCCACATGGAAATCTTCACAGAAAAATGGTGCGTAATCCACAATATGTGCAGGTAGCCTTAGGGTATGGCCACACATTTATGTTTTTCTTAACGCCTCATTCGCACGTCAGTGTTTTGGTCAGTGATTTCCATCAGTGATTTTGGGCCAAAACCAGGTGCGGCTCTAAACACAGAACACGTGCAGATCTTTCCCTTATACCTCATGTCTGGGCAAAGTTTGAAGTCCGTGGGTAAAAACTGCAGCATATATATTATAGGGGTTCTGCAGTTTTTAAAAACTGATGATCTATCCTCTGGATAGATCATCAGCATCTGATCGGCGGGGGTCCGACACCCGGGGCTCCCGACGATTAGCTGTTTGAGAAGGCAGCGGCGCTGCAGGAGCGCCGCGGCCTTCTCTGTGTTTACCGCAGGCCCAGTGACGTCACGACTAGTATCACTGGCCTGGGTGGGGCTAAGCTCTGTTCACATGAATGGAGCTTAGCCCGCCCAGGCCAGTGATAGTAGTCGTGACGTCACTGGGCCTGCGGTAAACACAGAGAAGGCCGCGGCGCTCCTGCAGCGCCGCTGCCTTCTCAAACAGCTGATCGGCGAGGGCCCCGTGTGTCAGACCCCCGCCGATCAGATGCTGATGATCTATCCAGAGGATAGATCATCAGTTTTTAAAAACTGTAGAAACCCTTTAACATGCGGCGGATTGAGTCATTTTACAATGGGGATATTCTCTGCAGTATGTGGATGAAATTTCTAAAACATCATCCTTTTAGCTTGTACTGTAAATGCTGTGGATTTTCTGCACAAAATTCCACTGCTGAGAATCCACCGCATTTATGCCACAAGTGAACCGCTAGAATCCATCCAGCTATGAGGCAGAAGGGGAGGAGATTTACAAGAAGCTTCATAATATATATATATATATATATATATATATATATATATATATATATATATATATGAACACACTAATCTATATAAATAAATGCTACTCAGCAGGGGTATATACCTGGCCACAAGTTGCTCATCAGGATGATCTCTCTGCAGTAAGTGCTGGAAGTACTCTTCTACAACTTGCGAGGTAAGTGCTCTTTTAAGGTATGGATAATACAAAGGGTGACGAGCCACAACACCTACAGTACAGAAAGACAGCACTCTATAAATAAACTGCAGGAGAGCTATTTTTTGTTTGGTGAGGCTGGAGCTAAATTAGAAATGAATTAGAAAGCTTTAGTAAGTTAAATGTGCCAGAATAGTTTGGTTTTGTAGTAAAAAAAAATATAATTACCTATGTTGGCAATGTTTCCCTTGTCACCACTTCTAGTGTAAGCCAGGTCCTCTAAACGATATGTATAAGGGCCACTTGGTAAGTCTGCAGAAATATAAGAGGGTTTATAGTATTACGTTTATAGTATTACTGGTATTAAAGGGGTTGTCCCATTACAAGAACGTATGCCCTATCCACAACACAGGGGTCCCCGCTGATCATGAGAATGGGGGCCTGTTTGAATGGAGCAGCAGACAAGCATGTCCACCACTTCATTCAGCTTTATCAGACTGCTGGAGATAGAAGAGCACTTGTACTTCTCTGTCTGAAAGATCCACTTACAATAAATGGACAGTACAACCCCCAATCTAAAATCAGTTAAAGGGGTTATCCAGGAAAATATATTTATGACTTATCCTCAGGATAGGTGATTAGCATCAGATATGTGGAGGTGCGACACCTGGGACCCCCACCTATCAGCTGTTATAAGAGACCTTCAGCGCCAAACCCTCTTTCAAGGCCACTGACATCACTGTTCATTAGTCACATGGCCTAGTTGCAGCTCAGCCCCATTCAAGTCAATGGGGCTGAACTGCAATACCAAGCACTGCCACTATACGATGTATGGAGTTGTCTTGGGAATCTGCATCGTTCACCAGAGCTCCAGTGAGCACAGAGACTCCCTGAAACAGCTGATCATCAGGGATAACGGGACTTGGATCTCTGCTGATGTGATAACAATGACCTAACCTGAGTATAAGTCATCATTATCTTTTCCAGCATAACCCCTTTAAAGGGGTTCTCCAAGTTATATTTATTGATAACCTATCCTGAGATTGGGTGTCAGGCAGGTCCCCTGAAGATCCCCTGAAGGTGCTGGTTTTCCAGCGAAACATGTTGGGAGGCAGTTGATGTGTTGTGTGTGTATGTGTTTTAAAATAGCAGAGGGAGAGCAGTGAATCTAAAACAATAACGATATAGGGACAGGATAGATGGATGTACTATCAATAGCTGGCTAGTAGAGTGAGACTGGCTAGCAAGACTTAGAACAAAAACGCTGGTACCAGTGAGAGTCTGGAGTGCTATGAATAATCACGCTTCTCAGCAAGAGGAAAAACACTGCACCCTACTGTGTTTTTAAAGCATCTTTTGCAGTCACTTTTTTGTTTCATTTTGACCCTTTGTGGTCTGTCAGTTTAATAAGACTAAAGAATAAAAGCTACGTTTTAAAACTATTAATAAAAGGAGGAATTAGCACATGAAAAAAAAACATTCTATAGTCTAAGACTAAGTGTAAATAAAGGGAAAAACAGATAAACATTTAACATGTGCTCTTAGTGGGGTCATTGAGCCAAGATATCCACACAGAGGTCCACTCCATAAAATTGCTGCCGATCGAGAGTCATGTGACCAGGAAAATCACTCAGTCTCCTCCATTAAAATACACTACACCTGAACATAGTAACATAGTTTATAAGGCCGAAAAAAGACATCTGTCCATCCAGTTCAGCCTGTTTTCCTACAAGTTGATCCAGAGGAAGGAAAAAAAACCCTGTGAGGTAGAAGCCAATGTTCCCCACTTTAGGGAAAAAATTCCTTCCCGACTCCAATCAGGCAATCAGAATTTGGGATAAATAGATCATGGGAGAGATCTCTGTACTGACCTCTGATATATTTATACATAGTTATTAGATCTCCCCTCAGTTGTCTTTTTTCTAAAGTGAATAAGCCTAATTTTGATAATCTTTCTGGGTACTGTAGTCCACCCATTCCAGTTATTACTTTAGTTGCCCTCCTCTGAACCCTCTCCAGCACTGCTATGTCTGCGTTGTTCACAGGAGCCCAGAACTGTACACAGTACTCCATGTGTGGTCTGACTAGTGATTTGTTAAGTGGCAGGACTATGTTCTCATCACGGGCATCTATGCCCCTTTTGATGCAACCCATTATCTTATTGGCCTTGGCAGCAGCTGTCTGACACTGGTTTCTACAGCTTAGTTTGCTGTTCACTAAAATTCCTAAGCCCTTTTCCATGTCAGAGTTACCCAATATTTTACCATTTAGTATGTACGGGTGACCTGCATTATTCCTTCCTATGTGGATAACCTTACATTTGTCAGTGTTAAACCTCATCTGCCCCTTCTCTGCCCAAGCCTCCAGTCTATCCAGATCCATCTGTAGCAGTGTACTGTCCTCTTCTGTGTTAATTACTTTACACAGTTTAGTGTCATCTGCAAAAATTGATATTTTACTGTGCAAGCCACTAAAAACTAAACTATCAACACTGTAAGTGCAGGTGGTAGATATGGTGTGTTGTGGAGAAGGAGTGGAGAAGTATGAGGGACGTGTCTGGAGTTATTTTTGCCTGGTCACATGACCCTCCATCAACAGCCATCTTATGAACAGGTCTCCTGTGAATATATGCTCAACAAGGGCTCATGAAATATAGCGAACAGCACGGAAAATCAAATATATTATTGTCACATAGTCATCTTACATACACATGAGTTAAAAGTAGCCAGAAAGTGACCAACCCCTTTAATCTCATCAAATTTTAATATGTTCACACACCTTTAGGCACTTCAGGTGTTACAGGCTCGACGGCAGAAATGTATTCATCCACAGTGAAAGAGTGATCATCCACAAACTCTTCTATATGTTTTCCATCCATAAAAATTTCAATCTGAAAGACATATAAAGACGAAAACATGAACTGGATCCTTCTGTTACAGATTATGTAGATCTAAGATTTCTTAAAGGGAACCTGTCACATGGAAATACAGTGTAATCTGCAGGCAGCATGTTATAGAGCAGGAGGAGCTGAGCAGGTTGATATATAGTTTAATGAAAATAGAGTAATATTTTTTTTATTTATTTAACCCTTTCAGTACCGGAGGTTTTTTCGGTTTTGCATTTTCATTTTTCTTCCCTATTTTCCGTGAGCCATAACTTTTTTATATTTTTGTTCACATAGCTGTAGAAGGGCTTACTTTTTGCGGGACAAGTTGTACTTTCTAATGCCACCATTAATTATGGCATAAAATGTAGTGGGAAGCGGTAAAAAAATTCCAAATATGGGGGAATTGGAAAAAAAATGCAATTCCTCCACTGTTTTATGGGTTTTGTTCCCACGGCGTTCCGTTTGCGGCAAAACTGACCCATGCCCTTTGTTCTCTGGGCCAGTACGATTACAACGATACCCCATATGTGTAGGTTTGTTATGTTTAAATAGTGTAAAAATAAATTTAAACTTTGAAAAAAATATATAAATATAACATCCACTGAGCTGTTTAGGGGCTCATTTTTTGCGGGACAATCCATAGTTTTTATTGATACCATGTATTGATCACATTTTATTAAATTTTTTTGAGTAAGAGAAGTAGTGAAAAAATGGCAAATTGGCCATTTTGACCCTTTTTTCCGTCACGCAATTCGCTGTATTGGAAATTTTTTTGGATATTTTAAAAGTACAGGCGTTTTCAGTCGCAGTGATACCCATGATGTTTATATTTATTGTTATTTAGGTATTTATTTTTTAATTATACGGAAAGGGGGGTGATTTAAACTTTTTTTGTGATTATTTTAATGCTCATTTTTGAGCATATAGACAATGTTTTTTTAATTTTTAATTTTGAGCAATCAGAGATTTTTAAAACTACATTTTAAGTCCCATTTGCTCATTTCTTATCATGGCCTGCCATCTGGTGGCGAAAATAAGAATTGCAGATTGAAAGCGGTAAACTTCATCAGCGAGGTTTACAGCTTTCAGATTGAGTGCAGACACCCCGATTGACCACACAGGGCGTCTGCACAACACCCGGAAGCGCGCGCTTCTGGGTTTTAGCGCAATTAGATGACGTAATCTCGCTAGATCACGGCATCTAATGCCTTTATTTACCGCGATCGGCATTATTGCCGGTTGCGGTAG
Source organism: Rhinella marina (assembly GCA_900303285.1). Classification (NCBI taxonomy): domain Eukaryota; kingdom Metazoa; phylum Chordata; class Amphibia; order Anura; family Bufonidae; genus Rhinella; species Rhinella marina. The sequence continues at coordinate 162,348 of ONZH01004367.1, forward strand.
GTAGCGGCAGGTCTCTGCTATTTAAAACAGCAGAGACTTGCCGGCCATGACGCCCGCTGCACGTGGGAGCGGGCATCATGTCCCTCCAACGCTGGTAGCGTAAGGGCTGCCCATATGACTCCTCAGCATAGATTGGACAGAGGTTTCAGTCACTGGGTAGGTCTGCCCACATGACTCCTCAGCATAGAATTGACAGAGGTTTCAGTCACTGGCTAGGACAGCCCACATGACTCCTCAGCATAGAATCGACAGAGGTTTCAGTCACTGGCTAGGACAGCCCACATGACTCCTCAGCATAGAATCGACAGAGGTTTCAGTCACTGGCTAGGACAGCCCACATGACTCCTCAGCATAGAATCGACAGAGGTTTCAGTCACTGGCTAGGACAGCCCACATGACTCCTCAGCATAGAATGGACAGAGGTTTCTAGTCACTGGGTAGGACAACCCACATGGCTCCTCAGCATAGATTGGACAAAGATTTTAGTCACTGGGTAGGAAATGACTCCTCAGCATAGAATGGACAGAGGTTTTAGTCATTGGGTAGGGCCACCCACATGGCTCCTCAGCATAGAAAGAACAGAGGTTTAAATGAATAAATTATAGGTTGTACTGAATCTGTTCCCATAAAACTATACAGTATATCGTCTGCACAGCACCTCCTGCTCCATAACATGCTGAATTTCATTGTGGCAGGTTTCCTTTAAAGGGGTACTCTGACCACAGACATTAATGATATAACTATGTCTGATGGGGTGCATTTTACTATCTTCAGGAAAAATTGAGTCCCATGAAATGCTTTGGGCCTAGCAAAACGGCCAATGGTGGGGAAAAAAGTGGAGGAAATACGAAAAACAGGACACACAAGTATGTCCTATTAAGTAGGTGACATTTTTGGGGCTCCGATAAAAAGTTGTTCACACAGTTGCAGTATGGAAAATAACACAAGCAGTTTCTATGGCATTTTATCGGTGAGCAAATGAAATAGCAAATTTGTGTGTAGAGGGGCTCTAAAGGAAGTTTTGTAAAAACAGTTTATAATGCATGGAGGAGTGAAAATGGAGAATGATGACTACCTAATTGCACATGTAGTTAGTAATCATTTAGAGCTATTTATTTAGATTAAGTTGCTCATCCTCCTGTTTCAAGCCTCTACAGCAGTGATCTCCAACTGTGACCCTCCAGCTGTTGCAAAACTACCACTCCCATCATGCCCTGATAGCCTCTGGTTTAGCAGTAGTTGGTAAGCCACTGGTTGGTGAACACTGCTCCATGGATTGCATTTGCATTAGGTAATACATCATAAAATACACTCACATTCACATTTTTCCTGGGGTGGAGGAAGAAAAATGGTTTCAGGACGGGAGACCTATGACAGCAAAGGAAGAGATATTAGTAGTCCACAAACTAATACAATATTCAATCAATGAATGGTAGATTAATTAAATGGTTCAGAACCAGGGTAATTTCCTTTGTCAGGACCAGGCAAAGATTATCTGTGGTTGAAACACGTAAGTTTAATGGCTACAACTTTTTTAGTTGTTGGGCTAGTGACGTGATTTTTTTCTACATTTTTGTATATAATGCTGATTTCTGTTCTTATAATTTTATACATATATTTATAGAATTTTTAGTCTGCAGTTGAAAAAAATTGTGAAACATTTTATTACTTTTTGGTAATTATACTATTACCGTAAAGGCCCCTTTACACGGGCAGACAACTAGGGCAATTATTGAGAAAGAGCATTCCTAGGAACACTGGTTCCCAATAACGGCCCTGTGTAAAGGTGGCACCAATCAGACAAATGTTCCACAAAGTGAACATGTTAAGGGAGCTGACAGCCCTTTCACCTTAACCATTATTAAAGAGTTTGCACTGTATTTGGCTGTTTTTGTTTCCCCCATAGACATTGAAAAGGGCGGTAGTACAGTGATGACAAATGCTCCTCAGGATCCCCATTCTAGTGATCATGGGGAGAAGGGGGCGCAGTGGTGAGTGTCCCACCAATCAGGGCTGTGGAGTCGATAAGCCAAAGCCCCGACTCCTCAATTTCGACTAACTCCGACTCTCTCATACATGGCGCATGTTTAAGTGATAACTTTAAACAAACTTTGCATAAATCAATAGTACAGATATATTACAAACTTTTTTTGGCATGACATATGTTTTACTGGATATCTTTACTCTGAACTTTCAGTATCAGGCTTTTCTCTGGGTTCAGCTCACTAAGGACCTGATGGTCTAAGAATTTCTTTGTTGCCCATAGCAACCAATTATAGCTCCCTTTCATTTCTCCAGAGCACTATATAAAATGAAAGGGGAGCTCTGGTTGGTTTCTATGGGCAACAAAGAAACTTCTACACCTAGACAGTTTCCATACATAAGGCCCTAGGTGTTTTGTATAAGAGGAAAAGCAAATTAAAACATAAAGCATACAGAAAGAACATGCTGGACAATTGATTTATGCACAGTTTATTGAAAGTTTAGATATACTAAGAAGTACTTGCCTTAAAGGGGTTTTCTCAGCACATTGATTCACTGGCTGACAGGCAGTTTGCACTCACTCTGTCTCCTCAGGCTGTGGGTGGGTCTCCAGCAGTTATTAGCATATATAGACAGAGCAGGAGATTGTGATCTCTAACACAATTGCAGGTAAAGCCATGCTTCTCAGTCCTCACAACACTTGGACCTTTTGCTTACTGCAGGTAATCACTCAGAGCTCAGTCCCATCATTCTTCACTGCTCTCAGCCAATCAGATAACAGTCTTTCTGGTCTGCAGGTTACCATAGAAACCTATGTACAGTGATATACCTGCTGAACTGTCTATAGTTCATGACTAAAGTAAAATCTACTGACCAATGTATTTAGAAAATGTCTTCTTTTAACTGTCCCTTTATGATGAAAGCTAATCTTTGTAACTAGTGAGAAAACCATTTTAATCATGTTTTCTCTAGTAGATCCACGACTCCGACTCAAGACTCCACGACTCCGACTCCACAGCCCTGCCACCAATCACATATTTATCATCTATCCTGTGAAAAGGTGAGAAATGTCCTAGCTAAGTCATCAAGTATGGTGTCTCTTTTATATCTAACAGCAGCATGAACTCTCCAACCTGCTTTACTCTGTGGGGAGCTGAAAAACTAGATTGGGGTGACCAAAACAGACAACTGCCTTATAGTTTCCTTAACAGCTTTGTTCAGCACATACTATGGTATTTTGTTCTCCAGTCTATCGCCTGTATGGGACTCCCTTTCTATAAGAACAGAGATAATCACTAATAATCCACTAATACAGTTCAGTGCAGAAAGTTAACAACACTCACACTCGAGGACGTCCTCCAACAACAGCAGTGAGACCTGGAGCTACAAAAGAAAAAAAAAACATGAAATTTATCAAAAGAACAATTTCTTTAAGATGGGAAGCCATAATGTATTGTCTGTGCTTTCTATAAAGGATAATGATATACATTAGGTGACTTGATCTAAACATTTCATTACCTGTTAAAAAAAAAAATACAAACAAAAAAACCTTAGACAACTAGGGATATTAAACTAAAGCGCTGATCTTCTGACAGGTCCGCAGGATCAAGCTCATGGACAACCAATAATGACTGATATGACACACTGAAAGATTTGGCAGTTCGGTTTAAAGGAGTTGTCTACAACAGATGACGGATAAAACTAGGATCTGCTTTGTCCAGAAATAGTGCCACTTTTCTTCACAACCTGTGTCTACTATTGTAGCTCAGCTCTACTCATCTGAAGTCAGAACTTTTCTTTAATCTCAGACATCTGGAAATCCTACCTAAAACTGAATATGTAATTTTGGTTGATGTTTGCATAGGTGTCCCATGGCTGAAAATGTTATCTGGATCTCAAGTTCAGTAGGAGTGTTTGAGCAGTTTTATCATTTAGGACCCTCAAGCATCCCTTCTAGTCTGAGCATGGGGATTGAGTTATTATCTAACAGATTACAAACTACAGTATGCAAAACTAATAAGAGTCCAGCTAACTAAACATACTACAATATAAAAAACACCATTCAAGTCAATGATGTGGAGTGAAAAAGAAGATTTGGCAAACACATCTGCCCCTTTGGAGATATACACAGAAATATATCCAGGAATGAAAGGAAAATGGGTCTTTGAAATAAATTTCTAGACAAATTTGCAAATGCAGACCAACAAGGGTGGTCCGAGGTGTTACTACTGATGATAGTCATCAGTATGTGATTAGTTGGGTTTCCAGGTTTCGAAACCCCACCAATCTGTTCCAGAAGGTAGCAGTGCTGGCAGTAGCACCGCAGCCTTCTCACAGCTTTCCCTAGGCTGAGTGATGACACGTTCATCCGTCACGTGTCCTAGGCACAGCTCAGCCCCATGGAAGTGAATGGGGCTGAGGGGCAATACTAAGCACAGCCGCTGTATAATGTATGGAGCTGTGCTTGGTAAGCTCTGAGAAGGCCGCAGCGCTCACAGGGGTTCCAGTTCCTTCTCAAACAGCTGATCGGCGGGGGACCCAGGGGTCTGACCCCGACCGATCAGATAATGATGGCTTAAGCTGAGGATAGGTCATCTGTATGAAAATCTCAGAAAACCCCTTTAATCCTACAATATACCTCTAATGGTATGCAGAGCATATACATTGCTTAAGAATGATGTGGTTCTTCCTAGCAATGTATAATAATGTTAATGTTAAACTGTGGGAAAATAAGGGTCTCAAGTCAGAATGGATTCATATCTCTTTTAGTTAACAGTCTTGTTTTGATGGTGTGCATAGGGAAAAACACTGTCACCAAGCCATTGCCCTTGTTGGCTAGGAAAGGTCTTGACATTGTCAGCTATTATCTGTATAAGTAGGGTCAAACAGGGAGCAGGTCAAACCGTTAAACTTATGACTTCTTTTGCAACGCGTCTTCAACTTGCTATGTACTTCTTATCAGTCCTAATATTTATACATACAGAAGCACTTTGAAATCTCAATACACTAACCAGCTGCCATTGAGGAGTCAAATGGAGGTCAGACCAATGTGAATTACAGGTCACTTGCTCATATATACTGTGAATGCATTCAGATGCTCTCTCTACAATCTCTTTACCAAAAGCTATTCAACCAATTTCCATGCAAAACAATCTTGTTATAATCCTCTAAGACTTGCAAAAATGAATAAAAATATACAACTGGACAATACAACTATTTATTCACTTATTTTGTATGCTTCTCTTTGAGAAGGGTATGTCACATATTGACTGCTGAAGGTCTTCGGGCCGTGATCCCGTCAACTGCCAAAGCGAAGAGGTAGAGATGCTTAGATGAAACAAAATTCATTTTTTCCTATTATTCTTCACTTGATATCCCATAATGAGAAAGTGAAAACAGAATTTTAGAAATCTTTGCTAATTTATTGAAAAGGAAAACACTAATTAAGACTGTTTACTCAGTTCTCAGTTGAAGCACCTTTGGCAGCAATTACAGCCTCCAGTCTTCTTGGGCATGATGTTTAAACACTTGGATTTGGGGTTTTTCTGTCATTCTTCTCTGCAGACACACTCAAGCTCTATCAGGTTAGATGGTGACCATCAGTGGATAGCCATTTTCAGATCTCTCCAGAGATGTTCGATTGCGTTCATCTGGGCTCTGGCTGGACCACTCAAGGACATTCACAGAGTTGTCCCTAAGCCACTCCTGTGTTGTCTTGTCTGTGTGCTTAGGGTCAGTGTCTTGTTGGAAGTTGAACCTTCAGCCCAGTCTGAGGTCCATAGCACTCTGGATTAAGATTTCATTAAGAATGTATCATTAAGAATCCATCTTCCCCTTAATAATGACCAATCTCCCTGTCCAAGCCACTGAAAACACGCCCACGGCATAATGTTGCCACCACTATGCTTCACTGTAGAGATGGTATTGGGCACAGGTGATGAGCAGTCCCTCGTTTTATCCAGACATGAGACTTTTGAGGCCAAAAAGATAAATCTTGGTTTCACAGTCTGAGAGTCCTTTAGGTGCATTTTTGCAAACTCCAAACAGGCTTTCATGTGTCTTTTACTGAGGAGAGACTTTTTTTTTCTGGCCACCATGCCATTAAGACCAGATTGGTGGAGTGCTGTTGTGATAGTTGACCTTCTGGAGTTTCTCCCATCTGCACACAGGATCTTTGAAGCTCATCCAGAGTAGGTTCTTGGTCACCTCTTTTACCAAGGCCCTTTTCCCATGATTACCTACTGTAGTTTGCTGGCTCTAAGAACAGTTCTGGTTGTTCCAGACTTCTCCCATTTACGAATTATGGAGGCCACTGTGATCTTGGGAACCGTCAGTGCAGCAGAATTTTTTTTGTACCCGTCTCCAGATCTGTGCCTCCACACAATCCTGTCTCTGAGCGCTACAGACAATTCTTTCCTTCTCATGTAAGACCTTATATAAGCAAGACAATGTCTTTTCAATTCATGTCTAATCAACTGAATTTACCACAGGTGGATTCCTAACAAGGTGTGGAAACATCCCAAAGATGATCAAGAAATTTGAATACTTACTGTAGGTCTATGTGAAATTTAAATTGTACTTTTTTTTAATAAATTTGCAAAAATTTCTAAAATTCTGATTTCACTTTCCCATTATGCATTTTTGAGTGCATATTGAGGGGAAAACGTGTTTTTTTTATGTTCGCACAATGCTGCAACATAAAATGTAAAAAAGATTATGTTGAAAAATGATGTATTTGTCTTTTCTGAAAGTTGATTAACCCTTTCACTCCCGGAGGTTTTTTTGTTTTTGCATTTTCGTTTTGTGCTCCCTGCCTTCACACAGCCATAACTTGTTTTTTGTGGGACAAGTTGTACTTTCCAACGCCACCATTTAATATTGCATATGATGTAGTGGGAAGTGGGAAAAAAATTCCAAATCGGGTGAAATAGCCAAAAATAAGGGAATTCTGCCACAGTTTTACGGGTTTTCTATTTACGGCATTCGACGTGCATTAAAACTTACCAGTTACTTTCATTCTACAGGTCAGTACGAATCCAGCGATATCTAATATGTATAGTTTTTGTTGCGCTTTGATAGTGATAAAATAATTATAAAGTTGGAATTTTATTTTCGTTGCCGTATTTTGACCCCTATAACTTTTTGGTTTTTATGTGTAGGGACCTGTATGGGGGCTCATTTTTTGTGGGACGATCTGAACTTTTCATTTATACCACTCTGGGGTGTGCATGACTTTTTGATCACTTTTTATTTAATTTTTTTTTTTTAGAAAATAAAGCGACAAAAATGGCGAAGCGGCCATTTTGACACTTTTTTCTGTTTCGCTGTTTTCCATATGGGAAAGAAATTTTTATAGTATGGCCGTTTTCGGACATGGCGATACCCATGATGTGTATTTTTTAAATTTTTTTACAACTTTTATTTTTATTTTGGGGAAAGGGGGGTGATTTGAATTTTAATTTTTTTTTATTTTTAAAAACTTTATTTAATTGTTTCACACTTTTTTATAGTACCCACAGGTAACTATAACAAGCAATCATCTGATTGCTCATATCATTGCACTTGCATTGGAGTCTATGATTATCTTAGTACTTTCCTATGGAGCCCTATTACAGGCAAGGGCTCCATAGCAAATACTATAGAGCAGCCTCCTGTCATTCACAAAGACAGGGGCTGCTGCATACACGCTCCGGATCCTCCGATCGCCACACGGGGGAGCCGGAGCCAGGATTGACCACAGCATCCAAGGGGTTAAATGTCTGTGATCGGCATTACTGTCGGTTGCGGACATCAGCCGCGGGTGTCTGCTGTAGTAATCAGCAGTCCACTCGCGGCTATGATGCCCGCTCTGCTCAGGAGCGGGCGCCATCTTTAACCACTTCCAGTCTGCCCATTGGCTATAAATGTCTTGGTAGGGAATCTCTATCTCTGAATGGACGTTTTAAAACGTCCTTGAGCTTTGCCCCCTGTGTGCAGCACCTGTACATAGAAGCTCCATGACTCAGCTGCCTCCTGACAGCCAAGAACATGGAGCTTTAACCTGAGACCTTTTTTTCCTGGCCTCCAGGCTTTTGATCACTCTGACAAGCTGTCAAAGCCATCACAAATGCTTGTACTATCTCCCTCTCATTACTGCCGGTCACAGAGCAGTTTACAACCACATATGGGGTGTTTTTGCAAACTTCAGAATCAGGAAAATAAATATTCAGGTTTGATTTGCGGTTTACCCTTGCTATCTTATAGGAAAAACCTTCCGTTTTAATTTTTGTGGGAAATCTAAAGGGTTAACAAACTTTGTAAAAATCAGTTTGGATTACATTGGGGGCTGTAGTTTCTAAAATATGTTCATTTATGGGAGGTTTCTATTATTTAAGCCTCTCAAAGTCACTTTAGAACTGCAAAGGTCCTTTAAAATTAAAGGGGTTCTCCAAGAATCGCTCCCATACAAGTCTATGGAAGCGATTCTATTCATAGAAATGAATGGGGCAGTGAGGTGTAATTACACATACTCACCACTACCCCCGAGTCGGCCAGCATGTAAACACTGAAGAGGAGGCAGCGCTGATACGGCGCGCGCCTCCTCTTCAAACAGCTGATCGGCAGGGGTGCCGGGTGTCGGACCCCTGCCGATCTGATATTGATGACCTATCCTGAGGATAGGTCATCAATATTTATAACTCGGAGAACCCCTTTAACTATTGGAAATTTTCATGAAAATCTTAAAAATTACATCTACATTACATCGTTTTAGCAATCGGCGAGTGTGTGCAGCTTTAGGGCCCTTGCAGATGAGCGTTAGACTCGGACGTCTCCCGCATCGCGGGCCCTGGCTTGAACTCCCGGCACTGAATGGGGTTACGTAGCATTATACTGATTTATGATGCGATGTAACCCTTACAGTTCTGGAATGTGTTGGATAACACTAAAATAATGCTGTCAGTGTTATCTAATACATACCAGAACTGTAAGGGTTACATAGCATCATAAATCAGTATAATGCTATGTAACCCCATTCAGTGCCGGGACGTTCAAGCCAGGGCCCGTGATGCAGGAGACGTCCGAGTGTCACGCTCGTCTGCAAAGGCCCTTACACATTTTGACTTTCCATCACATCTTCTGAGGACTTTCTTTTAAAGAAAGATCGTGGATGAACGATCCACTAGCAAAAGATCTGACTTTTAGGTGAAAAATTCAAAAACAGATGACATTTTTTTCAGATGATGTCATTGATGATGTCATTGTCAGCTAAAACAATTGTTCCTTGATAAATTTAGTTGAAATTTTCTACTTTCATCAATATTAACAACTGGAATTTGACCAAAATCCTAAACAAGGCCATTTAAACCCTAGCACTGTAATTGCAAAGAAGAAAAAATACTGAATATTGCAAGCTCGGCATTTAATCAGACCACATGCTTGGTAGGATTTCTGTGCCAGATTTACTGAAATCATGAGAATGACTTTCTGTAAATGAGAAATGACAGGGACATTTGTTGTGTTCATTTAGAGCATTTGACCATTGATTGAACTCTCTTGTATAAATATAGCTTTAAGTACAAAAAAACAGCCATCTCGGTATCTTCACAGCCCAGTTCAAGCATACTTGAAGGTCAAGTTCCAAAATATTGCTGTTAATTATACAAAAAATAATCACTGAATCTGTAATGAACTTGAAAACATACAAAAGAAGTAAAACCAGCTAAAAGGGGGTACCCTAGCACGGGCGTAGCTATAGGGGGTGCAGAGGTAGCAGTCGCTACCGGGCCCAGGACCCTGAGGAGGCCCAAAGACCCTTGTGCCGCATAAGAAGACACTGGTATTATAGAAAGTGCATATTGGCAGGGCTCTGTCATAGATTTTGCACTGGGGCCCAAAATCTTCAAGTTACACCTCTGCACCCTAGCATTAGGTTATTATGGATTAATACATGTCTAGTCCTCTGCCTTCCTAGTTTTATGTTAACATATGGTCCATGGGATTTCATGGGCTACAGCACACTATACTGTATGTGGGGAATTTCACATTTTGGCTTATGCATGATGATTCTCTTTATTTCCAGATCATAATCTCCTGTTGGTATATACACATTGCAATTGGACAACAACAATAAGTCATAGAATTATGAAAATCACAGGCTCAATAGACATGTTAATGATGTGCAAATGATAAATAATGGAGAGTATGAGCGCCATGTGTAGAAACACATGAACGTCAAGATATGCTGCTGGCAGATGCCATTGCAATTGCTAACCAATGATGTCCCAGATGTGCTCGATGGGAGACTAGTTTGGAGATGCTACAGACCATGGTAGCTTATTTAGTCAATGCAGGCTGCTCACGGTAGCACAAGCAACATGCAGTCTGGCATTGTCCTGCTGAAAAATGTCTCCTGGGACACGACCAAATCAATGTAACGCCGAGCAGTTAGTGTGCCTGAAATAACTAGAGGGGTCTGGCTACCGTACATTATGCCACCCCATATCATAATCCCGGTAGTAGGACCAGCGTGACATTCTATTGTGTAGGCCTCTTCATGGGGTTGCCCACGTGGTCTCCAAACCAATCTCCAACTATCATTGGGTCAGAGACAAAAGCAAGACTCATCACTAAAAGGGATAGACCTCCTTTACAGCTTCCATAGCCATCTTCCTGTGCACCATGATAGCCTTAAATGGCTATGTACACCTTCGGATGCAATCAATTTTTTATGATTGCATCAAATCATTTTTTCAATTGGCCTTTATTAAAAATATTGAGCCAATCTGTCACAAAGGGTTAACTGTTTTTCTAGTTGTGTGACTGGTGATTTCACTTTGACTTTGTGCCAGTCATCTAATAATCCTTATCTCTAAACTACTCAGAGACCATAAACACTTATTTAACCCACATTCTCATCAGTAAGATAAGAACTGAGCTATAATAAGTGGTTAGTAGTCCAGAGATGAGAGGTAAAGAGTCCGTCAGCTTCTGGTCTGACGGAAAAGACAGAAAATTCAAAGAGTATCTCAGCTCTGTACAGAAAAAAGGGATCCATATTTTAACAAAGACGAATTAAAAAAATATATTTAAAATAAATAATAACATTTATTTAAATTGCAGGGAATGACCATTCTCTGGGCGTGTAAATGCACCTTTACTGCATAGTTCAAACCACTAAATATATGGACACCCTCAATGCAGTTTGGTGCACTGTCTATTCACTTTTCATCGGTCAATATAATAACAGGGACAGTACAAAGAAACTTACCCATTCCAGTGCCTGCAGGTGCAATCTCCCTTGCAAAGATTTCTAGAGCTTTTTTCTGTTTGTGTTGAACACCAAGCCAAATGACTGCTTCTCGAACAAGCTGAAATATGTCGTATAGATGGAGTATTTTAATAAAAGCACAAAAATTTCATGTTCTGTGTGAAATACAATAATGTTCAATGGTCTTGGGCAGGTGTGGAAAATGCTGTAAAGTAAGGGCTCTTTCACAGCAACATTCTTGATTTCCATTGTTCTGCTCCGTTACAGAAAATAATGGAAATACCGAATCTGTCACATAACTGTGTGGAACGGAGCTGAAATAACTCCACTGACTGGAATGAAACCCATTCAGTTTCCTTCTGGGATTCTGTTTTTGTACTGGACAAAAAAGTCCCGCACGCAGGACTTTCTGGTCCAGTCTTTTTGACAGAATCTGTGACAAAATCCCCAAACATAGCTCCCAATGCAGATGTGAACAAGCCCATGCATTCAAAGACAGAACTGTTAATAGTTTATTTAATAGTTAACAAAATGCAAAGTCAATGAACTAGGGACATTTTTATGCCCTTTCACACCACTATTGTTTATTTCCATTGTTCTGGAGCAGAACAGCAAAAATAAAGTAAATGCCGGACACAGCACATTAACGGACTATAATGGGATCCATTTGGTTTCTGTCTGGAAGAACGCTTTTTCAGATGAAAAAAAGTCCTGCTTGCAGGACTTTTATCTCCTCTGTTTTTGATGAAATTTATGATGGAGGCCCTGAACAGAGCCTCCAACGCAAATGTGAACAAGCCCTAAATCAAAATAAATATTTGGTGTGACCACCCTTTGCCTTCGAAACAGCATCAGTTCTTGTAGGTACACTTGCACATAGCTCTTGAAGGAACTGGTCATGGAGATTGTTCCAAACAGCTTGGAGAACTCACCACAAATCTTCTGTGGTTGTACGCTTGCTCATATCCTTCTGTCTCTTCATGTAGTTCTAGATAGATTCCATTGTGTTGAGATCAGTGTTCTGTGAGGGCCATATCATCACTTCCAGGACTCATTCTTCTTTATATAGTTCTTAACCCTTATGATACTGGAGGTTTTTTTGTTTTTATTTTTCTTCCCTGTCTTCCTGGAGCCATAACGTTTTTTATTTTTCTGTTCACATATCCATATGAGGACTTGTTTTTTGAGGGACAAGTTGTACTTTCTAATGCCACCATTTAATATGGCATACAATGTAGTGGAAGCACAAAATAAATTAAAAACTTTGAAAAAATTAAAATTTGACAAACAATTATTTTTACATAACCATATTCTGACCCCCATAACTTTTTTATAGTTATGTCTACTGAGCTGTGTGGGGGTTCATTTCTTGTGATGATCTGTAATTTTTATTGATACCATTTTGGAGTGTGTGTGTCTTTTTGATCACATTTTTTGAGGTAAGAGAAAAATAATGACATTAACCGTGGGTCTTTACTGAAACAATGCACACGTGAGTGGCCACCATATTCAAAGACCCTACCAGCCGCGTACACGTACAGGGTAAGTGGCTAAGAGGTTAAGGAGACTGGAGACTGGCAGTATGTTTGGGGTCGTTGTCCTGCTGCAGAATACATGTGGAGCCAATCAGATCTCTTCCTGATAGTACTGCATGTTGGATAAGTATCTGCCTGTATTTCTCAGAATTGATGACACCATTAAAGGGATTGCCTGCTTTTTACTATTGATGACCTATCCTCAGATAGATCAACTGTTTGAAGAGAACACACCTTTTGTACAAGCGCTGCCTTCTCTGCTCTGTTTACCAGCTTGCCGCAGCAATTGCAGTGGTGTGCAGGTGTAATTACAAGTATGACATCCCCATTCTCTTCTATGTGATGGCTCTGTAGTATTCACTTGAACAGACAGAGCTGTCTCTTAGAAGTGAATGGGGGTATAATACTAATAATTACACCTGATGAGCACTGCAACTGCTGCGGCGAGCAGGTAAACAAAGCAGAGAAGGGATTGCCTGAAGGAGTCAAACAGCTGATCGGAGGGGGTGCTGGGAGTTGGACCCCCGCCGATCTGATATTGATGACCTATCCTGTGGATAGGTCATCAGTACTAAATAGCGGACAACCCCTGAGCAAATCCCTAACTCTATGTGCTGAAATGAAGCCCCAAACTTGCAAGAAACCTTTACTATACTTCACTGTTGCCTGCAAGCAATCTGTACCACTCTCCAGCCTTTTAGTGAACAAACTGCTTTCTCTTACAAACATTTAGGGCATGGCTACACAATGACACTGGTTGCGTGACATGTGTTGCGGACAGGATAGCAGAGTAGTGGTGATTCCACAGAAATGAATGAGATCTCTGTGAGAGTCACAAATATCCAGCTGGATTTTTTGCAACTCGCACAGTGATCCCATTCATTTCTATAGGCTCACCACTACTCTGCTATCCGGGCCGCTACCACATGTCACGTGAACAGGGTCACTATGTTGCCATACCCTTTTTGACTCATCACTTTAGAGCACCTAGGTGTGTGACATGTATCGTGGCCAATTTTCTGCACCCCAGTTTTTATGTTGGTCTTGTTTCTACGTCAACGCTATGACTTTTTGGCTAAAATTATTCTTCTCAGATCAGTAGGCAGGTGTACTGGTTTCGAGCAGTTCCAAGCTGATGTCACTTCTGGATATCATCTTATTTTGAAGGGAAGCGAGCATGATGTGTCTTTCATCTGCTGCACTAAGTTTCCTTGGCCAACCACTGTGTCTACCGTCCTCTACATTGTCCGTTTCTTTGTGCTTCTTCAAAAGAGCTTGAGCAGCACATCTTGAAACTCCAGTTAACTTTGAAATCTTTGTCTGGGAGTGACCTTATGATGCAATATAACTTGTGTTTTGTTGATGTGCTCAGTGCTTGCCATGGTGTATGACCTTTGACATGAAACGCTCTTTCACAAACTCACCTTGGTACCATGCTGTTTTGAAGGCAAGAATCACACCAAATACTGATATGCTTTAGATTTCTCTTTTGTTCATTCACTTTGCATTTTGTTAAAATGAAACTATTAATTAAAAATTAACTATTAACACTTCTAATTTTGAAAACATTCATTCTTTAAAACATGTTTCTATACCTGCCTAAAACATTTGGACAGTACTATATATCATAGTTACTTTTAACGTAATAAAGAGTATAATACTAGGTTAGGGCTCCATGGTGACTTTCCACTGCAGGAAAACCACACCCAAAATGTTTCCTTTGTATGTGACACAATAAATCTGACCATACCAAAATTCATGCAATTATTATGCAACAAATATCCACTATAGTACCAAAATCTCTATGAATCTTCAGCCTTATTTAAAGGGGTTATCCCAGTACTAAGTAAAAAAAAAAAATCAGACCTCATATAGTACATGACAATCTCTTTCTAACAAAGCTAGAACCAGCACTGTACCTCACACAGATCCAGAGATCTCCACATGCATTGCTCTGATAAATTAATATCAACCTGACTGCTCAGGGGAGTGTCTTTTATGCTCCAGCTCAGGGGGCGTGTCTCAGCTCTACCTATCACAGCTCAGGAGGCAGTTGAAGGATGAAACTGAGCATGTGCGACCATCTCAATGAGCCAGACAAAGAAATAAGGAAAAGAACAAACAGCAGGTGACGCTATACTGATACATTTTATTGAATAACTTAGTGGCTAAATTTGTAATTACGTGAAATTACAAACGTATTCAGATCCAGGTGCTGATTTGAAAAATGAAGAACCTTTCTCATGGGACATCCCCTTTAATGGCTAAGTTCATCAATATATCTACACATGCGTATATTGGTTGTATGTAAAAACTAATAAAATAGCAGTATAGGTGACCATTATTGAAACAATAAACATTTTATAAAAAGCATTCCCACATGTACAGTTTTTCGTGAACATAATAAAATTACAGTTCAAGATGAATTACTAAAAAAACATTCCAAATAAATATCATTGAACGTGTTGTCTACACAGAGCCCAGAAACGATAGGCTGGTAAGTTTAACATCTGTTGTGGGTAAACTATTTGAAGGTTTTCTAAGAGATGCTATCTTGGAGTACCTCAATGAAAATAAGCAAATAACTCCATATCAGCATGGCTTCATGAGGGATCGGTCATGTCAAACCAATTTAATCAGTTTCTATGAGGAGGTAAGTTGTAGACTTGACCGCGGCGATTCAATGGATGTCGTATATCTGGACTTCTTCAAAGCATTTGACACGGTACCACATAAAATGTTAGTATATAAAATGAGAATGCTTGGCCTGGGAGAAAATGTCTGTATGTGGGTAAGTAACTGGCTCAGTGATAGAAAACAGGGTGGTTATTAACGGTACACACTCAGATTGGGTCACTGTCACTAGTGGGGTACCACAGGGGTCAGTATTGGGCCCTATTCTCTTCAATATATTTATTAATGATCTTGTAGAAGGCTTGCACAGTAAAATATCAATTTTTCTAGATGACACTAAACGGTTTAAATTAATTAAAGGGTTTCTGTCACCAGTTTTGGGCATATCAAACAGGATGACATTTGCAATGTGCAAATGTCACCTGATGCCCAATCTGGTAATCATTTTTCTTTTGGTGCTCCCGTTTTTGTAAAAAACACACTTTTAAGTTATGCAAATTAGGCTTACTAGGTGCAAGGGGCGGTAACCCTGCACCTAGTAAGCCTCCGTGCTCGTGATAGACAGGGCCAGGCAGCTCGCTGTATCTGAGACGGAGGCCGGCTCTTCCGGGTGTACTGTGACGTCATCGGCGCAGGCGCAGTGAGGTAGCCGGGAGCCCTGCCTGGCCCTGTCCATCACGAGCACGGAGGCGTAACTAGAGGTGAGGAAACGGCTCTACTAGGTGCAGGGTTACCGCCCCTTGCACCTAGTAAGCCTAATTTGCATAACTTAAAAGTGTGTTTTTTACAAAAACAGGAGCACCAAAAGAAAAATGATTACCAGATTGGGCATCAGGTGACATTTGCACATTGCAAATGTCATCCTGTTTGATATGCCCAAAACTGGTGACAGAAACCCTTTAACACAAAAGAGGACAGTACACTTCTACAGATGGATCTGGATAGATTGTAGGCTTGGGCAGAGAAGTGGCAGATGAGGTTTAACACTGACAAATGTAAGATTATGCACATGGGAAGGAATAATAAGTCACCAGTACATACTAAATGGTAAAACACTGGGTAACACTGACATGGAAAAGGACCTAGGAATTTTAGTAAACAGTAAACTAAGCTGCAGAAAACAGTGTTAGACAGCTGCTGCCAAGGCCAATAAGATAATGGGTTGCATTAAAAGGGGCATAGATGCACCATAGTCAGACCACACATGGAGTACTGTGTACAGTTCTGGGCTCCTGTGAACAACGCAGACATAGCAGGCTGGAGAGGGTTCAGGGTAGGGCAACTAAAGTAATAACTGGAATGGGTGGACTACAGTACCCTGAAAGATTATCAAAATTAGGGTTATTTACTTTAGAAAAAAGACGACTGAGGGGAGATCTAATAACTATGTATAAATATATCAGGGGTCAGTACAGAGATCTCTCCCATCATCTATTTATCCCCAGGACTGTGACTGTGATGAGGGGACATCCTCTGCGCCTGGAGGAAAGAAGGTTTGTACACAAACATAGAAGAGGATTCTTTACAGTAAGAGCAGTGAGACTATGGAACTCTCTGCCTCAGGAGGTGGTGATGGTAAGTTCACTAAAAGAGTTCAAGAGGGGCCTGGATGTATTTCTGGAGTGTAATAATATTACAGGTTATAGTTACTAGAGAGGGGTGGTTGATCCAGGGAGTTATTCTGATTTCCTGATTGGAGTCGGGAAGGAATTTTTTCCCCTAAAGTGGGGAAAAGTGGCTTCTACCTCACAGGGGTTTTTTGCCTTCCTCTGGATCAACTTGTAGGAAAACAGGCTGAACTGGATGGACAGATGTCTTTTTTCGGCCTTATAAACTATGTTACTATGTTAGGTGCGGGTCCCAAATCAGAGCACCGAAAGTGGTGGAGGTTGCACTGCACCCGAGAAGCCGCTCTCTATTCATTTCTATGGGGCCACCAAAAATAGCCGAGCACTGGCTTGGCTATTTCCGTTGGGCCCATAGAAGTAAATGGGAGAGGTGGCTGTCCATGCTCCGTGCGCTCCCATTCACTTCTATGGGGAGGGTGGTGGCTGGACCCACACGTGCGAACTAGAGGAATCGGACTTGCAGAGATCGACTGTGCTATTGTAGTGTGCATGCGCCGTCACCTGTTGGAGTGCGCACGCACGGGATCTCGGCGCTAGACCAGGGAGTCTAGCGCTGTCAATAAAAGCAATGGGGGGCGTTTTTCTTACATGCAGGGCGGCACTAACAGGCAGGAGGGCGTTGCAGATGCGGTGCTCAGAAGGAATTAGCACGGCTCCCAGTGCTCTGTTTTTCTCATTTGCATATTTATAAAAGTCGATTTTCCAGTGTAATTGGAAATGAAATAAGGGAAATAAAGTTATATGTGTGATCAGTGTTTTGAGCCCTACCTACCTATATATCTAGTTTGGTATACTTGAAACTAGTGACAGAGCCTCTTTAAGTGTATGTACATGTAGATCCGTGTCAAACTCTGCAACAAACCCATGTCAAAATCCATATGAGCTATATGTGGATTCTGACTTGGATTTTGCTCTGCATTTCCCACGGATTTCATCCTAGGGTGAAATGGAGAATTCTGCAGCCCATATCTAAAGCATATATTGACCTGCTCTGGAATTAAAATCCACACTGAATGTCAATTTCCACATGTATGCTGTGAAGATTTTCTGAAAGAGATTCCTCATCCACTTTGCTGCTACTATAAAAGTCTGCATATCCTAGGTTCGAATCCCACCATGGAAAACACCTGCATGGAGTTTATATGGTTAGCGTGGGTTTCCTCCGGGTACTCCGGTTTCCTCCCACACTCCAAAGACATACTGATAGGGAGCTTAGGTTGTGAGCTCCATTGGGGACAGCCTAATGCTAATGTCTGTAAAGTGCTGTGGAATATAGTGCGCTATGTAAGTGCATAAAATAAATAAAACTTCTGATATTTGGCTTCTTTGTTCGTGACTAAGGATATAAAATAATCTACAAAACCGGAAACAGAACTCTGAAAATAAGGCTGAAACGATAGTAACACAATGGTCAAAATGGTAGCAGCATATGCTATTTTAGCATTTCACTTTGTTTGCCTTCATGGAGGTTCATGGGGCTTCCAATTCAAAATGAATCTACTCTTTATCTGAAGACCTGTTAAAGGCAGACTGAAGACATTTTACTATATCTTACATACTTATGCACATAAGCAAAATGATTGGAAATACTCACATCTTTGCCTCTGGAGTGTGGCCCATATACATCTTCAGCACCAATAACCTGCAAATGCACAGCACTATAATCCTCCAAACCAAGCTGTGTAAACATTTCTCGCGTTCTAAAGGAGTGTAAAACAGAAATATAACAATATTAATCACAGGTTAACCTCTTAGGAATGTCACCTTGTCTGGCCTATGTATGCAAAGCAGAAGAATATTTCTTGCACAGTCTCCAATTGCTGTGTGATCCATATAGGACAGAAAGGGGCCCACAAACTGAAGGGAAGTAGCTGCACATGAGCAGCCACCCTCCATTCACTACTATGGGACTACTGAAAAAGACCAAGCGCATAACCCCATAGCATTCAATGGAGAGGATGCTTCACGTACTCAGTGCATAGGAATTTATGGCGGGGCCAATATAATTAGGCAGGGCCAACAAAAGTAGGCGGAGCCAGCAATACTGTAGTGCAGCACATAATGCTGCCCCAACAGAACCAAATACACAGTGCAGCTCAAAATACTGCCTCCATGCTGCAGCATTCACTCTGAGGGCGGCAATAGAGTTGAATTGAATGCAGGAGTGCACTTTTTTCTAGGTGCAAAAGTATCAGAATCTCCTAGCATTAATCCTGAGAGCATCAGATCGTTATGTATCTGACCAGCAGCCATGAGGGGGGTTTGTGCTGCTCCCTGGGCATTGGCCCACTGGGAAATTTCCCTGTAGGGTCTATGGCCAGTCCACCCCTGCCACCTTTACAATTGCCAACCAATGATGTCCCAGATGTACCCGATGGAAGGTAAGTCTGGAGATGCTGAAAACATGGTAGCACATTTAGGCCATGCTCATAGTGGCGCAAGCAAAGTGTGGTCTGGTGTTGTCCTGTTGAAAAACGGCTCCTGGGACACTTTGTAGAAATGGCCATACCACTGGTTGCCCGACCAAATCAATGTAACACTGAGCTGTTAGTGTACCTAAATTGAAGACTAAAAAGGTCTGGCTATCATACATTATACCACGTCACACCGTAATCCCAGGAGTAGGACCGGTGGACAGTTCCTTCTGAGGGCCTCTTCATGGAGTTACCCATGTGGTCGTGGTGTTGAAATTTCAATGCTGAGGAGTGTAATACAAAATCCTAATCAAACTGTCAGATTCTACTTAAAGAGATTTAAATTACATTTTGAAAAGGAAAGAGAGACATCAAAGCTATTGCAAAGACAAAGCTAGATTGCATCATTCACCTTGTACTTCCTATTCTAATTAAAGGGGTTGTCTGGGCTTTTACTATTGATGACCTATCCTCAGAATAGGTCATCAATATCAGATCGACAGGGGTCCGACACCCGGAACCCCCACTGATCAGCTGTATGAGGAGACAGCGCGTGCAGTGTGCATGTGCCGTCTCCCTTCTCTCTTCCTGTCTGTTGCTGCTGTCTATGGTCTTTGCCATAGACAGCAGCAGCGGACAGGAAGAGAGAAGGGAGATGGCACGTGCGCACCTTCCCTTCACACAGCTTGATTGGTGGGGGTGCCGGGTGTTGGACCCCCGCCGATCTGATATTGATGACCTATCCCGAGGATAGGTCATCAATAATAAAAGCCCGGAGAACCCCTTTAAGTTGACTAGGCTTGACCGAATTGAGCTTTGGATCATAGATCCTAAGTCGATTCTGCAAACACTTTGTTTTAATGCTGTACAGAGACCTGTTCGGAATACGAAGTCGGGTTTGGTATCGACTAGTACCTCGGTACAAAACCCGACTTCAGATTGTTAATTTGAAATGTTTTTAAATATGTAGCAATTAATACCAAATTAATTGACCAAAGTCTCGTGCAACATCGGGTGACACAAATTTTGCCTCAATGAATTGTTAGAATAAATCGACTTTGGATCTATGATCTGGAGCTCCATTCGCTCAACACTAAAGATGACTCATGATCAATACCCAGTGGGCACTGTACGATTTCCATGGCAACTGTACCACCCAGCTTGCAGTTGTGTCTTTCCACAAAGTTGTGAGATCAGACTGGAGAGTATGCCTAGATGTACACTTAAATATACTTTTAGCGAACGGAGATATTGAGCCAAGTTCTATTACCTTTTCAGAATGCTCTCTGCTGTGCGCCTTCCTTTTTCTGCTGACCTTGGCCCTCCCACAGCACATACAGCAGTAGCTCTGTATCCATCCAGATATGTGGCACAAACCTGGTTATGGTTATTATACTTGTTACACTTAAAATTCATTTTTTGGATTTGTTGTAAAATGCATTACAAAGACATACAAAAATGCTTTACAAGGAAATTGCACACTTCATTTTTTTGTTATAATGTTTTGTTATTAGCTCTTAATTGTTAATTTGGAAGAAAAATATTACCACTACTTTGTAAAATGTTACTGTATTTTTTGCTTCATAAGACAATTTTTTTTTCTCTCAAAAGTGGGGGGAAATGGCAGTGCATGGTAAAATGCAAATACTAATGAGCTCTTTCATTATGGAAGTACTTACTAGAACACAGAAGGACCAGGCAGTGGTGACCGAGATCTGCTGTGTTCTGACTGCGTACAGGTGTGCAACGTCAAGTCATAGAGCAGCGCTGCAGGAAGACCATGCTGGATGTCCCAGGTGATAGCGCTGTCCAAGTCAGCAGAGGGAAGTTCTTTTAGCTTTATATCAGGGGGGCTCTGATCTGGGGTCTGATTAACAATGGGGGTCTGATCTGAGGTCAGATTAACATTAGGTGGTTTGATCTGAGGTTTGATGAAGATTTGGGGATCTGCTAAAAATATATTCTTATTTTCCTCCTCAAAAACCTAGGGGCGTCTTATGGTCCGGTGCGTCTTATAAAGTGAAAAATATGGTAACTGTGTATGGAATAACAAAATTTATCATCCAAAAACACGTACAATGTACTGATGTGCTGCAAGTTCAAGAGGTCAAGGATGTGGCAAAAATTTGGGAATGGCTTATATTTTGTGTCAACGTAGTTTAAATTTAGCACTTTTGCAGAAACTAAAATGGAAGTGCTCTGTGTAGAGGTACTTAATGCAGTTCTCTAACAATTTTATAAACCTAGAGGTTATATTACACTGCTCAATGTTTGGTCAGTGCATGCACCTAATGATGATAGCACCTAATGATGATAGCATGTCCTTCAGCACTTGTTTGCATCTGCCTCATTTTACTGATATCATACAAAACATATCTATTAACTATGTATAATAATTTTAAAAAAGAGCATACCTTATAAAATGAGGAAGGTTGCACTCCTCGGGCACCTTGGACAGAGACGGCTTCAGCATCTGAGAAAGCAAAACACAATGGTGAGCTGGAATAAATTAGATTTGTATGCTTTTTAAATAGTTATTCATTTTACACTCAGGTACTCTGCTTAATCCACAGCCAGAGGCAAAACTCAACTAGTCAGTGAAATGATGTATTCATTTTTTATGTATATTTTAGAAAACATTTCACCTACTTCATGCTGCCCTCAGTGAGCATAGCATGCAGTAGTCATGCATGCTAATATCAAGTTTACATCATACTTGCTGCAGTGTGCTGCCACCACTATAAGCATGGAGTCTGGTATATTCATAAGCTGTGGTCTACCGTGCCCACTAGCCACTGATTGATATCATTTTCCTACTTCTGTGAATAAGGAGAAAGCTGCCAACCAGAAGCAACAATAAACCATCATCTCATGGATATGTCAAAGAACTGACAGCATGCTGCAATTAATGACATATATACTTGGCCAAGTTACAACATATTCATACATAGTAGACAAACTGTTAAAAGTAGGACACAGATTTCAGGTCCATGTCCTAAGCCTGAAAAATTGTAATCTTCATCAATTAAAACTATTTTACCAGCCTGTTTTATTAGCTTCATGCATTTCCCATGTAATAACAATTCTGGAACATCTATTCTTATGTCTCTATGTTATGCCATTCCTCTATTATTTCTACCAGAAGTTATGAATGAATTGCCAGCAGTCTGCAGTAAGGGTACAGAGGGGATGTAACCAGTTGGGGTGTGTACATGCACAGTCTGAAAATGGCAGCACTGATTGGATAGAGTGAGTCTGTGCAGGTACACCCCCCAACTTGTTACCTCCCCTCTGTACCCTTACTGCAGACTGCTAGCAATTCATTCATAACTTCTAGTACAAATAATAAAGGAATGGCACAACATAGAGCCATAAGAATAGATGCCCTAGAATTGTTATTACATGGGGAATGCATGGAGCTATTAAACCAGGCATGTCAGGAGTGGTGAAAGGTCCTCTTTAAATATCAGCTAAATGGAACTCTGCATATTATGGCACCTTTCTCCAGAGTTATTTCAGTGCCTAAGTAAGCAATTTATATTAGCCTGTATTCTACCACACAAGTCACAGAACTGCTGAGAACAATCAGGTCTGTGTAGCCTGCAGCTAAATATTCCCCATTCACATTAGTGATTGTACAGTGCATTCAGAAACACTTCAGACCCTTTCACGTCTTTCACATTTTGTTATGTTAAGTTGTCCCCCATAAAGCTGCACTTGATGACTTGTAATGACTAAGTGTAAACAGAATTTTAGGAATTTTTGAAAACTTATTATTGGACATGATTTGGAAAGACACCGCCCTGTCTATATAAGGTCTCACATCTGACAATGCATATCAGAGCAAAAACCAAGCCATGAGGAGGAAAGATCTGTAGCGCAGGATTGTGTGGAGGCACAGATCTGGAGAAGGGTACAAAAAATTTCTGCTGGATTTAAAGTGGTATTCCATCTTGGACATTGGGGCATATTGCTAGGATATGTCACCAATGTCTTATTGGTGTGAGTCCCACCTCTTGGACCCACACCTATATTTAGAACGAAGCCCACTATGTCCCGGAAGGCGCACTGCGCATGTGCGGCCACCCTCAATTCATTTCTATGGGAGCGGCAAAAATAGCCAAGCACTAACTCGGCTATTTGTGTAAGCTCCATAGAAGTGAATGGATCAGAGGCCGCGCTTTTGCGGCGTGCTTCCCATTCGTTTCAATGCGACTTCCAAAGTACTATTTTCGGTGCTCCCATAGGAATGTATACCACAACGAGGATTCTTCCTAGAACTGGTCTCCCCACCAAACTAAGTAATCATAGGATTAAGTAATCATGGGGAGAAGAGCCTTGGTAAGAAAGGTAACCAAGAACTCAATGGTCACTCTGGCTGAGCTCCAAAGATACTGGGTGCAGATAGAAGAAACTTCAGAAGGACTATGATCATTGCAGCACTCCACCAATCTGGGCTTTTTGAGTGGCCAGAAAGAAGGCTGTTCTCAATAAAAGACACATCGAAGCATAAAGGACTCTCAGACTATGAGAAACAAGTTTCTCTGGTTTGATAAAACCAAGATCAGACTTTTTCGCCCCAATTCTAACCGTCATGTCTGGAAGAAACCAGGCACTGCTCATTAACTGCTCAACAGGATCCCTACAGTGAAGTATGGTGGTAGCAGCATCATACTGTGGAATGTTTTTCAGTGGCTGGGACAGGGAGACTGGTCAGAGTTGAGGGAAAGCTAGATGGACTTCATAGATATTCTTAATGAAAACCTGATCCAGAGTGATTTGGACATCAGAATGGGCAAAAGGTTCACCTTCCAATAAGACAATGACCCTAAACACACAGCCAAGACAACACAAGAGTGGCTTATAAATAAATGTCCTTCAATGGGCCAGCCAGAGTCCTTGACTTAAACCCAATCGAACATCTCTGGGGTGACCTGAAAGTGGATTAGCCACCTACAGTCCCCATCCAACCTGAGCTTAAAGGGATCTGCAGAGAAGAATGGCAGAAAATCCTCAAATCCAGGTGTGCAAACCTTGTGTAATTGCTGCAAAAGGTGCTTCATCTTAGTATTTATTTTATGCACTTATATATCACTACTATATTCCGCAGCAATTTACAGACATTAGCATCACACTGTCCCCAATGGGGCTCACAATATATGTTGTTGTAACATGTTGTAATTTTAGTCCGGCCGCTTCTCGGCATGTTTGCCGTGCTTCATTATAGTGAATGGGGACGGAGCATAGTTCCGGCCCCAGACATGCAGGAGCGGCAGCACGGACACCCGTGCCGCTAATGTGAAAGTAGCCTAAGAGACTAAAAGAAATAAATAAAGTGAAAGGGTCTGAAGACTTTCCGAATAGACTGTAGATGGTCTGCACACTGTAACCAGCTGACAAACAGTACCTTCCAAGAGCCAAATGAGCAATAAAGAAGGGAACTAGTGGCTGTAGCCAATGCCCTGAGGTACAGAGGAGGAACATAACTCAATCTGCATAAGGAAACGCTCTCCATTAAACACTGAACTGTTAACACTGAAGCACATTTTCCAAGGTGAGCTTTTACTTTCTGCGCTAATTTTGGGCGAACAAAACAGATAAAAAGCATAGCCTGAAAAGTTCAATTTCAGTTCATACAGTGTCCACAGGAAGTATGTACAGCACAGATAACTTCAATTAACAAAAATAATGAATGGCAAATGAAAAGACATTAACTTCCAATCTGATTCTGTACGTGTCAAAGCACTTGAGTCTAAAATGTGTAAGGGATCTTAGTTTTCACCATCCGCTCCAGAGAATGTTTAAAAAGTTCACAGGAAAGTTCATTTAGAGTTCAACCATGTTATATTAAGTTTTTGTCAAGGTAAAAGTTCATTGGGAGGTTAAAATACATTTCTTCACATCAACCCTGAAAAATACACTTGTGGCTATAAGTCAATAGAATATAGATCACTAGGTAAACATTTACATTCCCAATCTATCTGCGGCTTTAAACCTAGTACATGGCCCATCAGCTTTCAGATGGCAGTACATAAATCACTACATACATATACACTTACGGGAGCACAAAAAGTAATTTTAGGAAAATCAGAGTTTCTCATATGCAACTGAAGTGTCATAAATAACAAAACTGGATGAAATAAAGCACACATATATAGGAGGTCATCTATAGGCTAGTATGTTCACATTAGATTCCATCCCAACCTCAGCTGTTCCCTAGCCTGTTCATGAATGACATGAATGTCAGTGGAGGTGAGGAAGACCTAAAACAACCCCAAGTCTTCATGGACAGCCTTACCATCCATTTATTATGAAATAATAGTGCAGTTTAGTAGTCTGGGAAAGAAGCTGGTAGAGTTCTGTTTGCCTTATTTTACAAATGACCACATCAGTTGCCATCTACAGAAGGCCCTCAATTAAAAAATAACATGCATGGATAACCCACCACACAACAAGGTTAACTACTCACAATTATCGACTCTTTTTACCACTCTCAAATACTGTAGTAGTTAGTGTAAGTTATTACTCAAGGAAGAACTGGAAATTCTCTCCACAAAATCTCTATCCCAAGCGTCCCTCAAATCAACAACACGTAGAATGGTATTTCATTCCATCAGGGGTAGGGGGAGACAACCTTGTTGAGGTAAGAGATCTATTATAGCAGTACTATGGTAATTAATAAAGATCTACCTTGATTTAAAGGGTTTCTGTCACCAGTTTTTTCGGTATGAATCAGGCTGACATTAGAGATGTGCTAATGTCACCTGATTCCAAATATATATCTGTTTTATTTACTGATGCCCCCATTTTTATATAAAATGAACTTTTATTTTATGTTAATAAGGCCTCTAGGTGCAAGGGGCATAACCCCTGCTCCTAGAGGCTCTGTTGATTGACAGGCCCAGGCAGAGAAGAAACACTCCATTCACCATAGCTTGCAAGGACCTTCAATGATGTCAAGACCATGTGATCAGTCACATGGTTAGGATCACACAAACAGCATGTCTGCTCCTAAACCATGTGACTGATCACCATTCGACTGGAGTAAGATTGCACATACTTTTGCAACTTTTTAAAAACTGAACAATGTTTTCACAAGAAAATTTTAGCTTATTTTTTGTGCTCACATATTCTAAGAGAAAAGACACTGCACGTTTGCAGCACACTAACCTTATCATAACTAACCTTGCTGTATTGAAAAATTTCGAAAAATATTTTTAAATTTTAATACTACGGGAGTTTTCGGTCACGGTGATACCCATGATGTTTATATTTTTTGCTATTTGGGTATTTTTTTTTATTATACGGAAAGGGGGGTGATTTAAACTTTTATATTTTTTTAGATATTTCTTACCCTTTTTTGTACTTTTTGTAATTTTGTAATGTAATTTTGAACAATCAGAGGTAGTTGTCAACGAGCAACTATCGACATCCCCATTGGCGTGCAGGGGACGGTAGGATGCCCAGAAAAGAGAGCTTCTGGGTTTCTGACACATTAGATGCTGTGATCTCACTTGAGCACTGCATCTAAAGCCTCTAATTACCGCAATTGGCATTATTGCCGGTCACGGTAATCAGCTGCTGGCCATGACGCCTGCTGCACGTGCGAGCGGGCGCCATGTTTACACTTCACTCCAGTGACATACATGTACGGCGCTGGTAGTGAAAGGGTTAAAAACAGAATTTCATCCTTACTTGATGATCTGAACATTCAAGTGTGATAAACATGCACAAATACAAGACATTGGGAAGAGGGTTATCATTTTTCACAGCACTGTGATCTGTTTTCAAATCATACAAAAATATTCTTCTAAATATATGTTGGGATTATATGATGATAATATAATGTGAGATGCTGTTATATATACATACCTTGAAGTTCACTTATAGATACATGAGAGAAATCACAGGATACATCTGGAAGAAGATAGTGCTCAGGATCACCAATTTCATAAACTAACTGCTCAGCCACAGTGCCAAAAGAGATAAGTCCTCCAGTTTCCTGAGGCTTTGATATGGTAAACTTCCCATCTGAGGTACACTCCACTATTGGAAAGCCAATATTATGCCTGGTAAGAAAAGCATCAAATCTCACATTGGAGAGAAGGGAAGATACAAGTAACAGTTCAATAAATTACAGAATGCATAGAAAATGTATAAATAATAGCAAACGTTGCTTGGGATACCCAGCTTTCTGGGATTCCTTATATCCATCCAGCTTTCCTTGGAAGAGATATATACTTCTTGAAGCCTAGTACACATATGAGAGGGATCTTGGGGAAATAGAACAACCCCCCACCAAACATTTTTCTTATCTCACACAACGGCTAGATATCTTTTGTTTATATGTTCTATACCAACTATTGGTTGGCTTAATAAGAAACAGTATTTTACGCCAGAATTATAGTCCAAGTGTGATGCTAAATGGCACCTATTAGGTCACATCCCCTTTCCCCAAGCCACACCCTTTCCTTGTAAGCCACATTGCGTTGTCAAGCTAGGTAGGTGCAGAGGATTTCTCAAAATCTACATGCTCAAAAACTGTGCCAGTTTCTTTCAATTTGCTCCAAATTATGTAGAAGTTATATCTAGGTGTAGTGACATTAGTAAATGTGGGCCACATAAAGGCCAATAACATCTTACTGTTCTTCCTAAATTTAACTGAATAAAACTTTACATTACCATACATTTACTTTTTCAGCAAAAAAATAGATAGTTTTTAAAATGAATTAAGTGGTAATGGTAGTTAGCTCATTTCCTTTAGGTCAGACCTGTGCCTACAAGGAGTCTGCGGTAGTCTGAGACACGCCCCCTGTCTCATCACTGGTTCAGGTTGTGGCTCTCTCCCTCTACCTGCAGCTTCGCCACCTCAGATGGGGTGTTGTATATAACACAAGTCTATCACAGGATCAGCAGGAAATCAGTGCATGGAGAACAGAGTTATAGTACAGCAAGCAGAATGATTATAAAGTACAGATTACGAAACCAACAGTGAGAAAGAGATGATTATCAGGCAATGGACACACAGATACTACAGCAAATGCATAACAGCAAATGCATAACAGCAGGGGCTTATGACATAAGGCCTGAATATGTATCATGGAAAAATTCTATACTATGTGAAGGGTCTTGTTCCCTACATAATACTACTGCCATGCCTTCTATGTACTCTGAACACTTTTATCCATCTGGGAATCCGACAGAATGGGTTTCACCTCTGCTGTTTGCTACCCAAGGCCTAAATAAGGCTACTTTCACACTAGCGTTTTATTTTTCCATTATTGAGGGGCTCAATACCAGAAAAAACGCTTCAGTTTTGTCCCCATTCATTGTCAATGGGGACAAAACTGAACTGAAGAGAACGGAATGCTTCTAAATGCATTCCGTTCAGTTCTCTTCAGTCTCCAGACCGGAGAGCAAACCGCAACATGATGCTGCAGTTTACTCTCCGGTCTGGGCATCCGCACCAAGAGGGATCTAGAATGTCCCCCAATTCAAGTCAATGGGGACGGATCCGTTCGGTGTAACACAATAGTAAACGGATCCGTCCTCCATTGACTTTCAATGGAGTTCATGACGGATCGGTCCCTTTACCTTTTCCCTGACAGCTCCCTTCTCCCTCCAGCAGGTGGCGCTGTGGTGAAACTTACCACTGTGCGCGCCATCTTCCTCCTCATCGCTGGGACAGGTCGGGAGCTGCAGGGAAAGGTAAGTTTAAAGAGGACCTTTCACCACTCCTGACATGCCTGTTTTAATAGCTCCATGCATTCCGCACGTACTAACAATTCTGGAGCATCTATTCTTATGGCTCTATGTTGTGCCATTCCTTTATTATTTGCACTAGAAGTTATGAATGAATTGCTATTTGTCTTCAGTAAGGGTACAGAGGGGAGGTAACAAGTTGGGGGCGTGTACCTGCACAGTCTGACTCTAGCCAATCAGTGCTGTCATGTTCAGACTGTGCAGGTACACACCCCTAACTGGTCACCTCCCCTCTGTTCCTTTACTGAAGGCAAATAGCAATTCATTCATAACTTCTAGTGCAAATAATAAAGGAATGGCACAACATAGAGACATAAGAATAGATGTTCCAGAATTGTTATTACATGAGGAATGCATGAAGCTATTAAAACAGGCATGTCAGGAGTGGTGAAAGGTCCTCTTTAACTCCCCCCCTGCTCCTCCTCAACACAGTGTCTTATATGTGTGGAGCCGGAGTGTGGTTCCAGCCTCACACGTGTACCTGCGGCAGCACAGATCCGGCGGCACCCTTCACCCGCCGGATCCGTGCTGCCGCAAGTGTGAAAAAGGTGTAAGTCTGGACTGCAGTGCAGCACTTTATACTCTGACATAAGACTTTTTATAAAGCGTACACACTCATTTAGTAGTCATAATGTAGCAAATTCCATTTAGCCATTACTCTCCATGGTACAAGCTTAAAGGGGTCATCTGTTAATTAATATTGGTGACCTATCCTGAGGATAGGTCATCAATATCAGATCATTGGGGGTCCGACAACCGGGGACCCCCGCCGATCAGCTGATAGAAGAGGCTGGGTGCTCCGTGAGCGCCGTGGCCTCTTCTTAGGCCATGTGATGTCATCAGCTCAGCGCCACTGAAGTAAACGGGACTGAGCTGCAATACAAAGCACTGCCACTGTACAATGTATGGCGTTGTGTTTGGAGAGTTGTCAGGAGCTGGTTGTGCTGACCAGAGCACTATTGAGAGTGGCAGCTC
This sequence comes from Rhinella marina, assembly GCA_900303285.1. Lineage (NCBI taxonomy): Eukaryota > Metazoa > Chordata > Amphibia > Anura > Bufonidae > Rhinella > Rhinella marina. The sequence continues at coordinate 192,526 of ONZH01004367.1, forward strand.
CCTGTAACAGCTGATCGGAGGGGGTGCCGGGACTCGAACCCTGGCCGATCCGATAATGATGACCTAACCTGAGGATAGGTCATCTTTATTATTTCCCTTATAACCCCTTTAAGTCATGTCTCAAGGCCTGTTCAAAACGTTGAACATTGACCTATAGCATAGAAAGAGTCAGAGCTGGCTAAGAACGTATTTGCATACCCTCTTCCCAGAATTCCAGAGGAGCGTTGCCTGGCCTATAAGACTTCTCATGCTGATTAGGCGCTCTCCATAAGGAGATATAGTATCCCACATCTCCTTGGTACACACACAATTCATCAGTATATGAAGTTGACTGCTGCAGTTGTAACAGTCAGATAATATGTATACATGGATATAATCTACATCTACTATCCAAATACAGCATTAGCACCTAAACACTTTTTACCTGGTACCAAAACTAGTTCCATGACGCTCTGCAACCAATGTCAAACTCAAAGAGGCAAGAGGTTCAAATCCTGAAAATATGCCTTACTGCTTAAGGTAATACAACAGCTGAAAGCGAGTTTCTCTCCCTAATATATTTAGGGGGTACCCTTTAATTGGGGGTAGCAGTATAAGATTCTATGATTAGGATATGCAGCTCTTTATGATTAGAGTGACCTACCCCAAGTACGCATTCATGCTTTGGACATGCTCAGGAAAGGGCTTCCCGCTGTCCATATCAGTGATCCCAGCTTCTTTAAATGCATCTTTCTGGAAACCAAAGAGCAGAATACAGTACTAGAAATCAAGTTTCATTAAATTAGCAATCACAATGGTAATAAACATGCCACTGTTAGGCCCCATTCACATTGTGTCTTTCAAGGCCAGAATTTTGATGCCAAAAAGCCTCCTCCAGCAGTGCTGGAGTTGGTGGCCTATTGTTTCCAATGGGAAGCTTCTCTGCTGTTTGCGTGGTTAGTGGTGTGAAGCTGCAATTGTGCCAAGGAAGGACATATCATTTCTTGGTGTAGTGTCCAGACAAATCACTCTGGAATCAGTGGTGGGTGTCCGTTTGTGGTTTAGAAACATTCAGTGGGTCAATGTCATTAAAACTGAAAAACCAAGGCAGAACCCTTTGAAAAAATTGCCATGTGATGGGGCCTTAGAGGTGCCTTACGTTTGAGACCACATTACCTTTTATGCCATGGCACACGTTAGTATGTCGGCTGGTGTGGTGACGTCATAGGTCACCGCATATGGGATTTTGCGCATCAACTTCAATCAAGATGGAGTCGGCTGGCTCTATGATTTTGTTTACCACCATTTTTGGGAAAATCAAAGCATGAGGAAATTCAACTTTGCAGTGAATAAAATTTTCCCTGACATTCGGATCAAAGTAGAATTTGCACTTCGATTCGCTGAACACTAGTTAGGAGGCTAACTGCCGCTCCATTGACAGTCAGAGGTTAAGCTGCCATAGGAACAAATGCGTGCCAAAAAAAGCTGGATCCACCTCCAAGTAAGCACATCTTATATTTACCTGGAGCACACAATGCCTATACAGATAGGGATCTATGCATATAGTTGTTTTTTTTGTTTGTTTTTTTAAAGAGCCTTACCTTTTTTAAGGCTACTTATGAATTCCTTCAGTTTTGTAAAACCATTTAAAATGACTGATGTAATTTTTTTTTTTTTTTAGTTGTGGGGTACTTGAGCTGGGACTCCTCTGACTGCTGACATGATCTTCCCATCACTGAGCTAAATGTTACAGTGGTCCATACAGTGCACAGACGCAATGCACGCCATTCCATTCCTAAACAGCCTCTGTACCATTCAACAAACTTTGCATTAAGCACTAGTACAAGTGAATATAAGAAACTTTGTAATATGCCTTATTACAGAAAAGGCCTCTGTCTCCACTTTTCAGTCCCTTCTTTTGCACTGATCATTCACCCTCAATTTCAGAGTAAAATGAGACACATCAGGTAACATGCTGCCCATAGAAGTCTATTGGAGGGGGGAGTCTATTACTAGAGGAAACAGAAGCAGAGATACACAGAGAGATGCTGCTGCAGGCTTTAGTACACTTTCTATCTCACCCCAGTGCTGTATTTACAGCGACACCGCTCAGTACTGCTGTACAATGTCCTCCATGCTACAGAAGCAGGCTCTCCTCTGCTCCATGTGTCATGTGTATGGGAGACTTCACAGGAACTAGTATTCACCCACCAAGGAGCTGAGCTCAGGGAAAACTAAAAATTAGATATGGAGCAAACAGAGGAGATAACTGCTGACAAATGTAGGATACAAGACTAATAACGGCTCATGTACACTACACAATGCAGTTTACAATGCCATGTCACCTGAAATTACATTTAGCTCAGATATCTCCAGGCTAAAAGCTGAAATGCACTGATGCCTTTTCAGTTTAGCTAATGGTATTCCAGCAAACAGAATTTCGATTTGTGTATATCTGGTCATAATAAAACCAAGCCCTCTAAGATCTGATGAGCTGCAGATATGAACTAACTTTGTAAAAATACAAGGTCCTCCACGCCATCTGGGCAGCTTTACTGAGAAGTATTGCTTTTACTCTTATAGCAAATGAGTGTATCTCACAGGCAAAATTGCCCAGAAGGGAGTCAACCCTGTATTATGGGAACTGATGGGTTACTTACTATATACAGGATGACTTCTCTGTTCCTCTACAGAGACCTTAAAGCTTACCTGCTTCATCAAGTCATCTCCAGTCACAACAGCAATTTTCAGATCAAGACCATGTTTCTTCACAATCTCATGCAAAGCAGCAGCACAAGCCAGCGGGTTTGTACCTCCTGCATTACTGACTACACGAATACCTGGCAAAATAGATACATTATAAATTTATTATGATTAATACATTATTATTCAAATGCACTGATCATCTAGCTTAAAGGGGTATCCCTGTAGGTTAAAGTTATCCCCTATCCTGTCCTATCAGATCGGAGGATAGGGGATAAATCACGCTGCTGCTCCCGTGAAATGACCAGACCGGCCGGTCGCACATGTGTGCAGCCTCTCCATTCATTGCTATGGGAGTTCTGGAGACAGCGGGACGCTGTACTCTGTATCTCTAAAACTCTCATACAAATCATTTACAGTAAGAAATGAATGACACAAAATACCTGACTTATGAAGGTCTTTCAGATATGGGGCCATGGCCGTGTGTATGAAGTCTGGAGTATATCCAAGGCTCTGCAAGTACAATGTAATCCTATCAGAACACTTCAGTCTGTACACTCTGCTCATGTGATCACCCCATGTGTTCTCAGTTATCAACAGGGCACACACAAAGTCTAATTTCGTTCACATATATAAAGCAATCCACGAAAGCAAAGCTGTCCCTAATGTCTTATAGGTGACTTTTATATGCAATCCTTTGATTGCTCACATAATACTACGGTGCACTATATACTGTCAATGGGATACTTATAGGCATACACTGCAGGCAGACCTGGGGGCCTTCATTAGGCTCCTGGCTGCCATGCCTAGACATTGGCATCCTCCATTCTCATTCGCAGGGTGCCAATGTCTAAGTGAGGGAGCCCCCACTCTCTAAACACACTTAGATGTCGCAGTGGCTATTGACTGCTGCATCTAAAGGGTTAAAGGGGTATTCCCATTTCAGACATATGTCTGATAGGTGCAGGTCCCACCTCGGAACGGAGCCCGCAAAGTCCTGTGGGGACTCATTAGAAACAGGCCCCACTGGCAAATCAGATGAGGTTGCCTTCTGCTTGACATGGAGGATGGGGGATTCTCTGATGTGCTACTCAAAGCGTGAGTTTATAGCTTGTATGGATGTAAGCCTGTATAGCCTGTATTATACCACAGATCTGCATGGAAACACAAATATGTGGACAGGTACACCCCTTAAACAGCTGATCGGCAGGGTGCCAGGTGTCGGACCCCCGCTAATCTGATATTGATATCCTATGCTGAGGATAGGTCATCAATATTAAAAAAGCCCGGACAACCCCATTCATTTTCCTTGCAAAAATGTATGGAAATTTATATACTGTAATTATGTAAATGAAAACGACCACAACGATTATTTAAAGGCCCGTTTATGCTACATTATTACTCTCATCCCTCTGCACTTAAAAACATTAGAGCAGAGGAATCACTGTCTACATGACGACATAGAGGTTCCTGCATCTATCGGACATCTACAGCAGTGATTTTCAACCAGTGTGCCTCCAGCTGTTGCAAAACTACAACTCCCACCATGCCCTTCTGTAGGCTGATAGCTGTAGGCTGCCTGGGCATGATGGGAGTTGTAGTTTTGCAACAGCTGGAGGCACACTGGTTGAAAATCACTGATCTACAGCATATCCCTTAAAAGGGATCTTCTCATCTTGTACAGTGATTGCATGTCATTATAATAGGCCATCACTTTATGATCAGGGGAGTCTTCCCTGTGGGACCTCCACAATCAATATATGATCACTTATAGGATAAGAGGGGGGTAAAGGACAATATGACGATAGCCATAACTCAGCTAATAGGGATAGTAAATAACCCAGATGTTGCCAGTGACAACGGCAGATTACATAAGATTGGGGAGATGTGATGTCATCATCTGATGCCTGCAGAACGTTCTACATTCATGTGAATATACTTACAGGAGACTTGGCTTTTACCGCTGTCAGGAGAGACATGGTGATTTCTGAGAGGTAGTCAAAAACTAAGAAATCCAACTTTCCTCCATATACAAGCTGAGGAACTGAAAAAAAGGAGAAAACATTACACTGTGGTTTATTATACAGTACTATTTTATGAATATTAAATATTGCAGTAATGTATTTTATATTAAACTAGCTGAAGGACCCGGCTTCGCCCGGGTATATTTAATTTATTTCTTTTACTGTTTGTGTGTGTGTCGTTAAAAGATATCGAGAGTGCCCTCTACAGTCCCTGCGCCTTTAACAGTGACCTCTACAGCGGCCAGCCCCTTTAACAGTGACCTCTACAGAGACCCGCCCCTTTAACAGAGACCTCTACAGCGGCCCGCCCCTTTAACAGTGACCTCTACAGCGGCCCGCCCCTTTAACAGTGACCTCTACAGCGGCCCGCACCTTTAACATTGATCTCTACAGCAGCCTGCCCCTTCAACAGTGACCTCTACAGCAGCCTGCCCCTTCAACAGTGACCTCTACAGCAGCCTGCCCCTTCAACAGTGACCTCTACAACAGCCTGCCCCTTTAACAGTGACCTCTACAGCTGCCCACCCCTTTAACAGTGACCTCTACAGAAGTCCGCCCCTTTAACAGTGACCTCCACAGCAGCTAGAGTGGCCACTGTCTTCACCCCAGAAAGCCAGACCTCACCGGCCATTCCCCCAAACGTGAAACAGCGCCCCCAGTTCCCATGAAGACACATCACTAAACATGAGGCCACGTCCCCCCTGGCTCCGTGAAGACATGGAGGAGAAGCTGTCTGAGTGTGAGCTACTGAAAGGGTGGACATCCCTGTGTCTGTCCAAACACTGCGTCGGACGGAGAACAGGTAGCCAGAAAACTGGACTGTCCAGCCTAAAGCCGGACATCTGGCCACCCTAACATCAGCCTGCCCCTAGGGTGGCCAGAGGTCTTGTTTTAGGCTGGACGGTCTGGCTTTCAGACTCCCTGTCCTCTGTCATGCGCAGGGCCTGGATGGACACAGCAGCAGCACTCTCAGCACCAGCACTGTGCAGTCTGAGCAATGAGCTGCAGGGAGAAAGTCACCCTCCCCCCACCCCTGCAGCTGACAGAAGGTGATTTTTACCATTTTAATCCCGGTCAAATGCAGCATGGAAGGGGTGTGGCCTGACTGAGTCAGGGGCGTGACTTAGTGGGATCTGGGGGTGGTGCTTTTAAGTCCTTCTTTTGACGGTGGCCGGAATTACAGGTCGATGCCATAGTAATTTAGGAGGAAGGTGGACAGCAGTGGAAGAAAAGATCTTTTATTACTACTGAACAGTAAATATGTAAAATTTACATTATATGAGGTAATGATTGATGATGAGTTAGTCTAAAACATAAGTTATAGTTATGGTAACCGGGAATACCCATTTACCATTGTCATCCACAGTGCTCTGCCTCTTTAATGCAGACCTAAAGCAGTGAACTGGCTAGGTTGTCATAGAAACCTGATGTGTGCCTGTGAGCTTCTATTGGCTGATAAGGGTCATGTGACCAGGCTACTATTGGCTAATGCATTTTTTGGGAATATCTCAGGAACGGTACGTCCTGGAGAGTTGAAAACTGTTCTAAAACCTTCCCGGACACCTGATGTACATGTGTGCCAAATTTTGTGATTGTAGCTGCAGCAGTGCGGATTCCTTTAGCGGACATACACACATACACACACATACACTCAGCTTCATATAATACCAGTTATCAGCCATTTGAATCCATATACTATCTATATTGTTCTAAGTAATTACCTGAAGACCATTTATAAATAGGTCACAACCTTTTGTGTCAACTCACAATCTATAAAAGTATTGTCTGTGGGTTAATAAGAGAAGAAATAATCATTTATGTTTGTGAGATATTGTTGAATATGTGAACGGTTCTCCTAACTTATAACTGGGCATCAGCGTAGAACTGGTCCAGGTACATGCAAATACCGTATTTTCTGCTTTATAAGACGCACCTGATTATAAGACGCACCCCAGATTTTAGAGTAGGAAAGTAAGAAAAAAATATTTTTCATCACACCTCATAAATTTCAGGACATCACATCAGACCCCCATATCAGCCCTCCATGTCAGAACCCCATCAGCCCTCCATGTCAGACCCCCATCAGACCTCAGATCAGCCCACTGTACCCCCATCAGACCTCAGATCAGCCCACTGTGCCCCCATAATACCTCAGATCAGCCCACTGTGCCCCCATCAGACCTCAGATCAGCCCATCAGCCCCCATATCAGTCCACTGTGCCCCCATCAGACCTCAGATCAGTCCACTGTGCCCCCATCAGACCTCAGATCAGCCCATTGTGCCCCCATCAGACCTCAGATCAGCCCATTAGCCCCCATATAAGCCCACTGTGCCCCCATCAGACCTCAGATCAGCCCACTGTGCCCCCATCAGACCTCAGATCAGCCCACTGTGCGCCCATATCAGCCTACAATTTTCCCCCGATCAGACCTCAGATCAGCCCAATGTGCCCCTATATCAGCCTACTGTGCCCCCATCAGACCTCAGATCAGCCCATCAGCCCCATATCAGCCCACTGTGCCCCCATCAGACCTCAGATCAGCCCACTGTGCCCCCATCAGACCTCAGATCAGCCGACTGTGCCCCCATATCAGCCAACTCTGCCCCATCAGACCTCAGATCAGCCCACCCTACCCTCATTAGACCTCAATCAGCCCCCATAAGACCTCAGATCAGCCCACCCTACCCCCATTAGACCTCAATCAGCCCCCATCAGAGCTCAGATCAGCCCGCTCAGCCCCATAAGAATAAAATAAAAAACTCTCTTACCTGTCCTGCGCCGCGGCGCCCCTCCCGGTCCGGCGCTCCTATGTCTTCTAAGGCCGGCACTGCAACGTCAGGTCATAGTGCACGCACCACGTCCTGACGATGTATGCGGTCAGGACAGTGCAGCGCCGGCCCGGAGAAGACAGGAGCGCCGGACCCGGAGGGCAGCCGGGGTGCAGGACAGGTAGGAGAGTTTTTTATTTTATGCTTATGGGGCAGGGTGGGCTGATCTGAGGTCTGTTGGGGGTCTGGCACCTGATACATACAAGTGAGCGCTTCCATAATGGAAGCGCTCACTTGTATTCGCTTTATAAGATGCACCGCAATTTTCCCCCTACTTTTGGGGGAAAAAAAGTGCGTCTTATAAAGCGAAAAATACGGTAGTTGTAATGGTGCAAACATACACCTCATGGTTGTAGAGATTTCAGGAGCCGGCTACTGGTAATAGGTGGGGGTAGTAATATTTTAGCTTTTCCTAGGGCTCATGCACATGAACGTATTTTCTTTACGTGTCCATTCCTTTTTCTTTTGTGGATCGCATTCAGAACCATTCATTGCAATGGGTCCGCACACTCAGTGTGTATTACATTTCCATATGTCCGTATTTCCGTTCCGCAAAAGCATAGAACATGTCCTATTAGTGTCTGCTTTAAGGATAAGGAACTGCTCTATTAGGGGCCAGCTGTTTCATTCCGCAAAATACAGAATGCACACGGACGTCATCCGTATTTTTTGCAGACCGCAAAAATACATACGGTCGTGTGCATGAGCCCTTACCTTTAGTCTTCATGTACAGGGAGAATCAGAGAGAAAAGACATCGAAATGAAATAGAATATTAAAAAATATGGCGAAAAGAATATGGGTATATAGCCTGTTACATGACTTGTACCGAGTCATATTACAATCATGTACCTTAAAGGGGTTTTCCGAGGTTTTGATAATGATGACCTATCCACAGCATAGATCATGGACAAATCGATTCTGCAGAATAATTTCGCTCATCTCTAAAAGGGACCTCCATGTTTGTTTCTCCTGGGTATTTTGTGTATTTAAAATAGCTGATGCTTTTGAATTACAACTATTATTCTTAATTCCACAAAGAAATTTCCGTGAGCATGGACACTTCTATACACATAGGGAGAGATTTATCAAAAGTGGTGTAAAATAGAACTGGCTTAGTTGCCCCTAGCAACCAATTAGATTCCACCTTTCATTTTCAAAAGGAGCACTGAAAAATGAAAGGTGGAATCTGATAGGTTGCTATGGGCAACTAAGCCAGTTCTACTTTACACCAGTTTTGATAAATCTCCCCCATAGATTGTAACCGTTGTCCTGGAAGAAGAACTCTGCCCTCAAGTGGAAGCATCTCCTATTACAGTCACCGTCCTGGGATGAGCTATCTTCTAGTTATATATAATTGTGTCTATGAGTAAATAGGACATTATAGACTAATGTAAAGTATACCTGAAGCTGCTGTGTCACCCCAGAAGCCAGACGCACAACCAATTCTTACTGGAGAACGTTTCTGGGTGGAAGGTGGACAGTCTTGTTCTACAGAACCTACAGACAGCTGTCGTATGCAGGTCCGGCATACTGTATGACGAAGAAACCCAGTTTCAGGCCTCCATGATGATATGCAACTTCTTGCTGAAAGAAAAACCATCCACCCCATATCTGAAGTTGTGAACAAAGTGGTGTGAACTGCAGATTTTTAAACTCCTTTGTATCAACCACAACGCAACCTGAAAGAAGAAGAATAGTTTCTTATTATTCATGCACTGATGACATAGCTACATACTGTACATAGTAGTATGATAGCAGAGCAACATTGTAATTCCCAAAATAAGCAATTAATTGAAATGCCGCTGGATCACTGATCTTAAGATGAGCATGGAGAGATGCTAGTACATAAGGTGCAGTAGAGTTCTTGTGATTGCTCTATGACGTAATAAGACCAGTGCATGAAGTGCCTTGGGATGTCATGTGGTTGACTTAGCAACTGTATCACATAGACCAGGGGTAAGCAACCTCCGGCACTCCAAGTGCTGTGAAACTACAACTCCCAGCATGCACACTTGCTCTGCTCTTCTCATAACTCCCATAGAAATGAATGGAGCATGCTGGGAACTGTAGTTTCACAACAGCTGGAGTGCTGAAGGTTGCTGATTCCTGACATAGACTTTCCACAAACAAAAGAGGAGTTATACATTTTAGTATTGAAATGAGAACCTCATACGCCATGCTGGCAAGTGCAACAAACATATATCTTGCAGCTAAAAAAGGATGACACAACTATAGGATTATCAGAGATACTAGGTTAACACACAATGGAGTGAGTCCATGCGAATCGAACATCGCAGGTAAGGTTTTTTTCTATGCTACTTGTCGGCAGCTTTTGTATCTGTGGTCAGAGGTCGCAAGTGACTTTGGCATCACAGACCACAATGCAAGTCATGTGTGACTGCAACTTCCCGCTGATCTTTTCAGATACAGCTGTTCATTTTTACAGCCAAATCGCAGCTCTGAAACAGTCATGTGACACATAAGTCGCACAAATGTGTTTGGTTGAGTGACTTTTCTGAGACTTGCTGTCAAGCAACACGTTGCTGTGTAGCCCCCAGCCTAATACCATTCATGCAGAAATAGATAGAGCATGTCCTATTCTTGTCTGCAATCACGGAGAAGAATAGGAATTTCTATCATAGCAGGGCTCCAGATGGTGACCAAAATGGTCGCCAAAAAAAGGCGACTTAGATTTTACAAATGGTGACTTGGCCACTTGCGCCTGGACCCGATTGGCATTTACTGATACTAGGCTGCGCTACTGCACAGCCAAGTATCAGAGAACATGGTGCGCGCTGCAGTCAGCACGCTCCATGTTCCCTCAGCAGCACAGGGGAGAAGGAGGCTCTCCCTCCCCCTGTGCTGCTGCTGACACCAATGGGAGGAGGGGGGCGGAGAAAGGGAGGGCGCACTACGCCACCAATGAACGTAACTATCATTTAATACAAGTACAGGAGCGGGTGCCGGCGCAGAATCACATAGCCGGCACCCGACCTGTAAGAAAGGGAGCTGCGATCAGTGGCAGTTAACCCCTCAGGTGCGGCACCTGAGGGGTTAACTGCAGCATATCGCAGCTCCCTTTCTGACAGGTCGGGTGCCAGCTATGTGATCCTGCGCCGGCACCCGCTCCTGTACTTATATTAAATAATAGTAATGTTCATTGGTGGCGCAGTGCCCCCCCCCCCATGGTATTAAATCATTGGTGGTGCAGTGCTCCGATTGGTTACCATGGCAACCAGGACGCTACTGAAGTCCTGGCTGCCATGGTAAGCTCTCTGCTGCCCTGTGCACAAAGCATAGGGCAGCAGGGAGAGTGTAAGTCCAATGCACCCTAATAGAGCTCTATTAGGTGCATAGGACAAGGGTTCTAATCCCTAAGGGGGCTAATAGGAAATAAAAGTTAAAAAAAAAAAAAGTTAAAAAAACCCCACCAAAATATAACAAAACAAGTTTAAATTCCCCCTTCCCAATTTTACATATATGAAATATATAAATAAACATATTAGGTATCGCCATGTCCAAAAAATCCAAAGTATTAAAATATTAAAAAATATCTCCTATGTGGTCAACGCCGTAACAGAAAAAAAAAAACAACAACTCACGATTCAACATTTTTTTAGTCACCTTGTCCCCCCCAAAAAAATGAGGATAGGACTGTTCTATTATGGGCTGGACGTTTAATAAAATGTGGAATGCACGCGGCTTTTTTTTGTGTTTTTATTTTTTCGCATGGTATCGAGTATTGCAATACTTTTTTATGTTATCGAAACCAAATCAAAATTTTGGTATCGTGACAACCCTAGATAGGACTGTTCTATTATGGGTCGGACGTTCCATCTCCTCCAAGTCTTTTTTTAATTATAATTATATGTTTTTAAATTTGGCAACTAAAAATTTAATTTGGCTCCTAAATGTTTCAGTCCAGGAGCCAATGGCTGCTAGGTATTTTTTTTAGTCTGGAGTACGGCATAGTGTTGGTGGAATGCACACGGCCGGTACTCGTGTTTTGCCGATCCGCAATTTGTGGACTGCAAAACACTTACCGTCCTGTGAATGGACGCTTAGGCTCGTTTTACACAAGCGAGTTCAACACATTGAACTCGCAGCGTATGTGTGTGGAAGCTCTCGTCCTGACCTCCCAGCACTGACTAGGTCGCATATCTTTATATTGGACCTTTTACACGGACCGATTATCAGGCAAATTATTGGAGATGCGCATTTGTATAAACGCTCACTCCCAATAATCTGCTTGTAAAAGCTCTTCGATCAGGTGATTATGCCATTCTCCAGGCACCGAAAATCATCGTTCCTACTCAGCAGATCGTTCTGTTTAAGGACTTATGCACACGGCCGTAAGAGTATTATGGATCCGCAAAACACGGATCCCGGCCGAGTGCATGCTCCCATTTATTTTTTTTACTGCTGTGCTGGAATAATGATGCTTCATGGGAACAAGCGATCACAATGATCACTTATTCCCATACAGCAGAGGTGATTGCAGCATGTAAATGCAGAGATCATCTCCTCTACCAAAGACCAGTGATGACCCCCATTGCATCTACTTTAACAGTGAATTTCCTGGCGACTGACTCCCTGTAATGTATAGGGCATGCGCTGGTACAAAGGACTGCAGAATGATTGTATGAATGAGATTTTTATAAGTGTAAAATCTTGATCAGAAAGTGAATAACACTACTTTTTAAAATATGTAAGGCTAAATGTCTGTGTCCCTGGCTGAACATCTGGCAGAACAACGCTCTTTCTCTTTGGTATACATTAATCTAGTGTATTTCAGAATCCCGTAGCACAAACTGTATACAAAAAATGTCTGTCAATGGCAAACGTGTAACTATATAAGCATACTGCTTACACTCATCCGTATGTCCTCTGGTAAATGCAGGATAAATGTATTCTACTGTACACATAAAAATGGGATCAGTTTGGATTTGGCCCGGGGTAGAAATGACATAGTAGATGGTGTTGACCATTGACATATGACAATATGATGTAGAGACATGAGGTAGGTGCTCATTCGTGCATACTGAGTACATCCACCCCTGGTCACTGGGACTCACACAGAACCAAGGATAGCACAATAGACTATTACCCCACAGCACGAGGACGAACAGGTGCCACCTCCACTAGCTTATTCTTTGGACTATGGTTATTGGGCCAAGTTGAGTTGGACCAAAACCTTTATGAGGCGTGCCACACCTAAAGCGTGATGGAACCCTTCAGGATTAATGGAGATACAGTGGAGCGTGTGGCCAGTTTTAAATACCTGGGTGCACATATTACACAAGAATTATCTTGGGCTAGTCATATTAACTTCTTAGTAAAGTAGGCTCCTCAGCATCTTTATCATCTCAGACCCCTGAGAGATCTCAGACTACCCCTCAGGATACCAAAGAACTTCTACACCCGTGTCATCGGGAGTATCCTGACAGGAAACAGTACAGCCTGGTTCGGTAGTAGCAAGAAACAGGACAGGAGGGCACTTCATAGGGTGAGTGAATAATCTATATCATTTATAGTGAGAGGTACTTGACCATGGCCATGAAGGTGCTGAACGACCCAAATAACCGTCTGTTTTGTCTCCTGCGGTCTGGGAAACGTTACCGCATTTTGAAAACTAACACCAAGAGAATGAGGAAGGTTTCTTCATGAAGGCCGTCAGGATGCTGAATCAGAACTTCACAGAGGGACAGATAAATAAATGAATGTGCGTCCTGTAGCTAAACAATCATGACACATTTTTATTGTACTATCGATGTTTGTAATGTAATGTTATGCTACTCTTTTTTTTTTTTAATTATTGTAATGGAAGGGCGTTTAAGCATTTCACTGCATGTTATAGTATATATTGCGCTGTGTGTGACACTTGAAATCTGTTTCTATCACCAGTGTGAAGAAGCAGTCAAACAGGGACATCTTGGAGCTGAACACATCCACAACGTTGCACTTATACTTGAAGGATCATTTTGTATGTAGCATTTTTCATTCTGCCATCCAGGCCTCTTATAGACACCATGATCTGTATATCTACAATGCACCAGATATGATAAGGAAAGGGTAAAGGTTTCTGCAGGTGCCGCTCTACCTTGTAGACCAACGTGTCCTACGTGCCTACTAGCAGAGACAATTACGTCACTTCTCCTGACATGGCTGTTAGTAAAAGCTTGTATTGCCCATGAAATAAAATTTCGGGAGCAGCTTTCCTTTAGGCCTCTATACACACAACTAGGGATGAGCAAATCGACTTTGGATGAAACATCTGAAGTCGATTACTTTGTTCGAATACTGTACGGAGTAGAGCGCTCCGTACCGTTTTAGAATGTATTGGCTCCTATGAGCCGAAGTTATAACTTCACAAAGTCTCGCGAGACTTCACATAATAACTTCATATATCAATTTCTACTGTAAAAAAAAAAACATTTCCTGAACTCGGGTTCGGTTCCAAGGTACTGGAAATTCTTCCATGGTTACCAAAAGTGTCCGTCATTAGCTAAACACATACCATAAGGGTTCTTTCACACGAGCGGATTCAGTCCGCAAAATCCGCAGCGTGTAGGAGAGCCAAGCACCGTTCTGGGCAGTAGAGACACGGAGCAGTAACATGATTGATAATACTCTGTGCCTCTCTGTAATCTTTTTACTACAAACTCACAATGACAACATTATCTCACTGTGATTTTGTAGTAAAAAGATTACAGAGAGGCAGAGTATTATCAATCATGTTACTGCTCCGTGTCTCTTCTGTCCAGAACGGGGCTTGGCTCTCCTACACGCTGCAGATTTCTCAGACTGAATCCGCTCGTGTGAAAGAGCCCCGCGGTGCTATCATGACAATGATGGGGGTTGAAGCGTGTCTTATATGCGTGCAGCGACTGCAACTCCGGAATCACAAAAAATCCCAAACTCCTGGATGTTTTATGATTCTGGGGTCGCAGTCAACGTTAAGGTCTCGCTGCGGCCCCATTGATTTGAATGTGAGCATCGGATTCCCACTGCTATAACTTTTCCATCAGAAGTAAAGTGTAAGGGCAGTCCACATGACGGAATTTGCTGTTGGAATATTGTCATGGATTCTGCACCAAAATTGCGCTAGTGACCGTGTGGTGACTGCCTCCTATTGTCTGCAATTGAAGGCACTGAATGGAGCTAAACCATGTCATGAGTGGGCCCACAGTATTCAAAGTGAAAAAACCAGCAGAAACCGCAGCGGCTGCGGAATACATGGCGTAATCTGACAATCTGACATGTGAAGAAGCACATGACAGAATGGCTGCGAATGCCAATCACTGTCTGCGGCGGGTCACCACTGCAGCCCAACAATAGGATCCTGCTGGAAGTCATCTTTATTTTATTGGAATATCATCCAAAAATATATGCAGTGTAAATGGACCCATGATGCAGCTTTTTAGGGCTCATTTACACAACCATAAGGGCTCCGTGCCCGTATTGAGGACCACAAACGTTGGGTCCACAATATACAGGCACCCATTGACTTGAATGGGTCCGCAATCCCCAAGATACGGCCAAAGACTGGACATGTCCTATCTCTTGCAGAGTGAAGGAACGGACTGGGAGCCCATCGAAACACTACGAAGCGCTTCCAGGGACTTTTAGGCCTGTGCTTACGCTACATGTTAGGACATGTCCTGTCTTTTGCGGATCGTGGACCCATTCAAGTCACTGGTTGTCACTGTCGTCGCCTGCTGTTGGCTGCTACCCACGTCGTTGTATTTTTTGAGTCAAGCGACAGGGAGTCGTAGTGGTGGCTGTGCAAGGATCTGGAGTGACATGGGTGTCGGGGAGCAAATAAGTACAATCCATACAAGAGGCTCGGACATTTGGGGAGATATTTTAGATATGGAATAACCCCTTCAATATCAGATCGGTGGGTTACTAACACTCTGCATGCCCACCAATCAGAAGCTCTGGCACTAGAACTGGATGGAGCTGTGATCTACTCTGAAACAGCCAATCGGCGGGGTGCGGGTTATCCTGAGGATAGGCCATCAATATTAAAATCCTGGACAACACCTTTAATTTCATGACAAATGAAAGTAGCCTACTATATGGTATGTACAGTATTTCAATTGGAGTCAATTACACAAATGGACAAATATTCCAGGAACATGTAAAATGTGTACGCAGCACGCCAAATGCCAATATGGTGAGAACCGAGTCTACGGCCTCCTGTACACGACCGTATCCATATACTAAAAAAAGGGGTTTGCGACTATTTTAATGACTGAAATAGTCGTAAGTCCCTTAATAAATGACCCCCTACGTGCTAACTGCAAAAAAATGTTTTTCAGATTCAAATTACGGTCATGTACATGAGGCCTAAAATATATGCCATGCGTTTCCACATATAGGTACAGTGGGGGTCATTTATTAACATTTTTACGCCACAGGAGTGTGACAACTGTGTGTCGGGGGTTGGGACTTCGGCCCTGACAAATTTACCAACATTTACGCCTGGAAATTTGAGCAACTGTCTGGAATCCGTCAGGACACGGTCCCGCTCTCAGCTGATTGCTGTCCTCCGGCGCTCCACAGCAGCAGCACGACATACTGGTCTGTGTAGAAGGAGCGGTGGAATCAGTCTCTGCTCCTCCTACACAACAGTGTGATGTGTGACAGTATCCTGCTGCTGGGATCATCGGAGGAACTACTGGTAGGTAAGTATTTACTGTTTGTTTTTTTACGTCCTGTGAAGAGGGCACACATTCACCCGACTGTAAGTGTTTTGCTGTCCGAAAATTGCGGATCCACAAAACACGGATACCAGTCGTGTGCGTTCCGCATTTTGAAGACCGCACATGACTGGCGCTATATAGAGAATGCCTATTCTTGTCCGCGGTTGCAGACAAGAATAGGATATGCTCTATATTTTTTGTGGGGCAGCACCTGTTCCGCAAATTTGTGAATGCACCCTAACTGCCCTCATGCTTTAGGTGGAGTTAGAGGCATGAACTATTATAAAAAATAAAATAAAAATGATGCACCGTGTATATTGTCCATCTTTGCGATTTTCTACAGTTGGATGATAGCTAAAAAACTACTCTGGTCGTGGGTAGGTCTAGTTTTTCCAACAGGCAAAGGTGCGCCTAAATTAAGACTGGGCACACACCTCATGATAAATTATGCACCAGCATAATCTGCGCAAAAGTGGTGTAAAAGACTGGTGTGAAAAGCTGGTCTTTGTAACTGCAGTATGGCTTTGCATGTTTTTGTTTTGTTTTGGGTTTTTTTTGCTATGTAAAGGTATATGTCACACATGAAGCTTGGTGTGAACAGCATCTAAAGTATGTTATAATTAGTGTAGTAAATATTTGTATTTTCTCACATAACAGGAGATGGACTGTGACTTATTATTACATAATAACTCGTTATGTAAGGTCCACACACTGCTCCACCATGCACCCATGCTGCCAGCCACTATCGCGGTTGCGATCTTAATGCAGCGATACATCGCACTGCGACATTGCTGACCAGGGGCGACAAATGCTCAGACCCACCTCTCTCTCCCTGGGGTGTCCAAGCCAAAGGTGGCAGAGAGGCAATGTTGAGCCCCCGTAACCCTTCCCGTACACATTATTGCACCGGCTACTTCCCTGTATTCGGGCACCGAGTAGCTTCCTGCATTTACCCAAAGTTTCCCTACTTACTTCACAGCCGCTGCAGCTTTCTCAGGAGCCCATGACAGTCTCACCCGGCCGGCTCATTAAAATAGGGGTTACCCAGGAGCTTTTCATGAAAAACAAGACACAGTGCAGCTATAAACGAACGTTTAAAGAAGGTTACTGTGGATATTAATTTACTCCCCAACCCTGTTTCTCCACACTATTTATTCATAATGGTCACAGATCGTTCATATAATATTTTAGCGTCCCCCCTCCCCTACAAGTTGGAACCGTCCACAAATAAAGGGAGGGCGGCTCTGTTGTTATACCACTAGTGTCCAGTAGGTGTCAGACGTGCACTGTTATTTTTACACTATGAAGGGTGCAGAATTGTTAGTAATAGTCCCACTCCCATGTTATTCTCAGCAACCCCCAGCCGTTAGGAAGTACAACTCCCAGCATGCATACTTGCCCAGTTGTTCTCAGAATTTCTATTGAAATTAATGGAGCATGCTGGGAGTTGTAGTTTCATAAGAATGACTCCTCAGACCTGTCCTCAGCACACCTGGTTGCCACAGCCAGTTATCCAGACCAGTGTGAGTCATCCCAGAGGTATATATATGGCCAGTGTGTGTAATTACACTGCTATTTCAGTATTCATTCACATGAGGATGGTGGTCAGTGTGTGTTATAACAGGCTATAATACAAGCCATCATTCAGTGGCGTAGCTAAAAATGACTGGGCCCCACAGTGAATTTTTGAATGCCCCCCCAAACACTAATGAGATATAATACACACAGTGATGTCAGTACAGAATTAATATACACAATACTATCACAGTACAGATACTGTACACAGGGCCGTTTTAAGACATTGGTGGGCGCAGTGCAAAGATCAAGAGTGGGCCCCCCCCTCGCCACCCCCATCCATTAAGTACATTCAACATAAATGTCAATAAAACACGACACATCTTTTTTTTTTAACATACATTATTATTAAGTAAATCAGAAAAATCATTTACAAAGAACACAAGAGAATGACTGTAGACTAAATACCAAATAGTGCAAAATTATCATGTAAACTATTACAACACAGCACTTGAAAGGGAACAACCTGGCCAATGTAGCCACTGTTTTTCCAGTTAGTGCCAACCTAAGACCTCATACACCCCCAACAGGCCATGTTTAGAGGATTCATACTGTTTACATGCATGAAACTCACCCATGTGTGGCATGTTACAGTAAGGGAATCCTCAAAACATGGCATGTTTAGGGGCACATGAGGGCAGAGGCGGAAAAATGATCTGGCAGGAACTGTTTACACAGAATTAAATAATAGACATTAAAGACTATGGGTCTGTTTTTTTTCCAGAAGGGAAAAAGCAATTTCTAAACTACTTACAGCCAAATGACAAATTCACAACGTTAAGATGCCAAAGAGTGTTTTAACAGTATTAGGTATGTTGACCAATGTAGTCACCTAAAAACCTGTCTCTTAGATCCATGTACTGGATCCTTCCTGTTAGTGTTTGCCAATGCCAATTCAGGACCTCATAAATCCCCAACAGGCCATGTTTAGAGGATTCACACTGTTCACATGCATGAAACTCACCCATGTGTGGCATGTTACAGTAAAGGAATCCTCAAAACATGAAATGTTTAGGGGCACATGAGGGCAGAGGCGGAAAAATGATCTGGCAGGAACTGTTTACACACAATTAAATAATATACATTAAAGACTGTGGGTCATTGTCTAGAACAGGTTTTCTGGCCCCCTTCTACTGACCACATGAGGTCAGAAATGTCGGACCCTATGCAATCTGACACGTAGGGGATAAGAATATTCTCTCCAGAATACTCCTTTGCAGTGTAACTGTCTTTTTTTTATTTTTTACTTTTAATTCATTCTGGTGATTTTATGTATGTCTATTTTTGTTAATGGTCTCTATGTAACTTTAGGAGATAATTTGCTCTAAACTTGCATCCCCCCCCCTCTATCTTTAGTGTTGCTAGGCAGATCTAGCCTAGCCCCGTCCGTCTCTGCCTACTTACTCCTATTTACTTCTAAATAACCACCCCTAGGACATTCAGAATGGAGCCCAGGCCATCTATTTAGAAGTAAATAGTTCTGGGTCTGACAACCCTCAAGCCCTGGTCCCACCCTAATAAATAGCCCTCAATCCTGTTCTTTGCAGCTGCAGCATCAGCTGTGACTAAAAGGGTCTTTTGCCTGTGAGGAGAATATTCCATGGAGGTTTCCAAGCAGCATTCCAGGGGTTTCCTCCTCAGTGGC
Organism: Rhinella marina; assembly: GCA_900303285.1. Classification (NCBI taxonomy): domain Eukaryota; kingdom Metazoa; phylum Chordata; class Amphibia; order Anura; family Bufonidae; genus Rhinella; species Rhinella marina. The sequence continues at coordinate 211,991 of ONZH01004367.1, forward strand.
AGGTGGACCTTTGCTCACCGTTTGGGCCATCTCAGTTTCCCTCTCCCACCTGCTCCACAGTCTCCGGTCTCCCTTCTAATGTCATGCAGGGTCAGTGGTAGTTTCCAGGATCCACGTCCAAAGACACTAGTGAGACGCAGTCGCAGGATTTGCAGATTCTTCTGCCTCTGATGAGGAAACCCTGTGGAGGCCTTCTAATAAACTCTACAGGGTTTCCTCATCAGAGGCAGAAAAACCTGCAAAGTCTTTGGGAGGGGAGAAACTGAGGTGGCCTAAATGGAGAGCAAAGGTCCTTGTGCCTGGCAGGAGAAAACCCCATGGAGGCCTGCTTGTTTGACTAGCAGACCTCAATGGGCTTTTTTCCACACAGGCACAAGGATCTTTGCTTGCCATTCAGGCCACTTCAGTTTCTTCCCTTCCCTCCTAAAGCTCCCATAGGTTTTGCAGGTTTTTCTGCCTCTGATAAGGAAACTCTGTGGAGGCTTGCTAGTTTACTAGAAAGCCTTCACAGGGTTTCCTCATGGGAGGCAGAAGAACCTGCAAAGCCTGCGACCAGGTCGCACTAGTGTCCTCAGATGTGGATCCGGGAAACTACCACCAACCCTGCATGACATTAGAAAGAAGACTGGTGACTGTGGAGCAGGTGGGAGGGGGAGGGGGAAACTGAGATGGACCAAATGGTGAGCAAAAGGTCCTCCTGCCACTAAGGAGGAAACCCCTGGAGGCCCGCTTGTTTGACTAGGAGACCTCCATGGAGTATTCTCCTCACAGACAGAAGGACCTATGAGTCAAAGCTTAAGCTTCAGCTGCAAAGAGCAGGCTTCAGGGCTATTTATCAGGTTGGGACCGGGGCTAAGGGGTTGTCAGGCCCAAAGCTATTTAATTCCAAATAGCTGGCTTGGTCTCCGTTCCTAATGTCCATAATGTAGGATACCTATGGACAGTTATTTGGAAATAAATAGGAGTGAGCAACGGATGGGGCTAACAAAACAAACACACAAACACAGACCACTTACCTCTTCCTGCAGTGGGATAATACACACAGCGATGTCACAGTACAGGGATAATACACACAGCGATGTCACTGTACAGGGATAATAAACACAGTGATGTCACAGTACAGAGATAATAAACACAGCGATGTCAGTGTACAGGGATAATAAACACAGTGATGTCACCGTACAGAGATAATAAACACAGTGATGTCACAGTACAGGGATCGGCGTCTCGTGGCCCAATCAGACCTCAGATCAGCGTCTCGTGCCCCCATCAGACCTCAGGTCGGCGTATCGTGCCCCCATCAGACCTTGGGTCAGCGTCTTGAGCCCCCATCAGACCTCAAATAGCGTCTTGTGCCCCCATCAGACCTCAGGTCAGCTTAATGTGCCCCATCAGACCTCAGGTCAGCTCTTGTGCCCCATCAGACCTCAGGTCAGCGTCTTGTGCCCCATCAGACCTCAGGTCAGCGTCTTGTGCCCCATCAGACCTCAGGTCAGCTCTTGTGCCCCATCAGACCTCAGATTAGGGTCTTGTGCCCCATCAGACCTCAGATCAGCGTCTTGTGCCCCCATCAGACCTCAGGTCAGCTTAATGTGCCCCATCAGACCTCAGGTCAGCTCTTGTGCCCCCATCCATCAGACCTCAGGTCAGCCATTTCTGCCCCCATCAGACCTCAGGTCAGCCATTTCTGCCCCATCAGACCTCAGGTCAGCCATTTCTGCCCCCATCAGACCTCAGGTCAGCCAAACCCCCCCCCCCCCCGGGGGCCCCAGCCACAAAAAATACTTACAAAAAGCTGCTCCGGTCTTCTTCTCCTTCTCCTGCGCGCGCCTTCTTCTCCTGCAGTGTGTGATCCCGCGAGACCTGTGACCCAGCGCTGGATCTCACGGGATCACACAGCCAGCCCAGGAGGAAGCGCGCAGCCAGGAGTCGGAGACCGACGCCAGCGGCAGGGTAAGCATTAAAGAACTGTGCGCACTGAGCACTTAGCCAGCGGCCCCCGGCGCCTCCACTCCACACATTATCGTGCGGCACAGACCGCACAGTCTGTGGCCCACCGGCCGGGCCCCCCCCCCCCAGTGTCCTAGAGTCCGGGCCCCATAGGGCAGTACCAGTTGTACTGCCCTATCGGCGGCCCTGCACACGCATACCGGCCGGTTGTAAGGGGGGCCCCCCCCACGTGACCTATTGGTGGGCCCGGTGCAGATGCACCATATGCCCTATGAATAAAGCAGCCCTGACTGTACACCGTGATGTCACAGACAGTACAAGAATAATCCTCACAGAAATACTGCAGTACAAGGATAAAGCATACAGTGATGTCACAATAGAGGGATATCATGTACACTGAAGTTACTGTGCTGTGATGTCACAGTACAGGAATAAGCCACACAGTGATGTCATAGTACAGGCATTATGTACTTCGTGATAACACAGCAGAAAATAAAATGTGACTCAAGCGGATGCGAGTCACATGCAGGTATAATGCAGTAATTTCACAGCACAGGAAAGAAGTACTGATACACACAGGGTTAACTGTGGTCCTCCAAAATAAATCTCTGAATAGGGCTGTATTCAATTTTCCATGCCCCCTTAAACTGTCCATAGTTAACCCTAACTTTGTAAGTGTTATGAGTTGAGATGCTATTCCTGGTACCCTGCTGGTGGCAACTGTCCCATATATATCTGAAGTTTGTAAAATTTCACATACAGGTTGTAAACAACCACATTCACATAAATGGAACAGATTTCAAATATTTCAACAAAAAGTGCAGCCATGGCATGGCCATAATGTGGGCGTACGTATCTGCAGCAAATTGCTGTGGTTTTTAAATTAATGGATGCACCAGCCCATTGGCCAGAGTGAAAAGCATATTCTCAAAATTGAGTGGCACTAAGGGGAGATGTAGGGTATGACCACACAGCAGGGTTATATTGCAGTTGAGTACCATGTGGCCATATGAGCCACAGCATGTCTAGTTAAACAAATAAGGGCCACACTGATTGGCACGCACGATACTGTGCACCCATGAACAAAGCAGATCGACTAAACAGTGCAGTCCTCATTAGGTTCATTAGTGCCTTTTACAGCTTGTACTCAATCGGAGCATGACCACGTCCTAACAGTGACACGATCATGTGATGTGGTCGTACCTTAAAGGGTTTCTGTCACCAGATCTGGGCATATTAAACAGGATGACATTTGCAATGTGCAAATGTCACCTGATGCCCAATCTGGTATTAATTTTTCTATTGGTGCCCCCGTTTTTGATAAAAATGATGTTTTATTTTATGCTAATAGGCTTACTAGGTGCAAGGGGCGGTTACCCTGCACCTAGTAAGCTCCGTTTGCCCACCTGCGGTCACGCCTACCTTGTCTTGATTGACAGGGCCAGGCAACTTGTTCGATCCTCTGCCGGCCCTGTGCGCGATTCAAATCCCGCGCCTGCGCCGTGTGGAATAAAATCGGCGCAGGCGCAGTCAGCGGCACTGGCCGCCGGGCTCCCGGCTACCTCACTGCGCCTGCGCCGATGACGTCAGCGTGTACTCTGACGTCATCGGCGCAGGCGCAGTGAGGTAGCCGGGAGCCCGGCGGCCAGTGCCGCTCACTGCGCCTGCGCCAATTTTATTCCACACGGCGCAGGCGCGGGATTTGAATCGCGCACAGGGCCGGCAGAGGATCGAACAAGCTGCCTGGCCCTGTCAATCAAGACAAGGTAGGCGTGACCGCAGGTGGGCAAACGGAGCTTACTAGGTGCAGGGTAACCGCCCCTTGCACCTAGTAAGCCTAATTAGCATAAAATAAAACATCATTTTTATCAAAAACGGGGGCACCAATAGAAAAATTAATACCAGATTGGGCATCAGGTGACATTTGCACATTGCAAATGTCATCCTGTTTAATATGCCCAGATCTGGTGACAGAAACCCTTTAAGGCTATGGCCAAACAGTACAATCTCACTTTGGCTGGCTGCATGATGTGGGCCATGCTCACCTCCTCTTGGGATTTGTAGTTTTACCACAGCTGGAGGTCCGAAGGTTAGCCATCACAGCAGGCTTAGCACATACACTGGCCCTTATTGTGACCATGCCTGAATTGTGACGTCAGTTCCAGGTTAGACAGGATTAGTAAACCTGCCCCAGCATGATGGGTGCATATCTTAGTTCTATGTGTTTCAGTTAAAAATGAGTGTTTGAGGAGGAGTGCAAGGAGCTTTATGTATGGAGCTTTATGTATGGAGCTATTCTCCCCTAGCAGCCTTGAAAATACCTTCATGAATGAAAAACATGATTTTTTGTCAGATTTGTATGAATTAAGGGAGTCATTTATCAAACTGGTGTAAAGTAGAACTGGCTTAGTTGCCCATAGGAACCAATCAGATTCCACCTTTCATTTTCCACAGCCCCTTTGGAAAATGAAAGGTGAAATCTGATTGGTTGATATGGGCAACTAGGCCATTTCTACTTTACACCAGTTTGGTAAATGACCCCCTAAATTTGTCTGAAAAGTTGCTTAATAATAGTGATAGCCATGGGGCTACAGTCGACTCTAACAACTCTTTAAACTACACATGAAAAATAATTATACCAAGGACAAAATACAAAGAATATGGTAAAAGGCAGATAGATGTGTAAAGCATGCAAAAACCCAATAGAAGTCATGAAAGGTGACAATAATAGACATGATACAGCTGAGGCTTCAAACACAAGTGGAAAGTACAGAAGAGATGTCAAGTGCTTCCAAAATTATTTATAGTATTTGAAGTCCATCCAAGTGAATCAAGGGATTAGAAGGATTTGAGATAGAGGTGCAAATATGTGAGATGAGGAAACAGCTCTCATTGTGTGAATATTGTATTTGTGTAAATGAAGTTAAAGGGGTTATCCAACCCCAAACATGCCCCCCAAATGCCTAGGCCCCTCACACAAGTTATACTTACCTCTCTCTCTGGCACCCACGTCGCTTCTGATGCCGGTATGGCCGCCGTTGCATCTCCCCGTCGCGCAAATCAAAACATCTGGCGATGGAGGGCGTGGGGGCAGGCAGCCAACAGCAGGCTGCAACAGGAATGAGCCTCCCTAGCGTAGCGGGTGACGCTAGGGAGACTTGTTCCCGTCACAGATGTTTTGATCCGCACAACATTTCTTAAGCACAGCTAAAAGAGTGCATTTCTATATTCATAAGATGTTAAACTCTCAGAGGTGGAGTTACAAGCCTGCGAGGAAGTAAAGGATCCTCAATCTTAGATTGTGCCTGGGGGAAGAATACAGGAGCTGTATGAGAAGAATCTCACGATATCCAAGCATGGGAGCAACCTTCAGGGACCAGAGCTGCAGACAAGTGGACCTGATAGTGTCCATGATCCTGATCTTGTCCAGACGGAGAAAAATTCGGGCAGGGCTCTGGAAGGGGCAGGTGTTTGGAGACTGGACTTGCTTTGAGGGGGATGACGCTGCCCCCTGTTTCCGGTCCCACATAAAGAAGCAGGCAGGAGGGGAGCCGACAGTTGGTAAAACTTCTCCGCGAACACACGCAAGCTATTTGGGGCTCGCTACACTTGATCCTATATGTAAGTGAGGAAGCCTACTAAATGGTAATACACATGAGGATAGGACAAAACATACAGTATCTTCTGAAACTCCACAATAGGTGCTTGTTTGGTTTTATAAGTAGAGTACTGTTCACACTACACACTGCTTCAAAATGACTCTTAAAAGGGGTTGGCCACTTTCTAAGAGAATCTCTATAATGCTTTAGGCTTGTGGGCACTAGCATAGGAAACCCCAAGCCCCCACATTGCTTACCTGAGCACCCTGGTTAGTGTCCCCCACCTGCCATGGATTTGGTCTGTAAACGGTGGACGTTGGCAGAAACTGCATCCATGGAAATCAAGACAGCAGCGGTTACATGTGACCGTTTGTTCGGAGAAGGGTGTGAATTGGTGTTAGTGGGCGGGAAATGGGTGTGTACAGGGGATGTGGCATGGGTGTGGCCTAATTTTCAAAAATTTTACGCGCGACGCTATTTTTCTCACTCTTTCTCTCTGTGGAAAGTTGGGAGGTATGTAAGTATTGTTAATAACAGTGTTCAGGACTTCCGGTCTCACTGCTCTGTCATCTAATTACTCATAACAAGGACTTCACGTTTAAAGTACCAGTTCACATCGGAGAGCTGATAAGTGTCATAACGAATTCAAGCCAATTTGGTGTTTGTTCAGAAGAAATACTATGGGCACATACTATTTGATCACTTATTGGGGGAATACTATAGCATGTAATAAGATTGTAAACCGTGCTGTATCGCAGGCTAGCCTGCATTACGCATCCAAATAATTGTTCCTGATTCTAGGGTAATAACAGGTAGGGCATGAGTGGTCTATTTCAGCCCACTAGTAGGTAAATTTACTGCTTATACCTCGAGCATCTAAAGGAGAGCACCGCGCTGTTTAGCACAAGGGTCTCAGCCTCCTGGCTGGGTGTATGTAAATTTATTTGTGTGTAACCAGCATCTGTGGTCGTGCTCATTAACACATTTAAAGGGGTTATCCCACGAATAATGTAAAAAATGAAAATCGGATATCATATAGTACATGACAACCTCTTTTTAACAAAGCTAGAACCAATCCTGTACCTCACATGGATCCAGAGATCTCCCCATTCATTGCTCTGCTAGATTTATATTAAGCTGACAGCTCAGGGGAGTGTCTCTTCTGCTGCAGCTCAGGGGGCGTGTCCATGTTCTCCCTATCACAGCTCAGGAGACAGTTAAAAGTTGAAACTGAGCATGTGCGGCCTGCTCAGTGAGTAGGTCAAAGAAATAAGAAATTAAGTGGTCCTATACAGATACATTTTATTGAATAACTCAGTAGCTGTAGAAAATTTTTAATCACATGCAATTACAAATGTATTCAGATCCAGGTGCTGGTTTGAAAACTGTAGAATATTTTTCGTGGGACAACCCCTTTAAGTAAAAAGTTTCGTTTTGGAAAAAAACTGGTGTTGGAGTTGCCTTCCTCGTTCGTGACTTCGCTGTATCCTGGGGAGCCCACCCTGGCACACGGCCTACATATATGGAGACTGGACTATACCAGTCCACTCTTCTCCATTCAAACAGCAACTATATACTCTTTATAGCAGGGGTGAACAACCTGCGGCCCGGGGGCCACATGCGGCCCTTGATACCATTCTATGTGGCCCCCAACCATCTGGAGGCAGACATGTATGTCTATGTATTGTGGCTGCTCACGTGTATTTTTCATGTATTCTCCCATTAGATGAGAGTCCTGGATCTGTATCTAGACATTAATGGTGTATACTGTGTCTTCAATATACCATAAATACAGTATTTTAGTTCTTAATACCTCTTTAACCCTTTCAGTACCGGGCCACTTTTCACCTCAAATCCCAGGCCGTTTTTTGCAAATCTGACATGTGTCACTTTATGTGGTAATAACTTTGGAACTCTTTTACTTATCCAGGCCATTCTAAGATTGTTTTCTCGCCACATATTGTGCCTCACGGTACTAGTAAATTTGTGGCAAAATATTTCATTTTTATTTATAAAAAAATACCAAATTTACCAAAAATTTGGAAAAATTTGCAAATTTCAAAATTTCAGTTTATCTACTTTTAAAATACATAGTAATACCTCAAAAAATAGTTATTATTTTACATTCCCCATATGTATACTTTATGTTGGCATCATTTTATAAATGTCATTTTACTTTTTTGGGACGTTAGAAAGCTTAGAAGTTTAGAAGCCATTTTTCAAATTTTCAACAAAATTTCCAAAACCATTTTTTTAAGCACCAATTCAGATATAAAGTGATTTTGAGGGGCTTATATAATGGAAACCACCCATAAATGACCCCATTTTAGAAACTACACCCCTCAAATTATAAAAAAAAACTGCTGTTACAAACTTTGTTAACCCTTGAGGTGTTCCACAAGAATTAATGGAAAATGGAGGTGAAATTTCAAAATTTCACTTTTTTGGTAGATTATTCATGTTAATAATTTTTTTCTTGCAAAACAGCAAGGGTTAACAGCAAACTAAACCTCAATATACATTACTCTGATTCTGCAGTTTACAGAAATACCCCATATGTGGTGGTAAACGTCTCTATGGGTTTGTGGCAGTGGTCAGAAGGAAACTTTATTTAGGAAACTTTATTTTTTAACTTTTTTTTTCAACTTTAACTTTTGGGGGTCTGATCCCCTTTACAATGCATTACAATACTTTTGTATTGTAATGCATTGGCTGTAAGTGTATTACTCAATGTAATACACTTACAGCCTGCTTCCTGTGCGATCCAGGGGGCTGGATCGCACAGGAACGCAGGGATAGCAGCCACGATGTCTAAGGAAGGCATCGGGCTGCTATCCGAGCCATCGGGTCCCCGTCACAGCAGCGCGGGGACCCGATGGCCCCCCCGCTCGCCATCCTGAAGTCCTTTCACTCCCGCACACCGCATGTGCCGCGGTCAGCGCTGACCGCGGCACATGAAGGGTTAATGCGCCGGCATCGGTGTTTTCACCGATGCTGGCGCATTCAGCAGGGGCCCGGCACTTGGGCACAGCCGGACCCCCGCCGCTGATCGTGTACATGTACGGCGCTGGGACTTGCGGCAGTCATTTTTGCGCCGTACATGTACGGCGCTGGGAGTGTAAGGGTTCAATTTTATTTTCGGCCCTCATCATTGATATAGTCTGGCAATATGGCCCCTAACCTGAAAACGTTGTGCACCTCTGCTTTATAGTATGGTGTGTGTTTGTGTATTCCTAGATTGCCTCATGCCTTGTGGGTAACAAAGAAAGCTGCTATCAGATAATCAATTCATCACCAGGAGCAGACTGGCCATAGACCCTTCAGATGCCCATCTGGAGTAGGGGGACAGAATGTGGTAGCTGTCAGTGGCCACCACAGGAGGACAGCTTCTTAGGTGGGGGTCTCAAAAGAAAAAATTTAAGGGTCATAAAGCAGATTTGTACCTATGAAACTGTCTGGCCTGTTACATGTGTGCTTGACAGCTGAAAGCATCTGTGTTGGTCCCATGTTCATATGTGCCCACATTGCTGAGAAAAATGATATTATTATATATGCAGATGAGCCTCTAGGACCAATGGTAGCATTGCCGTTACACCTAGAGGTTCAGCTTTCTCTGCCGTGCTCCTTGCACTTTTATTAACAGGGCCAGGCAGTGAAAATATGATCACAACTGGCCCTGACTACTCCTAAATTTTTGAGCTGCGTATGCGCTTCTGTATCTGACGCAGTACAGAAAAGAGGCTCACGGTACAGAAAAGAAGAACTGTTGGCGAGCCTCTTTCCCCTACTGTATCTGTGCTGATTACTGAAGCACACAGGAGAAAATAACAGATCTTTCACAGAACTAACACAAACAAATGAAAAATGAGTATAACAGATGATCGAAACAAAAGATCTGTTTCTTTTTGTTTTTTTAAATTTTCTGTTCTTCTGAGGGAACATGACCTCAACTGTTTACATCCTTATCCCATACACATTGTGCCACCAATTACTTTAAATTACACCCCACACACTTCCTGCCAAGTGCAGGTGTCTGTCTGACCCATGCCACTATCCTGCCCCAGGTGTCCTCCTTTTTGAAAACCAAAATATGGTCATCCTAGTTAAGAGGTGGCAGTCGTATCTGGGGCTCTGGGCCCAAAAACGCTTCTGGTATATAAGTAGGGGTGCACCACCAATGAGACCAGGTGAGGCAATCGCCTCAGGCAGCACCAGATAGGGGCAAGAGGGGGGCAGTGGAAGGGCTATGGGCAATGAGCGCTTTCATTGTGGCAAAGGGGCTAGGTTAAGAAATTGGCATTGGGGGAGGGACGCAGTTTCAGTTTTTACCTCAGGCAGCAGAGAGCCTAGGTGCATCCCTGTATATAAGAGGACACCGTTATTATAAATGACACATAGCAGTTTGGGCACCTGTTACAGACTTTGCATTGGGGCAAAATCAACTGCTGCAGAACCTCGTAATACACACCTCAGCTGCTGCAGAACCTCATAATACAAACCTCAGCTGCTGCAGAACATCATAATACACACCTCAGCTGCTGCAGAACATGATAATCTGATGCTACAGAACACATAAGGCTTTGATTGCATCTGTGTTAGAGGCCACCATTGTAGATCAGGTCATAAATGCTGAACATAATTTTGAAGCCTGTCTGGCTCCATGATGGAAACTCATCAGATCTCATCACAGTCAATGGGATCCATCAGGTGTTGTCATCCATGATGTGCCAAATCGAGCACCTACCCTGATTTTTATTCTTCTGCTGCTATGACAGAGCATAACAGTAAAAGTCACTAGTGCAGATGTGAACAAATACACAGTTCAGATGCTGCAGAACATCATTATAGTGACAAGAGAACCACCAGTCTCATCATAACATTTTATTATTGTAAATTAGATGGCAATGCAGGAGGTGGTATAAGAGAAGAGAATTACAAGGGCCTCTGTGGACATTATATGGAGAGGGGTATAAGAAGAGAGAACTACAACTCCCACCATGATAAGACTGTTAGTATAGGGCATCAGTGGACAATACCTGATGAGCAATATAAGAGGAGAGAACTACATCTCCTAGCATTTCTAGCATGTTATAATGGGTTATCACAGTGCATTACAACTTACCGAGAAAGGGAAACAACTAACTTCTCCTCCACACACAGCACAGGAGCTCCACCCACTCGTATCACATGGTTGTGACATACCAGAGGTCCTTCACCACTTCTCTTTTGCACTGCTGAGCCCTGGCTCTTCCTGCACATGATGATGTCATCACACAGGTCCTTCTACACTTGGTATCTTCTCTTCTGCACAGCTAGCTTGCCAAGGGGAATTTGGAGGAAAGAGGGCTTTTGTCGAGGGCCAGGCCCCCTTCCCGTAAGGGCTCCATTGCACCTGCATGGTTGCCTCTATTGGGGCGGGGGTATACCCCTGTTTGTCTGAATATCAGAACAAAAAACATTCAGAGTCTAACATGGAAAGTCAGAGCCTAAAATAAACCCAAAAACTGATGTCCAAGCTTGTAAGCAACTGGGACCACTGCTGTATAGTCATGTCCAGGTATTACATTTTCTCATAGATTGTATGCTCAGGGCCCTCATGCCTCCTGTTCTAATTATTGACTTGTCTATTGCTATGTTATTTATGACTGTTTGTACATAAACCCCTGATAGTAAAGCACTGCGGAATATGTTGGTGCTATATAAATAAAGATTATTATTATTATCACAGGGCCAATAATGTTCTGTTGCAATGTGGGTGAAATTGAGCCCTCAATAATTAACACAAAAGTAGTAGATGACATCGGTCAACCTTACTGTTGAAAGGCAGATCAACAAAGTGACCACGTCAGGAGTGGTGCTCGACATGTATTGAAGAGCAATGATTTGTCCCACAAGAGAGGTGCAGGACTATTAGTGTTGAGTGAATTGAAGTATCCAAAGTAGACTTCGATCCAAATTTCAGGGAAAATTTGATTTGGCGCGAACCTGAATTGTGCTTCATGGTAACGAATCAATTTTCCCTGAAATGGCAGTAAAAAAAGAAAAAAATTCCTACTCACCTCATCGATATAAGAGCAAGAGACCGCCGTGACCATCTTGGTTGAAGATCCCGCACGAAATCTTGTGCACGGTAACATATGGCGTCACTACGCTGGCCAGCATGATGACGTCATCACGTGCTGGGCGAGATTTTGCCCTGGATCTTCAATCGAGATGGCTGTGGCAGTCTATTCTCACTCAAATGGATGAGTGAGTTTTTTTTCACAGATTAACCCCTGAAAGCCCTAATTTTTAATCTCAGATGCCACGGACAGTGATGAGGGCATCTGAGGGGTTCAATGATGGGCGTGGTGGCAGTGCAATTGCCATTCCCCGTCATTCTTCCCATTACTCACAAAAAAATGCATGAAGTAAATTTCTTTGTGAAATTAGGCAAAGCAGCCAGATCGCAGTTTTCTAAACTTCACTCATCTCTAATTACAATAGTCCAGCTCATACTGAAACAGTGGTGGTCGTCTCATGCTGCAGGTCTTGCGTTTGGCACGAAACAGCCACTCCCTTGGCAGCAAAGACAATGTAGCCATATGAGGGCTTGTTTTTTGCAGGCCAAGTTTTAGTTTTTAATGGCACCATTTTGGGGTACACACAACTTACTGATTAACTTTTATTAACTCTTTCTGGGGATTGCGGAAAAAACAGTAATACTGCCACTGAATTTTTACGCTATAAATTTTGTGGCGTTCATTTTAAAAAATAACTTTATACTCTGGGTCAGTACGATTATAACAATACCAAATATGTATTTTTTTTCTTTTCTTGTATTGATGACAATATTTTTGCATCGCCGCATCCCAAGACCCATAACCTTTTAAATTTTTCTCCCTACTGAGCTTTGTGAGGGCTTGATTATTGTGAGATGACTTATAGTTTTTATTGGTATAATTTTGGGAAATATAGCACTTTTTGATCTTTTTAGTTATTTATTTTTTGGTGACAAATAAGAAAAAACAGCAATTCTGGCATTTTTTATTGCCTTTCACCATACAGGATAAATTACATCATACTTGTGTAGTGAAGGTTGTTAACCCCTTAGTGACCAGCCTGTTTTTGGCCTTAGTGACCAAGCGTTTTTTTTTCTTTTTTCATCGTCGTGTTCCAAGAGCTATAACTTTTTCATTTTTCCATCTATATAGATGTATGAGGGCTTATTTTTTACGGGACAAGTTGTAGTTTTTAATGGTGCCATTTTGGGGTACACATAACTTTCAGATTAACTTTTATTAATTCTTTCTGGGAGGGAAATGGGAAAAACTGCAATACCACCACTGCGTTTTTACGTTATAAATTTTACGGCGATCATTTTTCGGTATAAATTACAACATATATTTATTCTCTGGGTCAATACGATTACAATGATACCAAATACATATAGTTTTTTTTTGCGTTTTACTACTTTTTTGCAATAAAATCCTTTTTTTTAAAGAAAAAAAAGTTTTTGCATTGCTGATTCCCAAGAACATTATTTTTTTTATTTTTCTTTCTATGGAGTTGTGTGGGGGCTTAATTTTTGCGGGACAACTTGTATTTTTCATTGGTATCCTTTTTTAGTAAATGACGCTTTTTGATCGCTTGTTATTACGTTTTTTCGGTGGCAACTAAGAATAAATTAGCAATTCTGTCTTGTTTTTTTTAATTTTTTTTTATTGTGTTTACCGTAGGGGCTCATTTTTGTGATATTTATGTAGTCCAGGTCGTTACGGACGTGGCAATACCAAACATATGGGGGAGATTTTTTTTTTGCATTTTTTTCATTGAAAAGCGTATTTTCAATGGAAAAAAATAATATTTTTTATTTTTTATTGGATTTTTTTAATAGAATAAATGTGTTTTTTTTTTTTAATTTTTTTACCACTTATAGTCCCTTTGTGGGACTATTAACAATCAATATTCTGATTGCCTTTAAAATGCAATGCATTATCCCTATAGTGCATTGCATTTTAATGACAATGCTATTCAGAATTTGACCAGCAGGTGGCGCCAGAGAGGCGCAGCCTGCTGGTATCTACTCAAGGCTGGTCTGGGGCCTAGATCAGACCCCTGCCAGCCTTCCCACACATCGGCACCCTGCGATCGCTTTTGCAGGGTGCCGATGGGAGACAGAGGGAGACCGCTCCCTCTGTCAGCACATTACATGCGGCGGGCGCCATTGCCCACGGCATGTAAAGTGTTAAACAGCCCGGATCGGCACTCCTGCCGGTCCGGGCTGTTAGAGCAGGGCCGCGGCTATCATGTGAGAGCCGGGCCCGTGCTCCCCGCTGCACGGGAGACCCGTGCAGCGCTTAGATTGGGCCGCCGTGAAAAAGCGGCGGCCCAGCCTAAGGCCCCTTAGTGACCGCCGTAAAAAGGCGTATGGGTGGTCACTAAGGGGTTAAAGTGAGGCAGTACCAAATATGTGGAGGCAATTCATTTTGCAATTTTTTCCATTGAATAGCTTTTTTTTTTCAATTTAAAAAAGTGTATTTTTTTTAACTTGTAGACTTTTTTATTTAAAGGGGTTTTCCAAGATTATTTGTAGTTGAAGTTCGGCGTACAAGGTTCGGGTTATCTAGGAATTCTATTATGGATTCCACTACCATGGACCATAAGTTATGCTATTCTATGTACAAAGGATAAATGAATACAGAAGTGGTAATAAACCGCTATTGTCTTCTCAGGGTCACTTCTCGCCTATCACTGACAACTGGGAACCTGCTTCGGCTAGAGTGCAGGAGCAGGAGCTTTACGAGATTTTTCATATGGATGGCCAATCCCCTGGATGGGTCACATCAATATGGGAATGGCAGGAATCCGACACCAGACACCCCCGCTGATTAACTGTTTGAGGAAGCTGTGGGGCTCACTGGAGCTCAGATAAGTGCGGCGGCCTCCTCACAGATTACTATGCATAGCACCTTCCATTTGATAGCTGCTCAGCCCATTTAACTGAATGAGACTGAGATGTGACTAGGCTATATGACAGATACACATGACGTCACTGGCCTAGGAAAAGGCCACAATGCTCACAGGAGCCAAGCTGACCCCCACCAACCTCATATTGATAATCTAAGGAAAGGCCATTATCATGTCATGTCATGATCAGGTTAAGATAACACTCTTTGTTTTTTGTTTTTTCCATTGTATATATTGTTATATTGTCGTCATCTACTCTGTATGCATTTATTTTTCAAAAAAACAGGTAAAAGAGAAAATATAATAAGAATTAGAGCAGTCCCAACAATATCCAGGGGGTCTCCACCACTCTTTACACGCTCATCTCTAATTTGGATGGGAACAGGAGATGGCGCTCTATGCTGCTTTGTTATGAAGAACTAACTAAGCTATCTACAAACCTAGTACACAGTCCTTGGACTCTCTTCACAATCAATATTTTCCTGATCCTGCCCTGTAGACATTTTATGTGTCCATTATTATTTGTATTTTTCATTAGATGCAACTAATCTTCAGTAAACTCAATGAAGTTGAGCAATATTTGCTTTTGCACTTTCTTAAGTCATTGATTTATTGCAACAACACTGCCAAATGAGACACAATGGACATCTGATCTGTCATTCTTTCAGTACATAGAGTTAAAAAAATAAATAAATAAATGACTACACATACAGAACAGACCAAAAGTTTGGACACACCTTCTCATTCAAAGAGTTTTCTGTATTTTCATGACTATGAAAATTGTAGATTCACACTGAAGGCATCAAAACTATGAATTAATACATGTGGAATGATATACTTAACAAAAAAGTGTGAAACAACTGAAAATATGTCTTATATTCTAAGTTCTTCAAAGTAGCCACCTTTTGCTTTGATTACTGCTTTGCACACTCTTGGCATTCTCTTGATGAGCTTCAAGAGGTAGTCACCTGAAATGGTATTCCAACAGTCTTGAAGGAGTTCCCAGAGATGCTTAGCACTTGTTGGCCCTTTTGCCTTCACTTTGCGGTCCAGCTCACCCCAAACCATCTCGATTGGGTTCAGGTCATCTGGCGTAGCACCCCATCACTCTCCTTCTTGGTCAAATAGCCCTTACACAGCCTGGAGGTGTGTTTGTGGTCATTGTCCTGTTGCAAACCGGATGGAATAGCATGCCGCTGCAAGATGCTGTGGTAGCCATGCTGGTTCAGTATGCCTTCAATTTTGAATAAATCCCCAACAGTGTCACCAGCAAAGCACCCCCACACCATCACCTCCATGCTTCACGGTGGGAACCAGGCATGTAGAGTCCATCCGCTCACCTTTTCTGTGTCACACAAAGACACGGTGGTTGGAACCAAAGATCTCAAATTTGGACTCATCAGACCATAGCACAGATTTCCACCGGTCTAATGTCCATTCCTTGTGTTCTTTAGCCCAAACAAGTCTCTTCTGCTTGTTGCCTGTCCTTAGCAGTGGTTTCCTAGCAGCTATTTTACCATGAAGGCCTGCTGCACGCAGTCTCCTCTTAACAGTTGTTGTAGAGATGTGTCTGCTGCTAGAACTCTGTGTGGCATTGACCTGGTCTCTAATCTGAGCTGCTGTTAACCTGCCATTTCTGAGGCTGGTGACTCGGATGAACTTATCCTCCGCAGCAGAGGTGACTCTTGGTCTTCCTTTCCTGGAGCAGTCCTCATGTGAGCCAGTTTCTTTGTAGCGCTTGATGGTTTTTGCGACTGCACTTGGGGACACTTTCAAAGTTTTCCCAATTTTTCGGACTGACTGACCTTCATTTCTTAAAGTAATGAAGGCCACTCGTTTTTCTTTACTTAGCTGCTTTTTTCTTGCCATAATACAAATTCTAACAGTCTATTCAGTAGGACTATCAGCTGTGTATCCACCTGACTTCTGCCCAACACAACTCATGGTCCCAACCCCATTTATAAGGCAAGAAATCCCACTTATTAAACCTGACAGGGCACACCTATGAAGTGAAAACCATTTCAGGTGACTACCTCTTGAAGCTCATCAAGAGAATGCCAAGTGTGCAAAGCAGTAATCAAAGCAAAAGGTGGCTACTTTGAAGAACCTAGAATATAAGACATAATTACAGTTGTTTCACACTTTTTTGTTAAGTATATAATTCCACATGTGTTAATTCATAGTTTTGATGCCTTCAGTGTGAATCTACAATTTTCTTAGTCATGAAAATACAGAAAACTCTTTGAATGAGAAGGTGTGTCTAAACTTTTGGTCTATACTGTATATAATAAAGTAAAAAAAGTACATATACCGTGCTTGCAACCCATCTTATTATATAATAAATTTGAATGATGGTCTTTAGCACAAATGCATAAATGGTGACTGGAAGGTACCATGAAGAGCCAAGTTTAAGGCAAAGAACAAAAAGTGGCAAAGGCCTCAAGAGATAGTAAAATGACATGGGAAAACATCAATGAAATGATTCAAAAGTAAGGAATGGAAAAGGAGAACAGAAAACAAAGAAGAATGGAAATAATGGACAGAGGAGGAAAAGGCCCAGAACAAATCGTAGCAGCATTCAAGAAAGCACAATAAAATTTTAGCCAATGGAAACTGAAAACATTGTCCAGCGACCAATTGCTCCATTGGTGTTCAAGCCTTATCAGTAGGCACCACCGATCCAGCCAGGTTGCAATCTATTATAGGTCTACCCTTGGCATAAGTGGGATGCCAATTACATTGTTTTATTGCTATTTCTCATGCTTAATTTTGTGTGATCCCTTAGGCCCCATTCACACGACCGTATGTCTTCCTAGATCCGTAGAAAAACGGCATGGAAGTATGTCCGTACTTCCGCAAAAATATGGATACGGAAGCAAACTGAAGCATCTAAACACTTCCGTATTTTTGCGGATCCGCAGGTGTTTTTGAAATTATTTTACATAAAGCTTTTAATAGAAAAAAAGAAAAATAAATAAAAAATGGTTTAAAACTGTCACCTCAGAGCTTTGGCGCCATTTTGTGTTGCTTTGACTGCACAGAGAGCTTTGTGAGAGACTTGTGCTTGATCGGCATCTTTTTCTGGCTTAAATTCTTTGGCTGTCATGGCTTGCGAGTGGGATATGGTCTTTTGGCTCTTCTCTCTGCGATTCGGACTGCAGCCTGCGCTAACGTCTGAGGAACCAAGAAGGCGGAGGCAGTGGGTTCATCCCGTTGTCTCCCAGTGCCTTCAGAAGGGGCACTTTTATCGGCTGTACAATGACGTACCCTGATAAATTTCAGGGTTATTGCCATTTGTATTTGGCAGCCTTTGATAGTTTGCTGGCGTCTCTGCGTTCTGGGCTGACCTTCCAGGACACCATGATGAGGCGCTGCATTGCCCCTGAGGAAAGACTTCTTGTCACCTTGAGGTAAGTTTCTTCATTGACTGAATTTTTCTCCCAAGCAAAGATATTTAAAGGGGTTGTCCGGGTTCAGAGCTGAACCCGGACATACCTTTCAATTCACCCAGGCAGCCCGCCTGAACAGGGCATCGGAGCATCCTATGCTCCGATGCCCTCCTTTGCCCTGTGCTAATTAGCGCAGGGCAAAGGAATTTAGCCCGGTTCCGGTGACGTACCGGGCTCTGCCAGGCGGAGACTTCCGCCCGGCAGTGAGCCCGGTGACGTCATCGGCGCTGTTGGGCGGGCTTTAGCGCTGCCCTAGCCATTCAAACGGCTAGGGCAGCGCTAAAGCCGGCCCATTACGGCCGGTGACGTCACCGAACTCACTGCCGGGCGGAAGCATCCGCCCGGCAGTGAATGTTTACAAACAAAAGAGCCCTTGCCCTGCGCGATCCAGCGCAGGGCAAGGGAGGGCATCGGAGCATGAGATGCTCCGATGCCCTGTTCAGGAGGGCTGCCGGAGTCAAAACCTGGGTATGTCCGGGTTCAGCTCTGAACCCGGACAACCCCTTTAAGATAACTGAACTAATAATTTTTTTCTTTTTTCCACAGGTTCCTTGCGACTGGAAACTCGTTTGCGTCCTTGCACTACGAGTACCTCCTGGGAATCTCAACCATATCTGGGATTGTCTGTCACACTTGTGAACTTATGTGGCAACAACTCAGACCTGCGGTGATGCCCCAACCCAAGGCAGAAGATTGGCTGAAAATTGTCGACGGGTTCTATCAATCAGTGCAGTTTCCTCACTGCATCGGGGCGTTGGATGGTAAGCACATTCGTGTGAAGAAGCCGCCACACTCAGGGTCCCAATATTTTAATTACAAACAATATTTTTCTGTGGTTCTGTTGGCTTTGGCTGACAGTAACTACAGATTTATTATTGTTGATACTGGGGCCTATGAAAGCACAGCTGACGACCGCATCTTCTGTTCTTCCAGAATGGGTGAACGGCTTTGTGCCAACCAACTAGCCCTGCCAGAGCCAAGGCAGTGGTGATCCACAGCCCGCCCCCATTAAAGTGAAAGTTGCCATAGCGCAGTTCTGGGCCCACAAAGGGGCCTATTTAATTTTTGTTTTGTTTTTTTTTTTTTACTAAAGAAAGTAGTATATATTCTACTTTCTTTAGGTAAAAAAAATTGGATTGCGTCTTTAGCATTCCAACTATATATTTAAATATGTCTAATCTTTATTGGGTGCTGAACATGTATGTTCCACAAAAATAGTGGAACTTACAATATTCAGCATCCATTCTATAGCGGTCATATACTGACCACTGCCACAATCTAAGTATTAAATAAAAACAGACTCATTTTTAGCTTTAAATAATAAATCAATTTTTATTTTGAAAAAAAAATATATATTTTTAATTTTAATTTAAAACTTTTGTTTTATAAATTAAATAAATCTCTTGTATAAGAGTGCGGGGTATGATTGGGGGGATAGGGTGGGGTTGTGTGTTGGGGGGAGGTTGTGTGGGGGGGTAGGTGGGAAAGCGATGCATGGAAACAGTTGATTGTGTGGGGTACAACTGTTTCCGTGCATCATTGAGAATATCGACAATCCCCATAGGGGCTGTAGGCCCTGCAAACAGCTCCAAAAGGGTAGCCACTGAGGACACACATAAAGCATGCCTGTCCTTGGGAAAATCATCCATTAATGCCCCAAGTCCAAGCATGAGCTTGTCCCCACGGCTGGCGGGCTTGTTCCTGGACAGATACTCCAGGACCTGAGTATCAATCAGGTCCTTTGTGCTCTGTCCAGGAAGAGCCCTGGCGGAAACCCCGCGCCGTTTTGAAGCTCTTCGAGAAACATCCAGTGGCGCAACTGTCTCCATGGGGGATGCCGATATCTCCGGGAGTGGGGTGGGTCGGGGCGGTGGAGTAAGGGCAAGAGAGGAGACAGGTTGAGGGGACATCTCAGGAGCCTGGCTTGGACCGGGCTCCTCCTCCAGATTGTCGACTGTCCTTAAAAAAAACCCAAAAGAGTTTATTAAATACTTCAATAATTATCATGCAATATACATCATAAAATATATTATATATACTTACTCCTTTAGGGCGAAGACCGGCTTTAAAAAAGCCAACTGCCGGGAATATATGTAGGGGTTTTTTTTGCGCCCCCTCGCCTGATTTCCCTTTTTGGTGTGACTCTCTTTTGAACTGGTCCCTCGCACTGTTCCATCTGGTTTTCAGCATCTTGACAAAAAAAATATCAGAAATAATAATTAAACTAAAATATAATATAAAATATAAAAAATTGCACGTGTAATCATATATTCATATGCAGGCTGGCTAGGCCCAAGTATGAAAACTTTGGCCCAGCCAGCCTGCACATGAATATATGATTGCACGAGCATCATGTCACTACATAAAGAAATTACAAGATATAAAAATACATGCATGCATACGTGTGCAAGCAAAATGACATGATGCTCGTGCAATTATGATTTCATGTGCAGGCTGGCTAGGCCCAAGTATGAAAACTTGGGCCTAGCCAGCCTGCACATGAATATATGATTGCACGAGCATCATGTCACTACATACAAATATTACAAAACATAAAAATACATAACATTTACATATATGTACTTACCCAGATTTCTTTTTTCCTTATTGGAAGCCTTATGCCACTCGCATACCTCCCAACCGTCCCGGATCCAGCGGGACAGTCCCGGATTGCAGTGGCAGTCCCGCTGTCCCGGTACGGGGGAGGTATGTCCCGGTCTCTGGCAGCTGTCTCTGCGTCCATAGGACGCAGAGACACTTGCCTGTTGCAGGAAGGAGCAGACAGCCGGAATCGGCTATCTGCTTCTTCCATCTTCCCTCCTGTCCCCCCTGCAGCTCCCCGTACCTTTCATCCATGCATCGGGTCTCGGCGGGGGGGCGGGGCCGGCCGTCAGAATTGGCTCCGCCCCCTTCAGACACGAGCAGAAGATCTTCCTGCTGGTGATGCTGGCCCTGCTGCTAGGAAAAAGGTAAGTGTAATACTTTTATTTTTTTAACTTTCTGTGAACTGTGTTTATTATCCCTGGACTGTGACATCAATGTTAATCCCTGGACTGTGACACCACTGTGTTTATTATCCCTGTACTGTGACATCACTGTGTTTTATTATCCCTGGACTGTGACATCACTGTGTTTATTATCCCTGGACTGTGACATCACTGTCTTTATTATCCCTGGACTGTGACATCACTGTGTTTATTATCCCTGTACTGTGACATCACTGTGTTTTATTATCCCTGGACTGTGACATCACTGTGTTTATTATCCCTGTACGGTGACATCACTGTGTTTTATTATCCCTGGACTGTGACATCACTGTGTTTTATTATCCCTGGACTGTGACATCACTGTGTTTATTATCCCTGGACTGTGACATCACTGTCTTTATTATCCCTGGACTGTGACATCAATGTTTATTATCCCTGGACTGTGACATCACTGTGTTTATTATCCCTGGACTGTGACATCACTGTGTTTATTATCCCTGTACAGTGACATCGCTGTGTGTATTATCCCAGTGCAGGAAGAGGTAAGTGGTCCGTGTTTGTGTGTTTGTTTTCTATTTTTCAGGGTCGTGAATGCAGAGGACTACGTCGGATTCGGTGGACTGCGTCGGACCAGCTTTTTTTTTTTTTAATAAAATAGTCAAACAGGGGTCTGGGGGAGTGTTTATTTCAATAAAATGTTTTATACTTGTGTGTGTGTATTTTTTTTTTACAATATTACAGTTTTAGTAATTATGGCTATCTACAGACGGCCCTGATTACTAATACTGGGCTTAGTGCTTGCCGGTATGGCAGGCCAGCAGTAACCCCAACATCTATTACCTTGGCACCCACCGCCACCAGGGTTGCCGAGAAGAGCCGGGTACCCGCAGGACCGGACCCTCTAAATTGAGGGTCTGGCTCTGGTGCGGCTGCAGGCTGGTACCATTAGGCTGGGAAGGGCCAATAACCGTGTCCCTTCCCACCCAGGTAGTGCCAGGCTGCCGCTGCTGGTTGTATCTGGCTGGCGAAGGAAAAAAAGGGGGGGACCCCACACCATTTTTTTAAAAAATGATTTAATTATTTTTGTAAAAAAATGGCGTGGGGTCCCCCCCTTTTTTTCCTTCGCCAGCCAGGTCCCTCTTTCTCTCTTTGCAAAGTTGGGAGGTATGCACTCGTCTTCAAGCAGCTCCTCAGCGACCTCATCCCACGACCGGTCCTTGCGGACACGGTCGTGGTAGAGGTCGCTTCTAACGTCCCAGATTTCTGGGCGCTCTTCTATCAGAGTTATTAATTTTTCCATAGAGAAATTCATATTTTCTGAATATTGCTGGCAAAAAAGCAGAGTACTATCCTGATCAAATGATCAAATGCCTCTGGCAAAAAAACAGTTGGATCCAGACTATAGTCTGGAAAATGTATCAATTTTGGGGGCTGGCGTAGAGCCAAATATGCATTTATGCATATATACGGAAATGGATCTGCAAAAATACGGAAGACATACGGAAAGTCTTCCGTAGCATTCCGCAATTTTGCGGACCCATTGACTTGAATGGGGCCACGGACGTGATATTTCGGCCAAGTATAGGACATGTTTTATTTTTTTTGCGGGAGAACTTCCGTGAGATACGGCTGCAGAATGCACACAGTGTGCATTCCGCATTTTGTTTCTCCAATGCAAAATGAATGGGGCCATATGGTTCCGCATCTTATCCACAAAATTGCGGATAAGATGCGGAAATGTACATATGGTCGTGTGAATGGGGCCTTATACTCAGGGGTTGGATTCAAATTTTTAACAACAGGTTCTCTACTCAACGGCGGACAAGTGGCGTCACGATACATGTTTACACATACATAGACCATATGCAACAAACATACACATAAATACACCATATACATGGTACACATACAAAAATACACTATATATACACTACACACACATACCACCCAACTAAAGTGCTAAACTATCAGCGGTGTGCAAAGCAATGGAAGCGAACACCTCCAGCTGCCCTGCCACCACCAAAGCACCGGATCGGGACTCAGCTGGTAACACAGTTCTCCGATCCAGTTGTAATTTTAACAACCGGATGTGGAGAACTGAAGGGAACTGGCTGAATCCCATGCCTACTTATACTGTCTTGACCTTGAGCATTTTGACTTGACTATTGATACATTTACCCTGCACCGACTGAACAGGCAATTATTGGGAAAGAACTGTTCCTTCCCAATAATTGCCTGCTCTTCGGTGTAGTTAAAGAGATGATTTACATGCCGCCATCAATTCCATCATATGAGGATGAGCAACCACTCTTCCTAATTCCCCATCCATTACTTTTGGGCAGCAGATTACTATTTCCACAGGACGATCTGCTACCCATAAATTATGATTTAGGTGTCAGCATAAATGATGAATTAACCGGGTAAACATGCATTTGCTTGTTCATCTGGTGATCCGTGGCACCTTTACACACCAGGTTATTGGGAACAAGCATACATACATACATACATACACATTGTGTATTCATTCCCAATGATAGGATAGTAGGCCCTTGTAAAGGAAATATTAAACAAATTAAAGCCAGTACATTGTGAGTAGTAAGGCTATGTGTAGAAAGGCCCATCTGTCAAACACTATTACTCCTGAAAAATGATATATTCTATAGTTGCCAACATCCTAAAATGTATTTATATGAAATAATGAATCCTCTTCCCTCCAAAGTGTCTTGGAGATCTCCATAATATTTTATCTGGAATCTCCTTAGCTGTTGTTTAGCTTTCACTAAAAATTGTCACATGTCTTAGCTGTTGACATGCAATAGAATTGTTACTCTGGTTGGAATCTAGAGCAATTACGGAAACTTGTAATTAATCCCAGCTCTGTCGCTCCCAGGGACCATAACAATGAGGCAAGTGTAGCATAAATCATTCCTAACAGTGCTGAGAATAAATGGAGCCGATTAATAGATATTGGATCTGCGTTTCCTCTGTGTCTATTATTGAAGCTTTTAAAGTGTCAGTCAGGCAGTTTCATAATAAGCAGTAAATATTTGAATGCTACTTATCTTATTTCGACAATCAGCACATTATACTGTGTTTGACTAATAGAGTTCAGTAAACTCAAACTTTCAAGGTAATGGATTGTGCTTTAAACCTGCAAAATGAACGACTTTGTGCCCAGTTACTATACTAAAAATATCCAGTGTCCTCAGTAGAATATGTACTAGCCATTCATTCTTGATATCAAAGCAATATAAAATGGGAGACATCTTTAAGAACTATTATATCATCACTTTAGATTCACCGACTGGTATACTATTTGGCCAAAAGTATGTGGACACCTGACCATCACACCTATATGAAATGGGCGCGGGCCAGAGTTCCAGTCGCAGCACAGCAAACATGCCGAGAGGCGACCGGACTAAAACTACAACATGTCGTAATTTTAGTCCGGACGCCTCTCTGCATGCTTGCCGTGCTGCGGCCGGAACTCTGTCCTGCCTCCATTATAGTGAATGGGGCCAGAGCGTGGTTCCTGCCACACACATGCACTAGCGGCAGCATGGATCCGGCAGGCTGTTCACCCACCGGAACCTAAAGGTATCACCACATAATGTGGTTGTGAGCTGTTTTGCTGTGGTAAATTAGGGCTACTTTCACACTAGCGGCAGGGGTGTCCAGCAAGCTGTTTCGGCGGGTGAACAGACTGCCGGATCCGTGCTACCGCTAGTGCACGTCTGCGGCCAGAACTATGCTCCATCCCATTCACTATAATGGGGGCGGGCCGGAGTTCCAGCCGCAGCACGGCAAACATGACGAGAGGCGGCCGGACTAAAACTACGACATGTTGTAGTTTTAGTCCGGTCGCCTTTTGGCATGTTTGCTGTGCTGTGGCCAGAACTCTGGCCCGCGCCCATTATAGTGGATGGGGAGAGAGCTTAGTTTCGGTCACACACATCCACTAGCAGCAGCACGGATCCGGCAGGCTGTTCACCCACTGGAACAGCCTGCCGGACACCCCTGCCGCTAGTGTGAAA
The DNA here is from genome assembly GCA_900303285.1 of Rhinella marina. Classification (NCBI taxonomy): domain Eukaryota; kingdom Metazoa; phylum Chordata; class Amphibia; order Anura; family Bufonidae; genus Rhinella; species Rhinella marina. Next base: position 236,959 of record ONZH01004367.1, read on the forward strand.
GTAGTGTAAGGCCTTCTGTGAGATTTTAGAGTAAGTGGGAATATTGGCACATTCAGCCAAAACAGCATTGTGAGGTTAGGTAGTGAGATTAGACATGAAGGCCTGGTCACTCAAGTTCTTCAATACTAAACTTGTCATACTAATATTACCACATACATCACAATATTTTAGCAATTATCTACACAATCTGCTTAAACAGCTAAAATGTTTACATGTTGTAGGCTATTAAAATTATTATTGCATCTTATTTTTGTGGCAAGTGAGAGAGAAGCAGAAAGACACACACAGACATGATGCAGCAGCTAATATGAGGTGTTTTCCTGTCTCACAGCTACTGGATTCATATCTACACTGCTTTAGTGAAATAAAATCTCTTCTCTGTGTGTACAGTGTATAGGAGACATCGTAGGAGCTCATCTCTACCACTAGCTTGGAGAAACCTACCAAATACAGACAGAGCCTGCAAAGGGGAAAACAATTGATAAATGCCAGATACAAGCCAAGGGCAGATAATAATCTACACACTCAACCACTTATTATGAATAATCATCTGAAATGACAGGTGATAACTGGATAATACATTCTCATAGAAACTAATGGACAGAGTTGCTTCCATGCAGAGCCATCTCTGGATGTAGTGGCTAGCAGCGATCTCACCAGGCAGAACTGAGGGCACAGAAGTTTCTGCAGACAGGTGGGGGTTCTAGAGGTGGGACAAACATCTACTGTATTAGTAATTAATGGTCTTATATGCCATTAATGTGCCTTATATGTCTAAGGTGGGAATACCTCTTTAAGAGGTTAAATATTTGGAATGTTTTAGGCTACTTTCACACTAGTGTTTTTCATGGATCTGCAAAAACGCTTCCATTCTGATAATACAACCACCTGCACCGTTATGAACAGATCCGGTTGTATTATCTTTTACATGGCCAAGACAGATCCGTCATGAACACCATTGAAAGTTGATAGGGGATGGATCCGTTTTCTATTGTGTCAGAGAGTTATTCTGTCCGCGATGCGGATGCAACCAAATGGAACAGAATGCATTCTGGTGCATTCCATTTCATTGAGTTCGGTTTTGTCCCCATTGACGGTTCTCAATAGCTGTTAAATAAGTTTTGATATAATATTAATTAGTATTTGATAGAAAGGATTTATTACACTACACACAGACATCTATAGGAATACACAAGGGCGATGGGAAGTCTGTATGAGAATGTCAAAACCTATATTTGAGGTTTCCATATACGACAATGTATAAGTACATTAGCAGAACACGCCTGTATCGATGGTATAAATGACTGACAGAGACCGGCAAGGGGGTCTGGAAGACACACGGAGCCTGGAAGATGGAAGACACACATGGAGCCCGAGAAGGAAGTTCCTACCCTTCAGCATTGATACTTTAAGTACATTCCTATTCACGCATAGACTAAGACTTTTCCTAAACTATTCTTGTAACTAATCAACTTCTATGAGAACTGAACATAAAAGCTCATTATTCATTTTTTTTATATAACTTTTGTTGAATCCTGGTGAATGAGTCCTCCGGGTGTTCCTTACTCCAAATAACGAATACATTATATTTGGAGAGGAGAACCAGTTTTATATTTTTCATGCATATTTATTACAACAGCAGAAATCCTATAACGGATCTCAACAGCGGAAAGGGAAAGCGCAGATGTGAAAGTAGCCTTATATTTGTTCTAATCATGAATACAAAAAAATATATTGGCCTATATTTACTAATGTATCGGTGTGGAAATCTGTCTAAATAAGTGGTTCAAAATTGCACAATTTGGAGCATTTAAAGGGGTTGTTCAGCCGTTAATATTGATGACCTATCATTAGGAGAGATCATCAATATCTGATCTGAGGGGTTCCAACACCCGACACTCTCACTAAGCAGCTGTTTGAATAGGAGTCGGCACTCCATGCGAGCGTCGCTTCCTCTTCATTACACTGCACTTCGTCTCGGAAGTGCAGTGTAATACAAGCACCTGCCCCATTCAAGTGAATGGAGCAAGTGCTAGTAATTCCACAATGCTGCCGCTCCACTGAAGGTGTAATGACGCCTCTTTTTTAAACAGCTGATCGGCTGGACAACCTCCTTATGGTTTCTACACTTTTCCCAGACATACCTGAAAAAGGAGCAAGGCTTAAAAAAAGTAGACAGGGCTTTGCTGGAATGGAGGTAGGTTTAAGATACGCCATTTTGCACAAAATGTTTGGCATAATTTTGGTGCAACCAAAAGTTGGTATACAGTCAGAAAAAAACGTCTATCCGTGCACCAGATAGATCTTACAACCATGAGCCACAGTGATAAATCTGCAGCAGGTCTAGACATCCTGTCTAAGTTTTCCACCATCTTTACCATTAGTAAAGCTGGATCATTGTTTATACAAATGTAAAAACATAAATCAATAATAATTTATTATGTAATGACATGCTGCATTATATTATTAGACCTTTCCATACTAAGGGGAAAGAAATGGTAAAAAAGGTAGAAGCTGGCCAGGTATCATTAACATAGTGTGCATAACATTTGTTTTTCTATTAAAAAAAATGAACACCATCAACTTGCTCTCCAAAAGTAAATACATGTAGCCTTCAAGATAAAGCGTGGTCGTGAGGACGTCACAAAACAAGCAATGCAATCTCTATAACTTCGCCTACGACTAAAACAAACAGTGTTTAAGAAATCCCAGCACTAGACATAATGTTTTGTTCTGTCAAGTTGTCATTTACCGTAACCCATACCAAAAAAATACTAGGTTAAAAGGGTAACGGTTACTAGCGCCATTCAGTTTATACAACTACTACATGAAAGGAAATGACTGTCAAACATGTCAATGAGAATTCTGTAAACGCCTACGGATTTTAAGGACAAGATGTTGCACAGCAATCTGTTCATGACACAATTTTTGTTAACAATGGTGGGAGTTGCAATAATTAAACCAATGTGATTCCTCTGATATGCTTCACTAATATCATAAGAATTCATTATTGGAAATCCTTTATGGGGTTGTCCTACAACAAACACTTAGGAGGTCATTTAGTAAGACCGGCGTTTTAGATGCTGGTCTTAATAACCCCTGTTCTGGAGGTGGATCAGCAGAAGTTATGAAGAGGCGCCGGCCTCTACATAACTTTGGCATATCCACCGTCGGTCTAAATGTAAGGCAGCTTCCTTGCTAGCTTACATTTAGACCATTTTCTATGGCTAAAACAGGCGTAGAAAATGATAAATGAGACGTGCCTGCTGGACCACCCACCTTCCCCGCCCACACCACGTCCACTTGTTTTAGACCTGACAAGTGGCATATATCAAATAGTAAATTACCCTCTTATTCTTTATCTACAGGATAGGTCATAAGTTCCTGATCATCAGGGGTCATTAGATGGGACACTTGCTGATCATGAAAATGAGGCATTGCAGGGAGACACCCAAAAAATCCAGACCGCTCATTTAGCTCATGTCATGTATAATTTCAAAGTGTCTCTGTGTGTCAACGGCTTTGTAACTGTATGCAACCGGCAGCAGCATGTTCCCTTTAAGTTATCATTACTGGACATTAAAAAGTGAAGCATCGGTGAGTGTCCTGGTTGCTTCACTGCAGTTATCTTTATCGAATTTAGAACAAGAATTAAACACCATAGATGCTGCTGCAGCCCTCAACTCTTTCCATATCTGCTATAGGCTTTAATAGAGAGGGACATGCACAAGTCACTGTTACATTGATTATTACGGAGAAGGTGCCCAATGTCAATCTGTGAATGGTAGTGGTAGAACCAGCATTTTCCTGATGATTGTTCCATAGGTGGGACCTGCACATATCAGATATTCATCACATATTCTCAGGCATTTATGTACTTTTGTAGTTGGTTGCTCAATACACTGTCCTGAGCTTTAATATATAGTACTTATATATTGGACTCAATTATAATAATCAAGCTATTCAGTGTTCACTCTCATTTAACCAACACAGAATATGATAACATAATGTACTGAACACTTTGCTACAGAGGAAATCTAGGCGTGCTCTAACTGGCCTAGTTGCTTCATATATATTGATTGCTTGGTTGCTTCTGTATATGTCATTGGAACATTTTTTTGAAACCTGTTCTTAAAACTTATCTATACATCACCAATAGTATCTGAACTGGAAATAACAACATAAAAAATGTACTGTATCACTTTCATCTTCAAACTTCTCTCCAAAGCCATACATAGCATCTTCTTCATACAAGTTATTAGGTTATGACTGTATTGCATAAGGATAATTCATATTATCCCCTACTCTTCAAACACAAATAACCACAGCAAAATAATATTGTGGCAAATAATCTGTGGCACTAGCCACCCTTTTATCTATAACACCATACAGCACAGTTGGGTAAACCAATTGCGGCACCTGAAAGATGGACCATGGCATGCATGACCTCTAGGCCCTCACACTAACTAGGAGCCAGCAGTGCCCGCACCTCCACGGGTGGGCCAAGAGCAACTGCTCTTTCTCCTTGACCAATCTTCTTGGTGGCCCGAATCCATCCAAAAGTGGAAATCTGCTGCAAAGCTTAAGTCCGCCCCCCCAGACAAGAAACAGTGCAATGAAGATTGATTTTATCTCACTGAGGCTCATCTGAAACTGGGGATCTGCCGCAAAGCCTAAGTCCCCCAACAGGCGAGAAATAGTTCCCTTATCTCACCATGGACCATAGCAACCAACAACATAAGATTGAAATACCACAATCTCACCTTACAACATAGAATATCACAACAAAATTTATAATAAGGGCAGGTTGAGTTGTTTCTGGATTTAACCTGATATATAGAAATAAAATGAATCTGTTATTCCTCACCTTCTCTGTCTTAGATTCTCCCAAAACTGCCTCACTCCTGATCACCAATTACATTTACACCTTTTTTTTCAAATCAAAGAAGTGCCCTCAAGTTTCCCCTTAAATAACTGTTGCCATCAGCCATTTAGCCATCTTCCCTATACCAGACAAGACCCCATAGTCTGCTCCTCCTGTCTAAAGCACCAAACCTGGGGTGTGTCTTATAGTCTGATCTGTCTCATAGTTCGAAAAATACGGTACTTGTTGGTCTCCCTAATGAGAAAAAGCACCCCCAAGAGTACCTCCAAGGCAACTCAGCTTAGTAGGGCAACTTTCTCTTGATATACCTAGGGGGAGATTTATCAACCTGGTGTAAAGGAAACTTGGCTTAGTTGCCCATAGGAACCAATCAGATTCCACATTTCATTTTCCAAAGGAGCTGTGAAAGATAAAAGGTGGGTCCAAAAGCAGAGCCCGGGAACTATAGGCCGGTAAGTTTAACATCTGTTTGAGGGTTTTCTAAGAGATGCTATCTTGGAGTACCTCAATGAAAATAAGCAAATTACTCCATATCAGCATGGCTTCATGAGGGATCGGTCATGTCAAACCAATTTAATCAGTTTCTATGAGGAGGTAAGTTCTAGACTGGACCGCAGCGAATCAATGGATGTCGTATATCTGGACTTCTCCAAAGCATTTGACACTGTACCACATAAAAGGTTAGTATATAAAATGAGAATGCTTGGCCTGGGAGAAAATGTCTGTATGTGGGTAAGTAACTGGCTCAGTGATAGAAAACAGAGGGTGGTTATTAATGGTACATACTCAGATTGGGTCACTGTCACTAGTGGGGTACCACAGGGGTCAGTATTGGGCCCTATTCTCTTCAATATATTTATTAATGATCTTGTAGAAGGCTTGCACAGTAAAATATCAATTTTTGCAGATGACACTAAACTGTGTAAAGTAATTAACACAGAAGAGGACAGTACACTGCTACAGATGGATCTGGATAGACTGGAGGCTTGGGCAGAGAAGTGGCAGATGAGGTTTAACACTGACAAATGTAAGGTTATGCATATGGGAAGGAATAATGCAAGTCACCAGTACATACTAAATGGTAAAATATTGGGTAACTCTGACATGGAAAAGGACCTAGGAATTTTAGTGAACAGCAAACTAAGCTGCAGAAACCAGTGTCAGACAGCTGCTGCCAAGGCCAATAAGATAATGGGTTGCATCAAAAGAGGCATAGATGCCCGTGATGAGAACATAGTCCTGCCACTTTACAAATCACTAGTCAGACCACACATGGAGTACTGTGTACAGTTCTGGGCTCCTGTGAACAAGGCAGACATAGCAGAGCTGGAGAGGGTTCAGAGGAGGGCAACTAAAGTAATAACTAGAATGAGTGGACTACAGTACCCAGAAAGATTATCAAAATTAGGGTTATTCACTTTAGAAAAAAGACGACTGAGGGGAGATCTAATAACTATGTATAAATATATCAGAGGTCAGTACAGAGATCTCTCCCATGATCTATTTATCCCCAGGACTGTGACTGTGACGAGGGGACATCCTCTGCGTCTGGAGGAAAGAAGGTTTGTACACAAACATAGAAGAGGATTCTTTACGGTAAGAGCAGTGAGACTATGGAACTCTCTGCCTGAGGAGGTGGTGATGGTAAGTTCACTAAAAGAGTTCAAGAGAGGCCTGGATATATTTTTGGAGGTTAATAATATTACAGGTTATAGTTACTAGAGAGGGGTCGTTGATCCAGGGAGTAATTCTGATTGCCTGATTGGAGTCGGGAAGGAATTTTTTTCCCCTAAAGTGGGGAAAATTGGCTTCTACCTCACAGGGGTTTTTTGCCTTCCTCTGGATCAACTTATAGGAAAACAGGCCGAACTGGATGGACAGATGTCTTTTTTCGGCCTTATATACTATGTTACTATGATTAGTTGCTATGAACAAATAAGCCAGTTCTACTTTACATCAGTTTGATAAATCTCCCCCTAGTATTTTTGTCTTTTTGAAATGAGAACTGGCTTGCATGTCTAATTTCTAGTGGAGTATTTTGTGATGGTCTCTATTTTCAGAAGAGTCCTAGGAGGCAACAGAATATTATATACCAATTTCCAAGATTTTGTCAAATGGGATGAAAAATCAATTTTAAGAAATGTGCTTGTCTCTAATATCTATCTATCTACAGGACCTTGACGACGTGTTCATACCCTTTGAACTTTTCCACACTTTCCAGATTTTTATTTAAATGTTTGAAAACCATGTATCATTTTCTTTTCACTTCACACATACTTACTACTTTGTGTTGGTCTATCACAAAAAAAAATCCCTATAAAATACATTTAATTTCGCAAGCATAACATGAAAAAATGTCGAAAAGATCAAGGGGTATGAATACTTTTTGCATGATAGGGCAGCAGAAAGACTGGAGATCAGGCTCTGGAGGTAGTGAACTGGAAGTTGGCAAATATGACAGAAGTCCAGTGCTGCATTGCACAGGAGGTTATTGAGAGAAGAGTATTGAGGTAGTACAAATGCCTTTTTAGGTACATGTCTTGCACACATGTAACAGAGTGGATGGTTAGGTGACAAGTGACCATTAGTTAGTGCAGTGTGAGAGGTGTGCCTGCCATCATTCTGTGTGGACTGCATCCTCAATGGAGAGTAGTATCAGCTCTGGAGAGTCCACCATCAGAGCTATGGCAATAGACAGTTTAGTTTGGGCACCAGCGTTTGGGCAAGTGGTACTGTAAAGTACTTGTTTGGATTAGAGAGGATTTCTGCAACAAAATGGGAAAAAAACTGCCATCATAGTATGGTTTCCTTCTCCATAAAGATGTTCATAAAGCAATTAGTGTTGGCATTTTAATCAATCATTTGTCCTCATGCACACAGCAGCACAGTGTTCTGATCAGTTTTGTACCACAGAGTCATGAGGATGTGTGTCCTGTAGGCAGGGCCGTATTAGCAACTAGGCACCGGGGGCACGGTGCCTAGGGCGGCAGGTTGCGGGGGGCAGCACCCCGCCGGGAGAATATAACAATTGTGAAAAAAAAAAAAAAAACATCCTGGATTTTTTTTTTATTATTATTATTTCCGAGGGGGGGGGGGGTTGGCTGCTGCTGTCGGGTGGCTCGGGGTATCGGCAACCATGCTGGTGCTAAACTCTTCCCTTTATAAGATGCAGTGCATCTTATAAAGGGAATACTAGCTTCCATAAAAGCGCTCACTAGCCTGCAGGAGGAGGGGGAGTGAAGCGCTGGTAGCGCTGTACAGTACTTACCCCTCCTCCTGCTTGATCTTCCTGAGGCCGGCGCTGCTGTGTCCTGACTGCCTGCAGCGTCAGGACGTACAGAGCGCCCTCTGACCTGACGCTGCAGGAGGTCAGGTGACTTCAGCGTGGGCCCCTGGAAGAGGAGAGAGCCAGGACCGGAGGTAAGTTTATTTATTTTTTCTTGTCTGATCTGAGGTCTGAAGTGGGGGCCAAAAAGGGATCTTAAAAGGTGAGGACAGAATGGGGGGGGGTCTGAAATGGTGGGACAGAATGGGGGGGTCTGAAATGGTGGGACAGAATGGGGGGGTCTGAAATGGTGGGACAGAATGGGGGGGGGTCTGAAATGGTGGGACAGAATGGGGGGTCTGAAATGGTGGGACAGAATGGGGGGGTCTGAAATGGTGGGACAGAATGGGGGGTCTGAAATGGTGGGACAGAATGGGGGGGTCTGAAATGGTGGGACAGAATGGGGGGTCTGAAATGGTGGGACAGAATGGGGGGTCTGAAATGGTGGGACAGAATGGGGGGTCTGAAATGGTGGGACAGAATGGGGGGGGTCTGAAATGGTGGGACAGAATGGGGGGGGGTCTGAAATGGTGGGACAGAATGGGGGGGGGTCTGAAATGGTGGGACAGAATGGGGGGGGTCTGAAATGGTGGGACAGAATGGGGGGGGGTCTGAAATGGTGGGACAGAATGGGGGGATCTGAAATGGTGGGACAGAATGGGGGGGTCTGAAATGGTGGGACAGAATGGGGGGATGTGAAATGGTGGGACAGAATGGGGGGTCTGAAATGGTGGGACAGAATGGGGGGGGTCTGAAATGGTGGGACAGAATGGGGGGGTCTGAAATGGTGGGACAGAATGGGGGGGATCTGAAATGGTTGGACAGAAATGGGGACCAGAAAGGGGGGTCTAAAATGGGGGCTAGAAAAGGGGTTCTGACATGGGGCCAGAAGGGGGGGGGGTCTGACATGGGCCACAGAAGGAGAGTTCTATATGGGGGCCACAAGAGTATGATATGGGGCCAGAAAGGGGGGGGGGGTATGATTGGGGATCTAATTAGGGGTCTGAAGGAGGTCTGATTAGGGGCCTGAAGTGTCTGACTAGAGGGGTCTGATTGAGTGTCTGGAGGTCTAATGAGGATCTGATAGGGGCTTTGGAGGTCTAATGAGGGTCAGATATGGGAGTTAGGAGGTCTAATGGGGGTCTGGAGATGGGGGGTCTCATCTGGGGTTTGATATGCGGATCTGATCTGAAAGGTAAAGGGGGGTACTGTTTTTCTGTGTGGTGCCAGTATTTTCAGGGGGGCTGTTTCTGCAGTATAATATTGGGGGGTGGGCAGGGTGAGATGTGGAGAAGGTGAGAGGATGATGGAAAAGTAGGAAAGTAAGATGTCTGTTTGTTGAACTCTTCAGAGACGAGGCACAGCTGAAAGAAGTCACCATGGCGGTCTGGTCTGACAGAAGAAGAGGAAAGAAAACGTCATCAGAGAAGAGAAGTCACTGGATGTAAGAGGTACATATGTGGCGCTGTATGACCCTGTATGTTCTGTAGTGCTGTATGAAATGTTTTCCAAGTCTGTCTTTGAAGGGGTGGTCTTTTTTTTTTTTTTTTTTTGTACGAGCGCTGCTTTCTCTGCTCTGTTTACTGCTGTTCACTGCAAATTCTATGGCAAGCAGGTGAACAGAGCAGAGAAAGCAGCTCTCATATGAGCTGTGCTCTCGCTTCAAACAGCTGATCGGCGGGGGTGCCAGAGGACCCCAGCCGATCTGATATTGAGACCTATCGTGAGGATAGGTCATTAGTAGTAAAAAGAGGACAACCCCTTTAACAGTAGGACTGGATGGAAGGGATTAGGTTGAGAATTTGGCATGGGGGGGGGCATTTCAATATTTGCCTTGGGCATCAGAAAAGCTAGGTGCACCAGCGGCAGGTGGGGGGGGTACAGACTGAGGGTAGTTGGGTGTATGGGGATGGTGGGGTAGTTGGGCGGGGGTTAATTGGCTTGGCAGAGGATCATTTTCAGTATCCAGGGAGTTGGGGGGGAGGATAGGTCACTGTAATAAGTCCAGGAGGAGGCTACTATGGGGGGGTGGGGTAACAAGGCTACTATGGGGTTGGGGGGCTACTGAGGAGAGACTACTATGCTACTGTGGGGGGAGGAGGCTACTATGGGGGGTGGGGTAACGAGGAGAGGCTACTATGAGGTGGGGGGGTGAGAAGAGGCTACTATGGGGGGTGGGGTAACAAGGCTACTATGGGGTTGGGGGGCTACTGAGGAGAGACTACTATGCTATTGTAGGGGGAGGAGGCTACTATGGGGGGTGAGGGGGCTACTATGGGGGGTGGGGTAACGAGGAGAGGCTACTATGAGGTGGGGGGGTGAGAAGAGGCTACTATGGGGGGTGGGGGTAACGAGGCTACTATGGGGTGGGGGTTCTAAGGAGAGGCTACTATGCTACTGTGGGGGGAGGAGGCTACTATGGGGTGGGGGGCTGAGGAGAGGCTACTATGCTACTATTTGGGGGCGTGCGGGAATGGGTCACGTTGGGGGGGGGGCGTCATCACAGAGAGTGCCTAGGGCAGCATGAACCCTAAATACGGCCCTGCTTGTAGGGTGCCAGAGCTAGGTCCTCATGCTCTACTACTCAGCCCAGCAGATGCAATGGTGTCACGGTATCACTTCTCTGGATAGGTCATCAGTATCTGATCAGTGGGGGTCAGACAACTGGGTCGCCTGTTGATCAGCTGTCTGAGAAGGCACTGGTGTTTGTAGTAGTCCTCCGGCCTTCTCTCAGTTCACCAAGCACAGCGCTCTACATTGTACAGTTGCTGTGCTTGGTATCGTCACATAGCCAAGGCAAAGCTGCAAGAAGGCTACACTATTGCGAGCACCAATGCCTCCTCAAAAAGCTGATCGGCAGGGGTCCTAGGTGTCAAATCCCCACCGATCAAATGCTGATGATGTATCCAGATTGTAGATTATCAGTTAGAAAAAATTCTAGGAAAACCCCTTTAAAAAAGACAAACAACAAGAAGGATCTAGGACACAGACACAACTAAAAGCCAAACTCAGCAAACTCACACTAAAAGTAATGCTCAGGGAAACAACAAGCAACAAACCTCAATGCTTGCAGCAAACAGAAGCAGAAGGACGACAGGTCCCAAGTCATACCAACAAAACAAATAAGCTAGGAACAGGATACTAACAATACTAGAAGTCTGGATTCAAATGCACAGGGATCATGCTATACGTAATACCTAAAGAGTAGAAAGCACAAACTTTTCAAGGAAGGCTAACCAATTAAAAACTCCTCCCTCAATTAACCTTGCTGACCCAGATAAGGTGTAAAGCAGTGACATAGCAATATCCCCAGTGTTAGAAAACAGGTGACAATGAGGCAACTGGGAAATCCCTGCTGCTCGTAACAGCAGTTTTAACATATTGTGACAGATTCACTAATCCTGACTAGTATTTAGACACCTAGATATTCTGTATGTTATGCACAGTTTTTTCTCATGGCCTGATTTTTTTGGAGCCCTCATGTTTCCTTCAGCTTTAACAGAAGGTTGCAGGTGCATATACTGATCAACCATAACATTAAACCACCTATGACAATGGTACCTAGCAAGGGGTGGGTTATACCAGGCAGCAAGTGAACCATCAGTGCTTGGATCTGTTGGAAGCAGGGAAACTGCTTATTTCAGAGCATCTCTAAAATGGCAAATCTTGTGATATGTTCTACTGTACATATGCAATGGTTAATCCCTGCCAAAAGATGCCCAAAGAAGCTCAACCAGTTGACTAGCGGAAGGGTGAACACACATGGCTTATAGATGTGTGTGATTGGTGAAGGCTAGCCTATCTTATCAGTCTCTCAGAAGATCTGAAAATATGTCACAGGAAATCTGGTCTGGATAGGGGAGTGGTCTTCTCAAAGAGGTGGTCTGTTAGAGAGATTTCACTGTTTATTTTAAGATAATAACGGATCCTGATTGTTTACAGTTCAGAACATTACTGGAACTCAGGCATATTGAGCAATTGTGAAATTCACCAATCAACATCTACAATTACTTATAATGGTCTTCAAAGAGTTAAAACTCTGCATGATGCTCACTGCAATCAAAGTGACCAATGTTCTCCTCTTCTGAGGGTCATCACCTCCTCCCTCCTGCCCTTTCATTTGACCTTTGGACAACTGATTTGCAGGGTTTTCGCTGGCCAGGTAGAGCACATAAAACAGCAGCGACCTGCAAGCTGCACTTCATTTGTGAACTATCCAGCTAAGCAGGTGCAGGACACAGAGGACCTGCTACAATGCCACGATTATACCACCAGGGTGTACTATTTCTCCAGTCCATACTCCTCTTCTCAAGCACTTATTGTGTGAGTATAGCGCCTAAATAATGAAATTAATAACACATTTATTTAGTATTCTTTCTGCAATAATCCAGTGAAATAACTGTAACTTCCTATGTATGGACTAGAAATAGTAACTGTAGCTATGTATTTTTTTCTTTTAGCAAAATCTGGTGGCAAACTCAGATAACTGCTGCATCTTAGATCAGCGATTTGTAAGTATATCTTAATTAAATATGAATATGTCTAAGAGCTCTTAAGTGTCTGTGGGTAAAGGTTTCTAATGGCTGCGCAGTTTTGCTGGGTAAACAGATGTATCCTGACAAAATGAAGCAGCCCCTTAGCAATCAGTTTGATGCCACTGAGGTTTGTGGTTGAACCCAAACTGCATCAGGGCTGCCGTCTTATACCTTACTCTAATTCATTTTACATACCTTTTGCTTATAGGGGGAGTACTGTCCAACCACATGTGGGGTCTCAGACTTTCTGAACACATACTACGAAGAAGTAGACATAGATCTGCAGTATTTTGAAGGACTTCTAAATCAAATTAAAAATGAAACAACCACTACTACTATCATTGTGACCGACATGCAACATTTAGGGACAAAACCCCAACCGCCTTCACAAGGTAAGGATAATGACTTGTTTGAAGATTAACCACTTATAACCTCTGTAAACATACATGTCCACTATTGTGGTCAGTGTTCTTTATTTTAGAGTATCTTTTCTTACATAGGGCCTAAAGACTCAACACAAAAATCAAGAACCATGCTGGACGAGATTACAAGATATGAGAGGACAGTTACAGAAAACGAAAGGATCATACAGTAAGTACACATAAGGACTGTTGTCTGCGGACTCCCTTAGGAGTACCGATTAAAGTAGGTATAGACCTGAAGCAAAGAGCAATATAAAAAGAGAATAAAATAACTACATGGTCTATATTTGTTGCCAATATAATATAGAGAGATTTATCATCCGTGAGTTTATCGCTCATTCTTAATAGTTCTAGAAGTAAAGAAATAAGGAGCTACAAATAGTGGAAAAAGAGAAAGTTCCTTTACCATAAGAGAAGCAACACCTTGGAGCTACACTCAATAATACTTGAGGGAACTACACAATGCCAGATTGACATTCCATAAAGCTTGCCCCAAACCAACTGATTATTCTACAGGTTTTCTAGAAAACTATTATTAATTATTATTTTGTGCACTTATATATAGAAAACTATGTAACATATTAATCATACAGAATAATTAATTATGAAGAGAATATGGTCCTTATAACAACCTAGTTGTTAACATACAAAGATGTTTCATCCTCAATCTTCTATCTTATTTTATTACTGTATTTTATATTTTTCCATAGAGAACTACAAGACATGCTAAACACAAACGCCCAAAGAATTGTGCAGCTGAAACAGAAGATATCAGTTCTGGAAAGCCAGTGTCAAGAACCTTGTAAAGATACTGTCCAAATCCAGGAGTACACAGGAAAAGGTATGGTTAAAGGTTTGAGAAAATTCATAGACTTCTTGTGTTGGGGAACTATAGCCATATGATACAAATCAGTTTATTCATTGCCTAAGGGAGCAGCACTGATAAACAAAGGTTTTTCTTTTAGATTGTCAAGAAATTGCAAATAAGGGAGCAAGGACCAGCGGCCTCTATTATGTCAAGCCTCTGAAAGCCAAGCAGCAGTTCCTGGTTTATTGTGAAATAGAGCCAACCGGCAGTGCATGGACCGTTTTTCAAAGAGTGAGTGAGAATGCGTAGTAATGTTCATTAACATTGTAGAAAAACTCCTGATTTTATGTTAGAATCTCCATTGCCGCGCTACAGTCTTCCATAAACTGCTGCAAGCAGCTCATAGTTCGAACAAGCAGATAGTTGCAGTAATATATAATGCTGTCAAAGCCACCGTCCAGTCAGCAGGTCAAAAATCAAGGTCAATACCTACTCGGGATATATACCAGCTATTGAATTTCCTCAGATCTGTTTAAGTCAGGGGTAGGCAACCTCCGGCACTCCAGCTGTTGTGAGACTACAACCCCTAGCATGCATACTTGCTCTGCTCTTCTAAGAACTCTTATAGAAAGGAATGGAGCATGCTGAATTGTGAAATTGTAGTTTCACAACAGCTGGAGTGCCGAAGGTTGCTGATACCTGGTCTAAGTGGTTTCTTTTTAGCTAATTTCCATTATACCAGACCTGTGTTTCTCAGTTTAACTACAATGGGGCACATTTACAAATCCTAGATTTATCGTTTCAACTTTTTGCAAAAAGTTGCAAAAAATTCACACATATACTCCAGTCCCCTGGTGGCATAGAAACTGTTGAAGCCTTTTTAATAAATATGACTAGACTTTCCAAAGGCATTTTATGGGTTGTTTTTTTTTTTTTTTTAATAAAAGACATGCAACACTTTGTAAATTTGTTGGAAAGTATTGTAAGTGGTTTCATACCAAGGGGGTGATGTGTCAATATACAACTTTTTTGGTCTTTTTTGAATTGCCTGCTTGGTTTTGAAGCCAGTTTTTTTTATAACAAATTTACACATTGTTGTAGCTATGTACCTGTACTTTTTAGTCTCCAGTATAGTCATATTTATTACAAAGGTTTCACCAGGGGACTGGAGTACACTGATGACTTTTGCAAAAAGTCACTATGATAAATCTGGTTATAAATATAGCCCCACCTGAAAAACATCTGGCCGTCCCTTTAGTAAATGGGTTTGACACAAGCTTCACTAAAAATGGCGCAAATATGTCATGAATCTGTTGCCAATGCCTACTCGTCTGTCAAAACAGGCAAAATCACTCCATGTTTCGGGTGCAGTGCACTTGATACACTAAGTTCCAAGCATACACTTAAAAAAAGAAGAAATACAGCAAAAAATTTACATATTGATACAGTACAAGATGTGCCAAATTTCTCACAGAGGCTGATGCTGGATGATAATACTGGTGAATGACTGGAAAGTTATTTTTAGCCTTACACCAACTATTAGTTGGCTTACCTTGCAGCAAAATTCTGTGGCAAAAAGTTAGTGCATGTTGTCACATAAAAGGCTGTGCCATTGCCTTGCAATAAGCCCCTTTACAGTTAAAATATATCTCTCACTTTATCTGCATCTAAATCCTCATCAGCAATTCCAAATGTTCGATTGAGTTTAATGGAAATCTAGGTTGTAGGTGAAAAAAAAAAGCAGCCAGAGACCTCACACAGAATAGCCCCAATAAATTTGGCTAAATCTACCTGCCAGTCTGTGATATGTATAAATGCAAGCCCAATGCAGAAATCCAAAACCCTTAGTGAGAAAACTCCTTTTAATCCATTCAGACATAGTCAATTATTTATGGTACAGTTTACTAAAAATGATCTGCTGCAATAGATAATGTGGGAATAAGAACCACCTTTATGCAAGGTAGGATAAATCCAAGGATCTACATAGCTAATACACCTAAAAAATTGCTGTTGGCTTCTAACTTTTCGGTATGTATGATGTTGATATATGTGAATGCTGCTTTTGCTGAGCCCTAAGGCTATGCCCACATCTGTGTTCACATCAGCTTTACAGTATTCTGGTAGTCTGTTCCGGCAGAAGGGTAGACTACTGGAATTACTGTATCCGGTATAGCCAGACACAACCAGGGTCCACCAGATCCTCATTCAATATAATGGGAACTGTCCAGTTTCCACTACATGCAGCTGTATTTTTCTGACAGAAAGCCAGCGATCATGCCAGAAACCCAAGGGATCCCATTATAGTGAATGGGGATCTGGTGGTTCCAGTGGTGTCCAGCTCTGCTGGATATGGTAATTCCATTAGTCTACTTTTCTGCCGGAACAGCCACCAGAATATTGTAATGCTAATGTAAACCTAGCTTAACAATGTCACATACGGGTATATTACTAGTACATTCTACAGTATTTAGTCAATTCCTTTCCTGAAGGGGTTTCTGGGGGCCTTTAAAAGTGCTCTTCTGGTCCTTTTATGTTGGTGGCCTATCAGAATATTAATATCTCCTCAGTGTTCACCCCTGCAGTTAGTATCCCCAGCAGCGTAAGTAGGTGCTTGAACTACACAGCTCCGTGCATTGTGTAGTGGACAGAGCTGATTACTGCAGTAACTCCCACAACACAATGGACAAATCTCTGTACTTCCAGTGCCTGCTTGAGGGGCTTGAGCTACTGTAGGTGGGAGTGATAGCTTATCAGACGTAGATGGCTTATCCCGATGATAGGTCAACAATATAAAAGGACCCAAACCCCCTTTTTAAAGCATAACCTAGGACATAAAGCAGTTCTTTATATTGAAATGGCCTTATGTCAGGAGACTCCTTTCTATCAGTATGATCTGTTAAGATATAATAAGATCAGTCATAAATACACATACAGAAAAACACAGTATTTTTTATTTCAATACTTTAATTTTTTTCCCAGAGGCTTGATGGCAGTGTTGACTTCAACAAGAACTGGGTCCAATACAAAGAAGGGTTTGGGTATTTGTCACCAACTGACACAACAGAGTTTTGGCTTGGAAATGAAAAGGTTCACCTTATCAGCACCCAGTCTACCATTCCATACGTTCTGAGGATAGAGCTAGAGGACTGGAGCGGTCATAAGAGGTAATACATGGAAATCATCTCCAAATATCATTGTATCTCTTAGTTTATAAAACCCACATTTTTCATACAGTGAGTCTTGGCTTGTTTTCTGCACTTGTCTATTTGAGAAACTTAAAGTGTTACTTTAGATCTAGCAGATTAACCTGACTAGTTAGAACACCAAACTAGCATGCATTGTATAAAAGTTGGCTTGTTAGACACATTTCTCTTCCTTACACAACCTCATGGTTGATGACCTTATGTCACCTCATGACCGTATGTCACAGGATCATTTCTTACAGGGGTATTCCAGCTTTTAGTTCTGGAAGCTAGGTTATCAATATCTAAAAGCCCTTAAGTATTAATACCCCTTAAGCATATTGACATATAAGTCTCATAAACAAATGTGGTGTCAATGGAGCTTTAAAGGGGTTATCCCACGAATAATGTAAAAAATTAAAATCAGACATCATATAGTAAATGACAATACCTTTCTAACAACGCTAGAACCTGCCCTGTACCACACATGGGTCCAGAGATCTCACATTCATTGCTCTGCTAGATTTATATCAAGCTTACAGCTCAAGGGGAGTGTCTATTCTGCTGCAGCTCAATAGGCGTGTCCCAGCTCCTCCTATCACAGCTCAGGAGGCAGTTGAAAGATGAAACTGAGCATGTGCGGCCTTCTCAGTGAGCAGGTCAAAGAAATAAGAAATTAAGTGGTACTATACAGATACGTTTTATTCAATAACTCAGTAGCTATACAGAATTTTTAATTACATGCAATTACAAAATTATTCACATCCAGGTGCTGGTTTGAAAACTGTAGAATATTTTTCGTGGGACAACCCCTTTAAGATATAATTGGAATTGAAATTTGACACTTGGAAGTTCAAATGCACTGTAACTTAATGTGGTCCTTCTTTTTTCCTATATAGCGTAGCAGACTATTCCTCATTCAAATTGGGTTCTGAAAAGGACAATTACCGACTAATCTATTCTTATTTCCTTGGTGGTGAAGCTGGTGATGCATTTGATGGCTTTGATTTTGGAGATGACCCCAGTGACAAGTTCTACACCTCTCACAATGGCATGCAGTTCAGTACCTATGACAAAGATAATGATAGATTTGATGGAAACTGCGCTGAGCAAGATGGCTCTGGTTGGTGGATGAACAGATGTCATGCTGGTCACCTTAACGGCAAATACTACACAGGTAACAGTTTTATATATAAACCTTTGCATGTAATTTCTGTAGATAGGATAGAATTCAACCAGAGAAAAGGATATGATGGCTCAGTATGGATATGATAATATACCCTATTCTAAAATGACTTTTTGCCACTGCGTGTCACATCCTCATACAGTTCTAGGCTTTATCTCAATAAATATTTTATTGGTCAGGGCTCATATGACTTGTACAGACTACTTACTTGTAAATACTATATGGACTCTATGAGGGCAATTTATCATGATATTTATGTGTGTTTTCACCTGGCTCAAGGCAATTTTTTTAGGCGGACATGGCTTAGCAGGAGGGTGTGTGGCCTCCCATGGAACAAAAGACTTAAAAGGGTTCGCTCGTGTCACACGTTGACACTAATGCTAGTCTTAAAAATTCCACCCTATGCTTTAGCTAAAATAATACAAAAGAAATGTGTGGCTGGCTGCAGCAACCAGTACCAATCAGCAGTTATCACTTGGGGTTCTGAAACTGGACCTGTATCTATCAGGCAAGATTGTGAAAAATCACCTAAAAGGCTTTAAAACATTGTTTCCTCTTCCATTCCAATTAGATGGCACCTACTCAGAGGCTAATAGTCCTAGTGGTTACGACAATGGAATCATTTGGGCAACATGGCGCAGTCGTTGGTATTCCATGAAGAAAGTGTCAATGAAAATCATTCCTGTGAATCGATACGGGGAAGGTGGAGGGCAGTTTTCAAAGGATGCAAAGGTCAATTCTCAGCGCCGTGGAGATTTCTAGAATTCTGAATTTTTTACCTATTCCACAGTGAACATTTGAGATAATATCAGCATCACACCATACCATACCTCATGTCTCCAAGTAGATCACAATAAAAGATTCAAAGCATGGAAAGATCATTACTGCTATTGCTAGTGCTGTTTTCTGCTGCGCTTCTTGTTGGTTTAACTACTAATCTAATAACTACATGGATAGAAAGTAAACTAAAAAATACCCTAAACTTCCTTTAATGTCTCATATATTGAGACTGGGATATTGAAAGAGATTTCCGGGGCTAAAACATTGAGATCCTGTTCTTGACCAAGGAATGGGATCTGATTCCTGAAATTCATCAGAATGAAAGTGTACAGTATTCTCCAGAGATCTATGTGCCCTTCAATGTTTATCTTGGCCCAGTGGTGTATCCTTACGTGCAGCTGTGCCCATTTCGGCAGTTCAATTCTATACATATTCTAATGCACGTCTCAAAACCCAAGAAACAAATATTGATGTCCTGTCCTGAATGTAGGCCAACAATGTTTTAGTCCCGTTAAACCTCTTTAAGGGCTCTTGCACACGACCGTATGCCCTCCGAGACATACGGTCAGTGAGTGGGCCATATGTCCCAGAGCGGCATTGATCGTGCACACGGGAGCGCACAGCATCATAAATTACCATGATGCTGTGTACGTCGGCCCGCAGGCGAGACTATTGTTCTGCACTCATAAGATCATATGTGTGCAGGGCAATAGCACTGCGAGTGGCCCGACATACACAGCATCATTGTCATCTATAATGCTATGCACTCCTGTGCACACGATCGATGCCGCTCCGGGGCATATGGCCCACTCACGGACTGTATGTCTCGGAGGGCATACGGTTGTGTGCAAGAGTCCTAAGTTGAATAGCTGTAGTCCCTTAGGGTACGACCACAGTAAGTTTTCCTAATGTAGTTTTGGAAGTCAAAATCAAGCGCATCAAAAAAGGAGAGAAAGTATAAAGGACAGATACAACTTCTCCTCATTTTTGAATTCACTCCTGGTTTTGGCTTCCAAAACTGCATGCAGAAATCTGACCGTGTGGTCGTACCATTATGTGTCTAGAAACACCTACTTTGAAACTGTCATTACATTACTTGTCCCAAGTGTAGCAATAAATTCCACATCAATGAAGCATAATGCGTAAAGAATATTATTTCATAGATGGTAATCAATCATATTACAAATTACAGTTGACCATGACAAACTATGTTCAAGTTCTGGGGGATTCAGAGTAAAACTTTTTGGGGTTTTCTTCTCACTATGCACAATTTAGGGCAATAGTGTACTAAATTTTGTGCCTGCCTAATTACCTTACTTTGCAGAAGTGGAGAAGGATTTGGTTAGTCATGATTAAAGTCATCATTCACCACTCAATGGACTAAGGGTATGTTCACACACAAGATTTATTGCAGAAATTTCTGAAATCATCCATTCATCTAAATGGAACTGGTAGAAATATGTTATTTTGCTTCCAAAACAACCACATTGACTTGGAATGGATTTTCACTTCTGCAAAGATTCTGCTGTACGTGAACATACACTAAGAAGCACCCAAAAATCTTTGACAGCTGTCGGGTAGACCTAAACTAAGTAAATAGTAATACACGAACTTTACATGCGCAAAAATTTTAAAAAAGGCTTCATCTGGCTTTAAGTGCTATGCTTCTGCTGCCAATGCCTTGAGGCTGCTGTGGCTTCTTCTTGCTGCGATCTGTAGAAGAGTTCCAATATTTTAATCTGTTGTTCTTTTTCATTGTAGGGTGGGGACATATAAATTGACATTTTAATAAAAGCTCCAGATTTGTGGAATATGGAATACACCAGATCTTTCAGTCTGAAAAATTGCACTATGTCCAGTAGAAAGAAGATATATTAAAATACATTTAACTTTAAAAAATAAAGTCTTTCTATTTTATTTCAAATGGTATTTCTGATTCAGTACTGCCATTCCAATATAGTAAATGGTACAACTATGTTGTATTTTATATGTTTTTCCACAATCTTATGATAAAAACATTGGAGGTCATTTATGACAGGGGCTACACTAGTTTTAGGAGTAAAAAAAAGTTTCAAGACTCCATCTTGTGACAATATCTTGTTGCTGTGCTCACCGCTTGGGAGTGTTGAGGGCGTAACAGGGGCCAGGACATAGGGCCTGATGCATTTAGATTTTATAAATTAGGCGATTTCTCTGCCGGGGGGAAACAAAGATTGGCATCAAGTGTTGGTATTTGTAAATGACCCCCATTTACCCCCCCTGCAAGTGTCAAACCCATGCTTGGCCTTTCTCAAGCTGAAATGGGAAGATCCCAATTAGGAAACCCTCTTATATAATGGTATGGCTACACATTCAGGCTTCTTGATGAAACCTTGGAAGCCAAAATCAGTGGATCATAAAAGAAAATAAATTATTAAGGACAGATAGGACTTTTCTTCATGTGTTACTTTTTTTTATTTTTTTGCAAAAATGGCAAAAGCAAACATTGGTATTATAACATATACTTTCCAAAGTTATATATAAATATATATATATATATATATATATATATATATATATATATATACAGGGGGGGGAAAACGTATTTAGTCAGCCACCAATTGTGCAAGTTCTCCCACTTAAAAAGATGAGAGAGGCCTGTAATTGACATCATAGGTAGGCCTCAACTATGAGAGACAAAATGAGAAAACAAATCCAGAAAATCACATTGTCTGATTTTTAAAGAATTTATTTGCAAATTATGTTGGGAAATAAGTATTTGGTCACCTACAAACAAGCAAGATTTCTGGCTCTCACAGACCTATAACTTCTTCTTTAAGAGGCTCCTCTGTCCTCCACTCATTACCTGTAGTAATTAACTTGTTATCAGTATAAAAGACAACTGTCTACAGCCTCCAACAGTCACACTCCAAACTCAGGGCCGTATTTCACGTTCATGCTACTCTAGGTACTTTAGTGCCCTCCCTCCTATTGATGTCCATTCAATTTATATAGCTGATAGACAAACTCTCCCTAGGTCATCAGCTATCCTCATGCATTGATGCCTAACTGAGAACCTGTCTGCAAAAAAATCTAGAAAACACCATGGGGCAGATTATACTAAGGCTAATCTCCTCTGCCAGTGTTACTAAGAAGCCCACTGGAGTTAGGCATACACCTCTTAATAAATTAGGCGCCTCTTTCAGCAATCAGTGCAACTGTCTGCTCATTGATGGCATGTCAGTGACAGTGTGTCACATCACACAGCGGCTCCTGCATCCTCTTTGGTCTTTGGTGGCATTGGAGAATGTGACTGAGTGTGACTGAGCTGATTGGTGGAGAAGCAGTTTCCGATCACTGCTGCTCCACCAATGAGCTTAACACTGAGCAGTGCAGAGGAGAGAAAGGAGAATCGCTCTTCTCTCTTCTTCTCCTCCACCACCTTGTTGATGTTGCAGCCAGGGACAATTTTAGCTTTTCTGTTAACTGAGGTGAAAATTTAATGGTGCCCCTCCTTTCCTTGCCAAATTCTCAATCCAGCTCCTACCTCCCAGCCAGGAAAATTCTGTAATGTCTTCTCCTCTGATGTTGACATTCCCTTTCCTAATTTCTCATTCAGCCCAGACTGCCATGACGACTTCTTTCAGACTTGTCTTGTCTCTGCAGAGTTTGCCACACATTTTAGGTTCCTCACTTTTCTATTATTCTAAGCAACCTGGTGCCCAAAAAGAGTTATTCTTCTGTTATCCCCAATACTGTGTCCAATAGTAATTCCCTCCCAGAGTGCCCTCATTAGTAATAGTGCTCCCTACAGTGTCCTCAATAGTGATATTGCTCCCCAAGAGTGCTTACATTAGTAGAAGAACCCTCTGTTGTTCTCAATAATTATAATGCCCCTACAGTACCCACAGTAACAATAATGCCCCCAGAGAGTCTCCAGTGAAAATAAGGCCCCCATAGTGCTCACAGTGGTAGTAAGGCTCTTTATAGCACCCTCAGTAGTAATAAGGCCCCTCTATAAGGCCCCTCTATAAGACCCCCAGTAGTAAGGCCACCTATAGTGTCCCAGTAGTAATAATGCCCTCTACAATGCCCCCAGTATTTATAGTGCTCCCTGTAGTAGCCCCAGTAATTATGCCCTCTGTAGTGCCCTCAGTATTTATAATGTAATCCTGCAGTACACCCTGTAGTTGTAATGCCCCCTTTAGTACCCTCATGATTTATAATGCCCCACCTGTAGTAGCTCCAGTATGTATAATGTCCCCTAAAGTTATATTGCTCCCCATGTAGTGCATCTAGTATTTATAATGCTCCCCTGCAGTGCCCCCTGTAGTTATAATGTTCCTATGCAGTTCTCCCTGTAGTTAAAATGCACCCTGTAGTAGTACTGCCATGATTTATAATGCCCCATGCAATGCCCTCTAACATTTATAATGCCCTCTAACATTATAATGCTCTTGCTGAAGTGTCCCCAGTATTTATAATGCCCCCCATACAGTGCTCCCTGTAGTCATAATCTTCCCTCTAGTGCCCCTAGAAATTATAATGCCCCATCCCCTCCAGCATACAGTCTCATGTAAATAACATCGCTCATCTGTTTCAGCCTCCTCCATTACACAGTCACATGTAAATAACAATGCTCTCTCCAGGGCCGGACTGGGACTGAAATTCAGCCCTGGCATTTTGAAATCAAAGAGGCCCACATGCCTCGACTTTTTAAAGTCACAGCCAACCCTTTTAGAGGCCCTAAAAATTATTAAAATATAATAATTTAATAAATATAAACCACACCAAACAAGGTAAATAAACCGCCGCCTGCAGAGAGAGATGGAAAAGCTATATCTCCTGATAGGGTACGGGTCTAGAACTCAGACCCGGACTGATCAAAACTTTTGATATGTCTCTGTGACATGTCAAAAGTCTTTCAGTTCATCAGTGGCCTTATTACACAGATTGATGTGTAAATGTCCTTTTACACGGGCCGATTATCGGCCGAAAAAGCGTTCCTAGGAACGGTAGTGTTGATAATCGGCCCGTGTAAAAGTGGCCCTAATCAGCCGAAGAACGAGTAAAACGCTCGTTCATCGGCTGATTGGATCTTTTGGTTTGTACAAAAGATCCAATCTGTCGGGCGCACATCACTCTGTGTAAACTAACCTTTTCCCTCCTAACATTACGTATATCACTACAGAACATACAGGGTAAGGCTACATTCACACGACCCATTCACTTCAATGAGCACTGTGTGCTGTCCGCATCTGTATGTCCATTCCTATTTTTGTCCATTTGCGAACAAGGATAGGCATTGTTACAGTGGATCTGCCAAAAAAAACGGATGCCATGCGGAACATCATCCTTTTTTTGCGGATCCGCAATTTGCTGACTGCAAAACACAATGTTCGTGTGAATGTAGCCTAATACAGCGCCCCATACCTCGTACATCCAGTGACGTCTCCTCTGATGTAGATCTTTTCTTTCCTCATCTTCTCCTTTCAGACCAGACGCCATTTTTCAGCCATTTTTCATCTCTGCAGTTTGACAGAAAAAAATCTTAGTTTACTACTTTTCCATCATCCTCCCATCTTCTGGACAAATCATCCTACCACCCCCAGTACTGTGCCACTAGTACCACACAGATAGTGTTCTTCAATAATTATTGGCACACAGTGTCCTAAAATAACTGCGCCCAGCAAATAGTGTCCCTGACAGTAATAGTGTAAACATAACGTCCCCCCAGAAATAACTGTGCTGATACTGTGCCAGGGTGCCCCCACAGTAATAGTGCCCCCCACAGTAATAGTGCTCCCAAAGTCCCAACTAATAATTCTCTGCAAGAGTGCACTTGTTAGTAATAGTGCTCCCAACAGTACTAATGTCCCCACTGTGCCCCAGAAGTAATAATGCTTCCAATGTGCCAGTAAGAAGTGCCCCCAAAATTTCACCCCAATAATGTGCCAGTAAGAAGTGCTCCCCACCCATAGATGCCCCCCAAATTATGTGCCAGTAAGAAATGCCCCCAGTGCCCCCATGTGCCAGTAAGAAATGCCCCCAGTGCTCCCATGTGCCAGAAAAATGCCCCCATGCCATAAATAAATGCCCCCAGTGCCAGTAAGAAATGCCCCCAGTGCCCCATGAGCCAGTAAAAATGCCCCCAGTGCCCCATGTGCCAGTAAAAATGCCCCCAGTGCTAGTAAAAATGCCCCCATGTGCCAGTAAAAATGCCCCCAGGGCCAGTAAAAATGCCCCCAGTGCCCCATGAGCCAGTAAAAATGGCCCCAGTGCCTGTAATAATGCCCCAGTGCCAGTAAAAATGCCCCCAGTGCCCCATGTGCCAGTAAAAATGCCCCCAGTATCAGTAAAAATGCCCCCAGTGCCCCATTCTGCCAGTAAAATGCCCCCAGTGCCAATAAAAATGCCCCCAGTGCCCCATGTGCCAGTAAAAATGCCCCCAGTGCCAGTTAATATGCCCCCATTGCCAGTAAAAATGCCCCCATTGTGCCAGTAAAAATGCCCCCAGGGCCAGTAAAAATGCCCTCAGTGCCCAATTGTGCCAGTAAAAATGCCCCCAGTGCCAGTAAAAATGCCCCCAGTGCCCCATTGTGCCAGTAAAAATGCCCCAGTGCCAGTAAAAATGCCCCCAGTGCCCCATGTGCCAGTAAAAATGCCTCTAGTGCCAGTAAAAATGCCCCTAGTGCCCCATGTGCCAGTAAAAATGCCCCCAGTGCCAGTAAAAATGCCCCCAGTGCCCCATTGTGCCAGTATTCTCTCCCCCAGCTGTCTTCAATATACAGTCCCATGTAAGGCTACCATTGAATGCATAAAAGAGGGCACCTGTGGCTAATGTCTGCGATCGGTGGTAATGTCAATCACAGAAATCTTAGATGCCATGGTCAAACCTGACCACAGCATCTGAGCGCGTGAAATACTGGAAGCGGCTCCCCATGTGGCGATTGGAAGAGCTGGAGCGTGTTTGCGGCAGCCCCTGTCATTGAGAATGACAGGAGGCTGTTGCATAGTAGTTTCTATGAAGCCTCTATAGAAACACTGTAAAATCATCATAGACTCCAATGAGCAAATAATGATCCAATGAGGTGTAGAAAAAAGTTTTTAAAAATAAAAAAATAGAAAAGTAAAAAAAATACACATCATGGGTATTGCTGCATGTGAAAACGCCTGTACTATACAAAATATAAAAATATTTATCCCATATGGAAAAAGGAACAAAGTGTCAAAATGACCAATTTGCCGATTTTTGTTTGCTTCTCCTCCCACAAAAACTAAACATAAATCACAGAAAAAAGATAGAGATAAAAAAACATCCTGCACTATATGATAAATAATTGTAAATGTCAGTAGCTACATTTATAAAAAATCACAGAAAAAAGTGTTTTAAAGCACTAACAAATTAGATGCAAACAATATATACATATAGACTAAGCCCTCACTCTGATATGATAAAATCTGAGACTCTTAACCAATTTATTTTGTGGTGCCAAGGTGGTCTCAGGTCAGGCAGGTCCTACGTTAAACCTACCTATGCCGTTGGGTATCTATGTACTCCCACATAAAATTGAATAAAAAATGATTAAAAAGTCGTACACACCCTTGGATTGTATCAATGAAAAGTACAGATCACTCTGCAAAAAATGAGCCCTCACACAGCTCGGCACACATAAATGCAAAAAAGTTATAGTGGTCACAATATGACGACCAAAATAAAGGTTTTTTTTCCAGTATCAAAACGCAAGAAAAAATATACATATGTGGTATCTCCAGATTTGTACTGGAAGGGCACAAGTTATTTTTACCCCAAGGGGAATGCCATAAAAAACCTGTAACTGTGGCAGAATTGTGTTTTTTTTTTCCAATTCTACCCCATTTGGAATTTATTTCCCACTTCTCACTACATCCTATGTAACATTAAATGGTGGTATTAGAAAGCACAACTTGTCCCACAAGCCCTCATACAGCTATGTGAACAGAAAACTAAAAAAGTTATAGGTCTGGGAAGACAGGGAGTGAAAAATGAAAATGTAACAATTGAAAATTGCCTTGTCTGTAAAGTGTTAAAGTGTTTTATGGGCCTGGAATTTTATGGAATGGTGGGTAGGTTGGTAGAGAGACTGCCATTCCCTCCCCACTTCAGTACAACTACTTGCCCTAGCTGGAGGCAAACCCAGGTATATCTACTGGGATCGTTGCTGGGGGAATTAATACAGGGCTGAAAGCCTCATTCAGTGTCTGGCAGCTATATGGCCTATTTGCTGTTTAAAGTCTGATCTCCAATGTGTTGCTGAGTGTTTTAGGTGAGGAAACCTGTGTTTAGTTAGAGACCAGACTAGCAAAGTATTTTCTTTATGTCATGTGTCTTTATGTTATGTGTCCTTTTGCCGCGGCATTTACACAAGTGAATCTACATCTAGGATGCCACTATGTTGCTTTTTTTTGTTGAAAATAAATATTATTTGGACTTTTAACTGCTGAAGCCTGTGAAGTGTCACAAGTACGGACCCACAGCACCTCTTAAAATGTAATAAAATATGTAAGATTGTTTGAATAAAACGATGGTGCACATCATGAATGCTGTTGTTGATAGGGAAAAGCACAGTCTTATTAGTAATCATGATAAAGAGGTTACTCAGAATTAGAAGATGGCTGCTTTCTCCTGCAAACATGGGTCCACAGGTTGTGTGTGGATTAAAGCTCAACCCCAGTCACCTCAGTGGAGCTGAGCTACAGATACCAGACATAACACATACATAGGGGTGGCACTGTTTCTGAAAGACAGCAGCCATAATCCTCTAATCCTTTAAAACGTCTTTAATATATTGTGACATTTCTGACTGGGCATAGGTTAGTTTTCATATTAGCTTAAAATGTGAATGTTTTAGAAAATGGAAAACTTGTACAGTAGATGTTCTGTAAATGATGCAGAGTAAGGCTACTTTCACGCGTGCATTGTTAATTCCGGTATTGAGATCCGACAGAGGATCTCAATACTGGAATTAAATGGATTGGTTTTGATTTTGCATATCAGGATGTGGTTGTGTGAAGTCAAAACAGAAAAAAACGAATACGTTTTTTTTCCGGTATTGAGATCCTCTGCCAACAATGCAAGTGTGAAAGTAGCCTTATACAACACTTCTAAAAGAGTTTTAGGTTTTGAACTCTTCTATGCCAAGTGTAACTATTGAGCAACATGTAAAAGTCCACAATAAAATCTGTTTGTTAAATGCATAAACAGAACAGAGGCCACATAAAGGTCACTTGCATGTGTGAGCCTCTCTGTTCAGCACATTATTGTCACTGTGAAAATGATGCAAATTTGTGGAGGAAGGGAGCAAGTAATGCTTGACACATTAATTGCCTAACAGCAAACAAATGTTGCACACCATGTCATGCAACTGTATAATGTAGTGCTGGTCATTGATGGAAGGTTTTATTAATAATAATCTATATCATATTCTGCATTGTTATACAATTGAAAAGTAAAAGGACAAGTCATGGAAACAAATAAATAAACCACAAGAAAAAAAGAAAAGAGGTGGAATGGTAGGAATGGCGCTTTTCCTGTCTTATCCAACCGGCCCAGGCCACCATGACCACGTCTTCCATCCATGACTTGTTTCTGCAGAGTTTGCAACAGGCACATCTTTTGCTCCATATGAATTCGGAATCCTCCATACCTTTTGCTAACCTATATTCTCCCATTATGCTGATACCCACTAAATGCTCCTGGCATGCCCCCTAGTAAGTAAGAGTGCTACTATTTTTTCCCATGGATAGTGATTTTTATTGAATGTTCTTGTTTTTCTTTAGTTGTTGCACAATGTGCAACAACTAAAGAAAAACAAGAACATTCAATAAAAATCACCCCAATCGACCAGATCCCATACAACCCCTACAATAGGTTTAACATGCTGCAAAAACGCGAAATATATTGGATCTACCAACTAAACACACTAACACCTTATGGACTCAACGAGTTAAATGAGACCATATTGTAAACTATACAGAACACCTTATCAACAAATAGCCTATCAATAAATATCAGACAACCAATGGTTAAAATTGCTGAAAAATAAGACCACACTGTAAACTATACAGAATACTCTACCAATAAACATCAGATAGCAACTGGCTAATATGAAAATCGCTGAAAAAGTATTCTATATACTAGATATTACACACAGTAATCCATGTAGATCCACATCCAATGAGCTAGGTCAGAAAATGACCATAAATCTGTATCCCCCACCAGTGCAAAACAAATGATACTCACTCAATATTCTGCCCTGTCCAAACCCACCGCATCAGCGGAGCCCCAGAGAACAGAGCGAAATCTCGCAAGATTCCCCATACAACGGCAAGACTGAGTATGCCGAGACAAGATAGTCGAGTAAAAGGACATCGTTCCAGTGTCGCGCTTAAACAACACTGGTGTCACGGGGGAGACAAGGGAAGGTGCGCCCTGTACTGAATACCCCCCGTTCTCTCCCTGCCTGCTTGCCTCAGTCGGCCCTAGGCAGCCGCGGACAACCACGGTGACGGTCCCTGCTCTGTATAAGTGCGCAGGGAGGGACAGGGAACAATAGGAGAGACAAACACAGACGAAACAAACACAATATGAGAATAGTCAGCAAGCCGGGTCATACACAGGAGATAACGTCAATACCAGGGGTGAAGCAAAGAGAGGTCGAAGTCCAAGTCCAAGGTCAGGGTCAAACAGCAATCAAACACAAGGTCGCACAAGCACTGATCAAAGTAGTAACGCTAATCACAGGCAATTAGGGAGGACAACTAGTGGCTTTAAATAGCCCTCCACTGGGTCATGTGACGGGGCCAGCGTCACATGACCTCATTTGCATACCGAGCGCTGGCCAAACGTGACCAGCGCTCAAATATGCGCCAAATTTGGTCATGTGGCGTGGCCAGCGCCACATGACCCAAAACCAGGTACTCAATAAATGTTCTGAGCGCTGGTTGCCCAGACCAGCGCTCAGATGTCCCCGCCTGCTCGTTTACTAGGGGGGCGGGGAGGACGCCGGACGCGCTGTATCAGTGCGCGTGCCGGACCCTCTCCTGTGAGTGTCGTCATGGAGACAAGGACGCATCCTGCGTCCTCGCTCCGGCGCACTCCTGGAAGACCGGCGGCACGGCAGAGGGGAAGCGCGCCGCCGGCTCCCCGTTACAACTGGTTTACTAAACAATTACCAACTAATCATGTAGGAGGAATAGATAAAATGAGTATACATATATATATATATATATATATATGTAAGTATTTATGTTTACACCTACTAGAACCCGCTCTACTGTATGTTTACACATATAGATATTTTTACGCTCACATTAACCCACAATATAAGATCTATATTGAGAGAGTACAGACTAGACAACTACTCCATAAAGGACTGCTTTGCAACAATGTTCTGCCCAATAGATCAAGCATGTCATTTAGTATCTAATTTTAATCAGAAAGATGTTTCCTTTTTACTAATATAGATAAGAGATATCCTCTATGCTTTTACATCTCTATTTTACTTTGCCTTTTATTTATTTAATGTTCCACACCCTTTTTTCCTACAAAACTAATTTCGGGGTGATACCATCAAGAGCGGCGTTACAGCGGAGGACACACCCCCAACACACCCCTCTTTTCCCGCGCGCCAAAACAACCCCCCATTCTATAAAGTGTGTGATTGTCTGTGTAACATGTAATATTGTCCTGACGAAGAGGGAAGCATAATACCCTCGAAACGCGTTGACGATAACTTTAATAAATATAGCACTCTTTACTAACTGAGAGTGATAGTCCATCTTTAAAGACAGCGCCGGCTACAGTGCGATCCAACTATACTTCCTTAACATTACTACTGCCATCGAGACCCTGCACGGCTTCCAACCGCAAGGGACCCGAGGATCGCAGGCTGCAGTCTTAAAGAAGAACCCTGGATGCTGGTGGGTTCTATAAAAAATAACCAGAAGGCGTTCTACAGTTTGTTGTGGCTCTTCACAACAAATAAGGGTAAGCGCAATTTTACCTTAATACTTTACAGTACCTAGCTGATACCACACAGGTGGCGCTGCCTTCTTTCTTCTTTCTCTCAGGCAATCAAAAAGGCGTATTTATCCCAAAATGGTACAAATTAAACCGTCATCTTGTCCCGCAAAAATGATACCCTACCTGAGACAATCGCCCGAAAAATAAAAAAAATATGGCTCTCTGAAAATGGCAACACAAAAAACAGATTTTATTCTGTTCAAAAATGCATCTAATGTGTAAAACTTTCCAAAAATAAAAATGTTTGACATATTGGGTATCGCCGCGTCCGTAACAACCTGCTCTATAAAAATATTACATAAGATGGTCCCCCAGGTGAATGCTGTAAAAAAATTTTTTTTAAAACTATGCCATAACCGCCATTTTTTTCACCTTGCCTCACAAAAAGTGTAATAGCAGGCGATCAAAAAGTCTTATGTACCCCAAAATGGTACCAATGAAAACGTCACCTCGTCCCGCAAAAAATAAGACCCCACATAAGACAATAACTCAAAAAAATAAAAATCAATGGCTCCCGCAAACCAATCCATCAAAATCTGTGCTGCAAAATCCATATGGCGCTCCTTCTGTTCTGAGTCCTGCCATGTACCCCCACAGCAGTTTACCACCACATATGGGGTGTTGCTGTATTCAGGAGAAAATGGGGAACAAATTATGGTGTGCTTTTCTACTGTTACCCCTTGTGAATATGAAAAATTTGGGGCTAAAGCAACATTTTTATTGGAAGAAATGAAACTTTTCATTTTCACAGCCAAGTGTTTCCAAATTCCATAAAACGCTTAGGGGGTCAAAGTGGCCAGTACCCCCCTTAATATATTCTTTGAAGGGTGTAGTTTCCAAAATGGGGTCACTTTTTGAGGGTTTCCACTGTAGGGGTACGTCAGGGTCTCTCAATTGCAAAATGGTGCCTAAAAACCATTCTAGCAAAATCTGCCTCCAAAATCCATATGGCGCTCCTTTCCTTCTGACCACTGCCACAAACCCATAGAGATGTTTACCACCACATATGGGGCATTTCTGTAAACTGCAGAATCAGAGTAATGTATATTGAGGTTTAGTTTGCTGTTAACCCTTGCTGTTTTGCAAGAAAAAAATTATTAACATGAATAATCTACCAAAAAAGTGAAATTTTGAAATTTCACCTCCATTTTCCATTAATTCTTGTGGAACACCTCAAGGGTTAACAAAGTTTGTAACAGCAGTTTTTTATAATTTGAGGGGTGTCGTTTCTAAAATGGGGTCATTTATGGGTGGTTTCCATTATGTAAGCCCCTCAAAATCACTTTATATCTGAATTGGTGCTTAAAAAAATGGTTTTGGAAATTTTGTTGAAAATATGAAAAATTGCTTCTAAACTTTTAAGCCCTCTAACGTCCCAAAAAAGTAAAATGACATTTATAAAATGATGACAACATAAAGTATACATATGGGGAATGTAAAATAATAACTATTTTTGGAGGTATTACTATGTATTTTGAAAGTAGATAAACTGAAATTTTGAAATTTGCTAATTTTTCCAAATTTTTGTTAAATTTGGGATTTTTTTATAAATAAAAATAAAATATTTTGCCACAAATTTACTACTATCGTGAAGCACAATATGTGACGAGAAAACAATCTTAGAATGGCCTGGATAAGTAAAAGCGTTCCAAAGTTATTACCACATAAAGTGACACATGTCAGATTTGCAAAAAACGGCCTGGGATTTGAGGTGAAAAGTGGCCCGGTACCGAAAGGGTTAATACTTTGTTGCGCCACCTTTTGCTGAGATTACAGCTGCAAGTCGCTTGGGGTATGTCTCTATCAGTTTTGCACATCTAGAGACTGAAATTCTTGCCCATTCTTCCTTGCAAAACAGCTCGAGCTCTTTGAGGTTGGATGGAGAGCGTTTGTGAACAGCAGTTTTCAGCTCTTTCCACATATTCTCAATTGGATTCAGGTCTGGACTTTGACTTGGCCATTCTAAGACCTGGATACATTTATTTTTGAACCATTCCATTGTAGATTTTGCTTTATGTTTGGGATCATTGTCTTGTTGAAAGATAAGTGTCCGTCCTAGTTTCAGGTCTTTTGCAGACTCCAACAGGTTTTCATACAGAATGGTCCTGTATTTGGCTCCATCCATCTTCCCATCAATTTTAACCATCTTCCCTGTCCCTGCTGATGAAAAGCAGGCCCAAGCCATGATGCTGCCACCACCATGTTTGACAGTGGGGATGGTGTGTTCAGGGCGATGAGCTGTGTTGCTTTTACGCCAAACATATCCTTTTGCATTGTTTCCAAAAAGTTGGATTTTGGTTTCATCTGACCAGAGCACCTTCTTCCACATGTTTGGTGTGTCTCCCCGGTGGCTTGTGGCAAACTGTAAACAAGACTTTTTATGATATCTTTGACAAATGGCTTTCTTCTTGCCACTCTTCCATAAAGGCCAGATTTGTGAAGTGTTGGACTGATTGTTGTCCTATGGACAGACTCTCCCACCTCAGCTGTAGATCTCTGCAGTTCATCCAGAGTGATCATGGGCCTCTTGGCTGCATCTCTGATCAGTCTTCTCCTTGTTTGAGATGAAAGTTTAGAGGGACGGCCGGGTCTTGGTAGATTTGCAGTGGTCTGATACTCCTTCCATTTCAATATGATCGCTTGCACAGTGCTCCTTGGGATGTTTAAAGCTTGGGAAATCTTTTGGTATCCAAATCCGGCTTTAAATTTCTCCACAACAGTATCACGGACCTGCCTGGTGTGTTCCTTGTTCTTCATGATGTTCTCTGTGCTTTAAACAGAACCCTGAGACTATCACAGAGCAGGTGCATTTATACGGAGACTTGATTACACACAGGTGGATTCTATTTATCTTCATCAGTCATTTAGGACAACATTGGATCATTCAGAGATCCTCAATGAACTTCTGGAGTGAGTTTTCTGAACTGAATGTAAATGGGTCGAATAATTTTGCACGCCCAACTTATCAGTTTTATTATTACAAAAAAAGTTTAAATGATCCAATAAATTTCGTTCCACTTCACAATTGTGACCCACTTTTGTGGCAAAAGGTTGAAAAGTTCCAGGGGGCCGAATACTTTCGCAAGGCACTGTATACGAGACAGCTGAAATTGTGAAAAAAATAATGCCCCAGTAGCAATAATACCTATCTATGGTGGCCTTAGTAGTAATATGCTCCCGCGGAGTGGCTGCATTAGAAATAAAGCTCCACATATTGCCCCCAATAGTCATAAGGCTCCCTATAGTGCCCCCAGTCGAAGCAGTGCCCTAATAATGCACCCAGTAGTAATAATGTCCCCTATAGTGCCTCTAGCAAAAATAATGCCTTCTGTTATGCCTCCAGTAATAACATCTATTTAGAGCCCCCAGAAATATGCTTCCCAAGTGAGTGAGGAAAGAAAAAAAAAACTTGTGTCCCATTGTATGCCACTGTCTGTGGTGCAGGCCACAGCCCTCTTCTGGGTCATTGTGCCTAATGCCCATGTACATAACACATATCCATTGATTTTAATGAGCTTATTCTCACATCCTGACTGTTGCTCAGTGGAAAAGCAACACACATGTACTACTTTGGTCTGTGCTGTAGATGAAACACACCCATAAGAGGCTATAGGTCCATGAAACCACAGACAGGAGACAGGTGGCATCCATGTTCTGTCAGTGGTTTTCATCGTTCATTGGTAGGAAATGCTATGGAAATCCCCTTTTCAAGTTAGCAGTGCATAAAAATGGATGTTACAGGGCAAAGGGCAAAAAACGGAACATGGTCCAACAATGAACTCTTCACCGACATCTTTATGGATAAACTACTTTCCCTTTGTTTACTGACATTAAATGGACACAGATGTGTGAATAAGGCCTAAAGGGTGAAAGATTAGCTAATGTTGTGTGTGGAGAATGCTGGAACTGCACGGTCATTACTACAGTGAGGCGAAATCTAAATTATATGAAAAATTAAGTAGTGGTCTGCAAAGTGCAGCTCCCTAGTTGTGAAACCAAAGTCCTTATATTCCAGTCCTAGGATTTCATTACTTGGACTTTGTTTTCTGCTTGCTATCTTGATTGTAAAACAGGAAGGAATCTGTTGGCTCTCAGCTAGCCACTCTCATTAGAGTAATGGTGCCAGAAACTTGCCGATTTCAGGCAGGAGCTGTCGGTTATTTAACAAATGAAGACTGCACTGTACAGCCGGTCTGAATTGTTAATGGCCGTTTGATATTTAAGGTGCTGCGCATTCATTAAAGGGGTTATCCAATGACTAATGTAAAAAATGAAAATCAGACATCATATTGTACATGGCAATCTCTTTCTAACAAAGTTAGAACCAGCCCTGTACCTCACATGGATCCTTATTAATTGTTCTGCTAGACAGCTCAAGGGGAGTGTCTTCTGCTGCAGCTCAGGGGGCGTGTCCATGCTCTCCCTATCACAATTCACGAGGCAGTTGAAGGATGAAACTGAGCATGTGCGGCCATCTCATTAAGCAGGTCAAAGAAATAAGAAAAAAACAACAGGTAGTGTTATATAGATACATTTTATTGAATAGCTCACTGGCTATGCTAGTTTTTCTGTTAATAGTAAGTAATTCTGTTCCAGGTGCTGTTTTGAAAATTTTTAGAATATGTTTAGAATATTTTTCATGGGACAACCCCTCTAATAATGCAGTCTGTCTAATGCAGTATTCATTAGTGAACCCCTTCAGGACCTCCGACGTACATGTACGGTGGAAGTCCGGTCTTTAAACATGGCTCCCGCTCGCACATGCAGCCATAGTCACCGGGTTTCTCCTATTTAAAATAGCAGACACCCGCTGCACATGTATGCGATCAGCCATAAGGCTGAACGCATACATTTTCTCCTTCAGATGCCGTAGTCAAATGTGACCACGGCATCTGAGCAGTCTGGAAGCATAAGCCGCGCGCTTCCGCTCCTGTAACAGTGTTCCCCGGCTAAGGTCGGGGTTGGGGAACCTGTTAAAGTATTCTAATAGACCGAAGCCTCAAGCAGGCTTCGGAGTCTATTAGAGGAATATTCCAATACAGGCCACTAGGTGGCAGCACTGTATTGATATATTAAAAATTAAGTGTTCAATGAAGGCTATATAGCCATCAATGAACACAATGGGCAATCCAATGATTGCCAGTTATTGTCACCCAGGGTGACAAATAAAAAAAATATAAAAGTTCAAATCATCCTCCTTTCCTTAAAATAAAAATACTTAACCAATGAATAAAAAAAACATCATGGTCATGAAAATGCCCATACAATTACAATATAACAATATTAATGGCGTACAGCAAATGGTGTAATGGGAAAAAAATAAAAACAGGCAATTCGCCATTTTTGTCACTTCAACCCCCCAATAATCTTTTTATAAAAAGTGATCAAAAAGTCACACGCACTTCAAATTGGTATCACTAAAAAGTACAGATCGCCACAAAAAATATCCCTTCACACAGCCCCGTACACCTAACAACAAAAAAGTTATAGGGGTCAGAATATGGTGCTAATTTTTTTTTTCTCAAAGGTTTTAATTTTTTTTAGTATTAAAATGAAAGAAAAATTATACAAGTGTGGTATCGTTGTAACCGTACTGACCTGGAGAATGAAGATAACAGGTCAATTTTACCGCATAGTGTACGGTGTAAAAAATAAATAAATAAATAATTGTACCCCATTTGGATTTTTTTTTCTGCTTCCAACTACATTGTATGCAACTGTAAATGGTGCCATTAGAAAGTACAACTTGTCCCGCAAAAAATAAGCCCTCATAAGGCTATGTGAATGGAAAAATAAAAAAGTCATGACTATGGGAAGGCGGAGGGGTGAAAAATGAAAAGTGAAAAATGGAAAATCGCAGGGTCCTCTAAGGGTTAAATAAGAGACAACTGCGGCTTAGGCTACTTTCACATTAGCGGCAGGGGTGCCCGACAGGCTGTTCTGGTGGGTGAACAGCCTGCCGGATCTGTGCTGCCGCTAGTGCAAGTCTGTGGCCGGAACTACGCTCTGTCCCCATTCACTATAATGGGGGCGGGCCGGAGTTCCGGCCGCAGCATGGCAAACATGCCGAGAGGCGGGCGGACTAAAATTACAACATGTTTGACGTGCTGTGGCTGGAACTCCGGTCCGCCCTCATTATAGTGAATGGGGATGGAGCGTAGTTCCGGCCGCAGACGTGCACTAGCGGTAGCACAGATCTAGCAATCTGTTCACCCGCCGAAACAGCCTGCTGGACACCCCTGCCGCAAATGTTAAAGTAGCCTTAACTGGCCACAGCGCGGCCACAGCGAAACAGCTCACGACCACATTATGTGGTCATACCTTTAGGTGACATTCAGAAATGGTATATTTATAGCACATTGTGGGTGCAGATTGTGCAACAACCTACGGTACAATATATGGAGATGGAGCTTTCAAAAGATCATCCACACTTAGCGGAAGAAATCCATGCAGAATTGGTATGCAGCATATTTTAATATCGTTGCATTGTGTTCTGGAGTTGGCATGGATCTTCACTTACATTGCAAAAGGTAAAATGCACTGAAAATCACACATAACCTATGTGATTTATGGCTGATATAGTCATTTTACTATAAGCATACACATTAGACTGTAAACCCTATGGTGGCGTGATAGTCACAAGTAGCTTTTAGCACAAGATTGGCACAGAATCTTCTCTGTCCTTGTGAATAATGAAAAAGATGCCACGTTGCAAATCTTTTTGTTGCTTTATTGTAAATGACAACATGATATTATCAAGATACGTCTCTTCATTATTGGAAGTTGCATCAAGATACAGAGACTTTTGGGAAGTAAAATGTGTCATGGCGCGTTCATTAATGATTAAGTAGTGGCCATGAAGTGACTTCTCTTCCACCCACACTATATATTTTTCTTACTTTTTCTTCTATGCAAAAGCCAACATAGGAACATCAGGTCATCTCAGAAAACCTGAGTAAATTTACTCAGTTGCTTGAGCAATAACGACCAGGACAGTGACATGGGCCAGTGCATAGGTCTTATTAGCTTGGCAAACAAAGCAAAATCCAATCAATGATTACCGGCTAGAGGACAGGCTTATATAGGACATCTAGACGCAAAGACCTCACTATAGTCACTTAGCCAGAGCCAAAATGAGGGCAGCACTTGTAACCTTGTTGCTCTGCCTCGTGAGCACTGTATGGGTATGGCATTTTTTTTGTTTACCTAACATATTATTTGAAGTATATTATAGTACTATACCTACAGTACTTAAGATGCTTAAGATGGGGGTCATACACACATATATATATGGCATATATATATATACACACACACATACTATTATACAATGACAATGTATCAATTTATCAAGTAGTGTACAACTATAGTTGTCAATTAGACATCAATGTATATTAAGAATATTACTGATGATGATAAAATATTAATATTATAATAACAAAAATAATCTTGAATATCTTATTATAAAATCAAACTATACATTTTTACTCATGTATTTTGGTAACAGTAATAGTTTAGAATATATGTAAATTTGTATAAATGTATATGTGGAACTGAATAGTTTTATTTCATTTATCTGTACTTGGTAAATTTTATAATAGCTGTTCAATGTAAGATCTTGCTTTTTTTTGATACTCGATAGGGTATATTCACACCTGGGAGATTTGTTTTGCAGCCAAACATCTGAATGGGATTGTTTTGGAGGTAAACATATGGATTTCTGCAAGTTCTATTCAGATCGATAGGACAGTAGCAGAAATTTCTGCAACACATCTGCTGGGTCTGAACTAACCCATAGTGTAAGTCCCCAAGAACTGTTACAGGCACTTCTGCGCTGTTTCATTTATCTGAATGGGGGCTTGTAAAAATTCATACACATACTGCAGAAACTACATTCATATGTATGACAGTGATTACCAGGCAATACATCTGCCTTAAAGGTCCAGTTGAGCTACTATGTATATCTTATTGGGTTTTTACATTACATGTGCGCCTTCTTCTAGTAATTTCTAGTCATTTTTATCACACACATAGATAACAATACTATTGTGTAATTCTGTATTCCATATCTTGCTTTCATGCCAGGGCAATAAGATATGGCATAGAGGCCTCCCTGTTGTAGATTCTCTATGGCTTGTTTTATTTCTTAGGAATAATCACTATGACAATACCGTGTATATTTTTTTTTGGAATAGACAGAGGAGACCTTTGAGGAAGCTGGAGCAACCGGCCGTGGCCCCAGAATTGTGGCACAGAAATCTGACTCTACATGCCAGCAAGAAACCAACTGGCAAGTCTGTGCAGATGATGATTGGGTATGGATACTATCATTACATTACTTAATCCATAATACACAATATTTTTGTAGATTGTAAACTCTTGAGGGCAGGGTCATCTCCCCCTCGTACCTGTTAATATTTTATTGTATTTGTATATTATGAATGTGTAACTCCCTCTTGATGTACAGCGCATTGGAATTAATGGTGCCTTCAAGTAAATAATAATAATATTAATAATCTATATCCTGCAATCCATCAGCGGTGGCCTTGCTGCACATTATAGGAAAAAGTACTGGCCTATGGGCCCTCCCACAGTCCTGGCCACTAGAGAGGTTGGTGCCTTTTCCTCTTCTGTGAAAGCACAACCACCACTGCTGGATTGCATGCTGGTCATAACCCATGGAAACAAATAATCTATAATGTGACAAACAAATGAATCCAGCCAGCAAAGGAGGCAATATGGACAATCCCAATACATTAGCAAGTGCCTTGTATTAACTTTCTCTACATGAAATGCCATTTGCTGAAGTGGACAACCCAGACAAGGATACATTCACACAACCCTATGTATATTGTGGTCCGCAAAACATGAATCTGCAAAATACAGATGATGTCCATGTGGCCAAGAATGGGGCATGTTCTATCTTATGTGGAATGGACATGGATGTCTTTTGCATCTGTATGTCAGTTCTGCGAAACATTGAACATGTCCCATTCTTGGCCACAAATGCAGACAATAGATCGATTGAAGTCAATGGGTCTGCAAAATAAAACAAAAAGACATAATTCGTATTTTTTGTGGATCGGTGTTTTACAGACCGCAAAACACATACAGTTGAGTACTGGGTGATATTATTGTAGTACTATATGGCACTGTTAATTGGGCACTGTATGTTGGCATTATGTCAATGTATTGTCACTGTACTGTTGGTTATTAGTTTTTTTTTATTAATAATTTTTTTCCTATGTATAAATACAGTATTAGCGTTCACATCACCGTTTAGCTAGTAAAAAAAACGAATCCTGTTGCATCAGTTGTTACCTGTTTGAGCCATTTCCGTCTGAGATCGTTTTTTTAGACGGAAACAAAAGTACTGCATACAGGACTTTTTTTTCCATGTCTAAAAAACGGATCTCAGATGGAAATGGCTCAAACGGATGACAACTGATGCAACAGGATCCGTTTTTTTGCTCTCTTTCTTCTGACGGATCAGAAGAATGGAAAGCTAAACGGTGATGTGAACTCACCTATATATATATATATATATATATATAGGTGAACTACCCTATATATATGTACTTTCTAATAATTTGTAGAAAAACTAATAAAATATCACTGTTGGTTTGACCATTAATGCAGCCTTTCATGTCTGCAGGGTCCCAAGTGTCCTTCAGGATGCAGAATTCAAGGGTTATCTGACAAGACTGACAAGGAATTTAGCACAAGAATTGATGCAATTAACAAGAAATTAAAGGAGAATCAAAACAGTTATGATTCCATTGACATAAGAACCAAAGAAACATATAAACTAATCAAGGATAACCTAGTCGCAGCCCTGCGTAAGTATAAATGTGTTCAGTTCATCTGAAACTATCCTATTAAGGCCTCTTTCACACGAACGTTGTGTTTTGCGGTCCGCAAATTGCGGAGCCGCAAAAACAACGGATGGCATCCGTGTGCATTCAGTAGTTTGCGGAACGGAACAGCTGGCCCCTAATAGAACAGTACTATTCTTGTCCGTAACACGGACAAGAATAGGACATGCTCTATTTTTTTTTGCGGGCCACGGAACGGAGCAACGGATGCGGACAGCACACGGTGTGCTGTCCGCATTTTTTGCGGACCCATACAAATGAATGGGTCCGCATTTTTCATGTGAAAAATGCCGATCGGAGCCCGCAAAAAATGCTGTCGTGTGAAAGAGGCCTAAAGGGCTTGTCCCACAGTTTAAATAATATGAGTGCACCTTGTTTTCACTTGCGCCAAACTTTGACACAAATTTGAGCAATTTGGTGCATCTAATTTTGGTCAAATCTTCTACACATAGTTCAACAAGGGGGTGTGCAACATTTTGCCCAACAATTGTGTCACAGGGTTGGACAAAAGCATTTCTGGTTTTTTTTATTCATCATGTGAATAAGGGCTCGTTCACACGAACGTGCTGCATCTTGAGGTAAGATACTGTTTAGCTTGATAATTAACCTCTCGACACGCTCTGGCGTAATAGTATGTCAGGTGCAAGAAGTATATGGTATGGAAGTATAATGCCACAAAACCACAAAATATGCGGCTCGGATGCTGAACCAAACCACGGCCGTGTGAATGAGCCCTAAAACAACAAAAATAAGATGGAGAGATGGATCTCATCAATGGCATCCGACAGACCACTCAGGTGTCTGTCATGGTGTTCTCCATTTTAAAGTTTATTTGATGGAATCCATGATGGATTCCAAATGTGAACACAGCCTATGCTGAAACATGTCTAATCAAGACATAATTTAAGGCAAAATGAGCCTGGGTAAAAATAATATCTGCATTTATTTAAAGAGTCATGGAGATGTAAGCTGTAATTCTGTCTGTACACATAGTTCTGTGTACACTGCTCTCTCTGTTGTCTGCATACAGTGCAGCTCTGTCATCAGTTTTGATTTGTCAAAACTGCTGACAGACTCCTGTTAAAGCATACATTATATGTGACAGAGAAATATCAAGGCACATATATTTTCTTCCCTGTGGTTCAGGCTCTAAGACTCCTACTTTTTGCTAGAATGAAGCCACTAAAATGCTCGTAACATAGGACCTGTCAGGGGGCGGAGCTGCTATGTGTTCTAACTCGTATTTTATCAGCTTTGTCTTAGCAAATATTTTCTGTAATTCAAGTTAGACTTTAAATTTTCCAAATTATAATTTTACAATATTTTTGTTGTAAGCAGTTTATAGTCACATGTATGGATGATAACTTTGCTGATGTTTTACCCATATACCACTAAAGATATAGTTAGAGTTCCATTTTATATCTTCATATCAGTTGTTTAACGTGTTTAGAACTATTTAGAGCTTAGGGAGGTTTCATGCACAACATTTTTTCTAAAGTTTAAGTTTTTTATGGCATTTTTTTAGCCAGAAGTGGATTCAACAGAAATGGGAAATGGGAAATAAAAAGGAGTTTGCAGAAAAAAAAAAAAAAAGCATCAATACTGCAGTGGTATCCTTACAAAAATCACTATGTGCAAGACTACCTTTACTTTGAGAGTGTCCTGCACAAATAGAAATGATGATAAATGTTTGTGCTCTTGTCTTCTTTAGAGAACGATGGCTCATATAACCAGGTGTCTGAAAGTCTGAGGCAGAAAATTGACATTTTGAAACTAAAGGTTTCCAGGCAGATTGAAAGAATCAGGTTGCTACAAAGGAATATCAGAGACCAGGTGGTGGAAACAAAACGTCTTGAGGTAAGATACTGTTTAGCTTGATAATTAACCTCTCGGCACGCTCTGGCGTAATAGTATGTCAGTAATAGTATGTCAGGTGCAAGAAGTGTATGGTATGGAAGTATAATGCAGCCAGCACCCAGCTGCAATGACTGTGATAACTTTTATCCTGGTCATTTAACCCCTCAGATGCAGCGGTCAATAGCAACTGTGGTATCTGGGTAATTAGACAGAGG
Source organism: Rhinella marina (assembly GCA_900303285.1). Taxonomy (NCBI): domain Eukaryota; kingdom Metazoa; phylum Chordata; class Amphibia; order Anura; family Bufonidae; genus Rhinella; species Rhinella marina. The sequence goes on from ONZH01004367.1 coordinate 280,072, forward strand.
GAGGGGGCTCCCATTACCCTTGGATTGGAACCCCTGTAGCAAAATCATGGGGTTGCTATGACAGCTTAGGGCTTTGTGAAAGCTCCCAGATATTTCATAGTAAGCTGTTTGATAAGCTATGTCTGAAGCACAGCTTCACAGGCAGCCAGTCAGAATCCCGTAGACTGCAATAGTATTCAAGTGATTAGAAGATCGCATGTACAAATCCCCTAAGGACAGGTTCGCATTCACGTTATGCAATTCCGTTATCGGTTCCGTTATAACAGAGTTATAATGGAATATAACAGAATTTTAGGCTGGAATGCAAAACAGAAGCCTTTAAGACTTTGTTCCGTCCTAATACACATCTATGGGGACAAATAATGGTTCCGTTACACATGACGGAAAAAATAGTCCTGTCAACAGGACTATTTTTTCCGTCATGTACTGTATAACGGAACCAAACGGAACCGTTATTTGTCCCCATGGACATGTATTAGGGTGGAGCAAAACTGAATGCCTCTTAAAGACTTCCATTTTGCATTCCGTCCTAAAATTCCGTTATATTCTATTATAACGGAATTAACAGAATTGCATAATGGAAATGTGAACCCTCCCTAAGAGGTTTAAAAATGATAGTGAAAAAAAAGAGTGTTTTTTTTTAATAACATGCACAAAAATACAAAAAACAAATCATCCCATTCCCAATTTTATATATAAAAATAAATAAACAATAAAACAAATGTATCTCTATTTCTGGCAATATTCTGAACTATTAAAATCTAAAAATATTTTAATGCCATAACAAAAAAAAAGAAAAATAAATGTGTAATATGCTATTTTAGATCACTTTGCCCTCCCAAAAAATTAAATAAAAGGTGACCAAAAAGCTGTAGGTCTCCTCAAATAGTACTAAAAACTGAAGTTCATACCACAAAAAAACAAGCCTTCACACAGCTCTGTAGCTTTTTTGTAGCCTAAGGGCTCGTTCACACAGCCGTTGTGTGGCCGTGCCCGTGCTGCAGACCGCAGTGCACGGGCACCAACTGTGGTCCTTCCGCATGCGGATCACGGACCCATTCACTTCAATGGGATCCGCGAGCCGCATCCGACTGTCCGCACCGTAAAAACATAGAACATGTTCTATGTTTTTGCGGTGCGGAGGCATGGACAGAAACACCACGGAAGCACTCCGTAGTGCTTCCGTGGGGTTCCGATCCGTGCCTCCGTTTGCCACCGCACTGCATCTCCGTGATTGCAGACCCATTCAAGAGAATGGGTCCGCGATCCATGATGCGGAGTTCACATGGCCGGTGCCCGTGTATTGCGGACCCGCCGTATTCAGGCCGCAATATGGCCACGGCCACACAACGGCTGTGTGAACGAGCCCTAAAGTGTCACATTTAGGGTATAATGAGCACCATATAAATTTAAACAAGAAAAACCATGGTAATAGTACATTTTTAAAATTTTACCAGACAAGGACTTTTTTTCCCATTTTTCAATACAAGATACCTGTGTAGTAAATGAAATGGTGCCATTCACTCGTCATAGGGCAAGTGAATGGAAACGTAAAAAAAGCCATAGGTCTTGGGAGGTAGGGAGGAAAAAATTAAAACAAAAATTAGAATTGACTGTAATATACTATATTTCACCTAACATGATCCATTAATCTTTTCCTATTATTTCTAGGTTGATATTGATATCAAACTTCGTGCTTGCAAAGGATCATGTGCAAGGGGAGTTGACTTCAATGTGGATACGGCGAGTTATGAAAATATACAGAAGCAGCTCTTGCAAGCGGAATCCACTGATCTGAGACCAAACTCAGATCCTCTTCCTATTCTTAAGATGAAACCTATGAAAGATTCAACAGTTGATTCCAAGTACAAGACACTGAATCTGGAAAAAGAAAAATATCCAATTTTCCCTGATGTTGGCCAATTTAAATTTGAGCTAGAAGGGAAAACTAAAGAGGTAACTGGACGTCCAGTGTCCACTACATCTGTCACTAATGTCCAGGGAGGTGTGAAACAGCCTTCCCAAACCACTGAATTTGTTGTCTATGGTGGTACATCTGCACAACCTGATAAAGGGGGAGTGGTTTCAGACAGCCGAGTTATTTCATGCACTAAAACTATTCAGAAGAAAATTGTTAAGGGACCCACTGGAACTAAGGAAGAAATTAGTGAAATAATTAGTGGTGGAGAAGAGTGTCAAAAATTAGAAAAGCTTAAGACAGAAGGAAAGGGTGAGTTAGGTGCCGATGGCACATACACTATCCGAGTCACAGGGGGCAGTACCTCAGGCGGTGTCAATCTTCCAAGCTGGGAGGACTTTGTTAGTGGTAAGACTGTGAGTAGCAGTAGCAGTGTTAGTGGTGGATCAACTTCAAAAACTCATGTTTCTTTCACTGGAGGAGAAGATGAATTTGATGATTTCAGCCATATAGACCTTGGCGCTCCTAATTTTATACCTGGGAAAACCTCATCTGGCTCATCCACTTATTCCAAAACGGTATACAGCAGTAGCAGCACAAAAGATGGATACCATTCAAGCAAGCAAATGAAGAGTGGGCCTGTATTTGAAGATCTTGGCCCCATCCTGCATGAGAAGAGTGAGGAAGACATGCCTGATTTTGGGGCCCGCAGTGTGCAAACAGGAGTGAAAACGACTGGAGATCACACTGGGACAGGTAAATCAAAGTGACAGATACAGTGACAGTGCTAGGTTCCAATATTAAGCTGGGAAAACACATAATTCAACATTGAAACTACAGCTACATCTACAAGGATGCTTACAGAGGAGAAAATATAAAAATCTCTAATTACACAGTTTTTCAGCATACTCCCATTCTTGAGTTATATCAGTGAAATATTATTTAGCCTCATCTACTTTATCATGTCACTATGACATGGCTTGAACATCACTCATTAGACTTTGGTAACAGGAAAGATGTCATGTAGTTACATAAATTGTAAAAATATTCACATAATACTTTTTACTTACTCATGTCCAAACCCCCAAAAATTCAGAGGACATTTTAAACTATTTTTGGTCAATACTAGTAACTATAATAATGTTCAACAATAATCAGTGAAATAATAAACCAGATAAACAAGATTAGGGTACAATTACACGACCGTATGTTTTTTGCAGTCCCCAAAAAAGGGAACCACAAAATACGGATGAGGTCTGTGTGACGTCTGTGTTGCATGTGTTTTTTTCTCTTTTTGTGGACCCATTAACTTCAGTAGGTCCGCGGTCAGCATTTGCTGCCAAATTTAAGACATGTTCTATCTTTTGTGGAACAAACATATGGATGTTGAAAGCACACGGAAGACAATGGGTCCGCAAAGAAAACAACTGATGCAACATGGACTTCACACAGACGTCATCCGTATTTTGCGGATCTGCATTTTGAGGACCGTAAAAAACATACGGTCGTGTGACTGCCCCCTAAAATGCATTTCTTTTTAGACTGTGCTGATGTCCTCCAGAAACACAGTTCTGGTGGCAAAAGTGGCATTTTCAAAATCAGGCCAGAAGGATCCAATAAAGAGCTGTCAGTGTTTTGCGACCAAGATACCCAATTAGGAGGATGGGTCTTGATTCAACAAAGGGAAGATGGATCTGTGAATTTTAACAGAACCTGGCAAGACTACAAGAATGGATTTGGATCTGTGGATGCAACTGGGAAAGGAGAACTATGGCTGGGAAATGAATACATCCATCTGTTGACCCGAAAAGAGACAATTTTGAGGATTGAGTTAGAAGATTGGTCTGGAAATCAGGTTTATGCAGAATACAGTTTCCACCTAGGATCAGAATCGGAGGGATATGCTCTTAATGTTCATGGCTATGAAGGTTCTGCAGGAGATTCCCTGGTAGAAGGCTCTAAAGATGACGGTGAATACACCTCTCATGCCAAAATGAAGTTTAGCACATATGATAGGGACAGTGACAAGTGGGAGGAGAATTGTGCAGAAATGTATGGAGGGGGGTGGTGGTATAACAACTGCCAGGCAGCCAATCTTAATGGGATTTACTATAATGGAGGTCAGTATGATCCAAGGAATAATGTCCCCTATGAGATTGAAAATGGGATTGTTTGGGTATTGTTTAAACCAGCTGATTACTCTTTGAAAACTGTGAAAATGAAAATTCGTCCTGTTGATACTGCATAAAAATACTTGTTTATATACTACTGCACTCCCATAAGCACCACTGTATTATGTGTTTTTTTTATTGTTCCTGGCTTAATGTATAGCAGCTGTACCTGTAAAGAAGACTAAATAACTCACTTTCATTGACTCTTTGTTGTGTTTTCTTTTGTTGCTATGCTAAGTAACACTAGACATAGTACATGACACAGTGCACATCATGAATATCATATTGGAAAGTCACTTATTATATTACGTTTGTGTTCATTACCACAATTTTATATACACCGTTACAGAACAGCGAGAACTGTGAGCTGCTATAGCAGCCATGAATTGTGGTAAACTTGACAACTAGTAAAACTTGTATTTTAGGTTCTATAATTCCATCACAACAGTAAGTGCACATGAGCATATTTCAGTGACACAGCAACAGGTATTGAAATTGATTATTAAACTCAGGCCAGAGAAGTGACTCAAACTCTCCTTATTGGCAGGTCACCAAGTGCCCAAATGGGTGTAGGGTACAAGGCTTGATTACCAAAATTGAGAAGGAGATTTTCAGTCGAGTGGATGCCGCAAAACAATCCTGGGTGACAAGTAACTCACACAATGTACAAATTCTTTCAGAATTAAAACAGCTTCATGAAGTGGCAGATCGAAACATGCTTACAGAGAAAGGCAAGTACAGTAACAGTTTATCTTAAAGGGATTAGATGTGTCCTTCTTTACCTCTCCTCAGGCTCAAGATATCCTGAGATTAGAGGCGCAAATGACCAGCTTTGAAACAGAAACTCTGGCATTCCTCTGTCAGGCACTGTGCAAAAGTTTTTTTCTTTTCAAACTAGGTCATTTCTTGAGATATCTAGAGCCAAGAGGAAATATGGGAAGAGAGACATCTGTAAATAGGGATTATACAGTATAGTTCAAAGACATACCATACATAATATCACTACTATACAGAGGTGTAACTACCATAGTGGCAGACCATGCGACTGCTATGGGGCCCAGGGCAAGAGGGGGCCCAGTCTTAGTTGGGATTATCTCCTCTTTTTCTGGGGGTAAAAACTTAATCAGGACTCAACTTGTAGGAAAACAGGCTGAACTGGATGGACAGATGTCTTTTTTCGGCCTTACAAACTATGTTACAAACTATGTTATGTCACTCTACCCTCTAAAGGAACAACTTTTAGGCACTGGAAAAATGGCTCAAGGGTCATTGAAAAGGGTTTAGGCAGAAACCCTTCTGTCTTGTATGGGGGGCCTGATTTGATATGCTATGTGGCCCTTACTTCTCTATGTACACGACTGTACTATAGATGCTCTGCTGCCTACACCTTAAGGGAGAACACCAGTTAGAGAAGTCAGTTGGAGAAGCATAGTACACAAGATTAAACAGGGTATGACCTAAGTAGTCTTATTTAGTGTCCAGAATATGTATTTGCCCATAAGAGTATGCCCTTGTGGATACTGTACCATAGATATTCAAGAATCTTCTAGTGCATAACAACTAAATCCATGTGGCCCACTATACAACATGGAGCTTAGTCTGATGCACAGTGCTCTACAGCAATGTTTCTCAACTCCAGTACCTCAAGTACCACCAACAAGTCATGTAATGAGGATTTCCTTGTACCTACAGAGGTGTCATCGTTAATGTAATTGCATCAGAAATTGCTACAAATGTTCTGTCTTTAAGACATTTTTTGACATTTATAATACATTTTTAAAAAATAACATCAAAAGAATTCCCTCCTAAAACAAACCTTTAATAACATGGTTAAATATTCCCCAAAAATACAAACCAATTTACCCCAGTAAAAACCCTAAGGTGTCTCTACTAGAGATGAGCGAGCACTAAAATGCTCGGGTGCTCGTTATTCGAGTCGAACTTTTCTCGATGCTCGGGTGCTCGTTTCGAATAACGAACCCCATTGAAGTCAATGGGAAACTCGAGCATTTTTGCAGGGGACCAAGGCTCTGCCTAGGGAAGGCTGGGTGAAAACCTGGAAACCTCAGAAAATGATGGAAACACCACGGAAATGGACAGGAAACAGCAGGGGCAGCATGCATGGATGCCTCTGAGGCTGCCTAATCCCACCATTACCCCAAATAGCCTAGTGGGGCATGTGTGGTATGGATTCTTCTCAGTTTAATACCGTATACGTCCCCTATCTTGGGACCCTATATTTCATGGATTTTTCGACTACGGAAAAGGAAAAAGAGCTTGCTCTGGCCAGGGGAGTGTCTTTCCTACTGCAGCTAAGGGGACGTGTCCATGCTCTGCCTATCACAGGTCAGGAGGCAATTAAAAGAAGAACCAAAAAAAAACATCAGTACAATATCTAATACGTCCCCTATCCGGGTAAATTGTTTGGAGAGAGGGCCTGTAGGTGGGGGGCAGGCTGGGGGGAAGGAGGTTTAGCTGGAAGAGCCAGAGGAGTGCCCCCTGGGCTAGCGTGTGTGGTGGTGACAACAGCCGGAATGGATTTGGAAAAACTGTAGCATCAACCGGTACGGTATCGATTCTTCTCAGTTTAATACCGTATACGTCCCCTATCTTGGGACCCTATATTTCATGGATTTTTCGACCACGGAAAAGGAAAAAGAGCTTGCTCTGGCCAGGGGAGTGTCTTTCCTACTGCAGCTAAGGGGACGTGTCCATGCTCTGCCTATGACAGGTCAGGAGGCAATTAAAAGAAGAACCAAAAAAAACATCAGTACAATATCTAATACGTCCCCTATCCGGGTAAATTGTTTGGAGAGAGGGCCTGTAGATGGGGGGCAGGCTGGGGGGAAGGAGGTTGAGCTGGAAGAGCCAGAGGAGTGCCCCCTGGGCTAGCGTGTGTGGTTGTGACAACAGCCGGATGGATTTGGAAAAACTCTAGCATCAACCGGTACGGTATCGATTCTTCTCAGTTTAAAATCGTATACGTCCCCTATCTTGGGACCCTATATTTCATGGATTTTTCGACCACGGAAAAGGAAAAAGAGCTTGCTCTGGCCAGGGGAGTGTCTTTCCAACTGCAGCTAAGGGGACGTGTCTATGCTCTGCCTATGACAGGTCAGGAGGCAATTAAAAGAAGAACCAAAAAAAAACATCAGTACAATATCTAATACGTCCCCTATCCGGGTAAATTGTTTGGAGAGAGGGCCTGTAGGTGGGGGGCAGGCTGGGGGGAAGGAGGTTGAGCTGGAAGAGCCAGAGGAGTGCCCCCTGGGCTAGCGTGTGTGGTGGTGACAACAGCCGGATGTAGTTAGAATGATGACGCAGGACCCCAACTTAAAAATTTAGCATCAACCGGTACAATTGTCAATTATGAGCTCGATCAAGTGTGGCATGACTTTTTAGATGGCGATTGCATGTGGTCACGTACTCCCTGGAACCCCATAGTCACCCCTTCTCTGATGTGCTACCCCAGAACATTCTCTGCCCCAATTCGCAAGACCTTTTGCAGTCTCCGTGTGCTGACAGTGGGGATTTACCAGTGTTGTATGAGGAGGTGGTGGACAATGGCGAGACACAGGTGTCGGGGGGTGAGGTAGTTGAAAGTGAAGCAAGTTACAGTGGGGACTCCTTGGGGGGACTTTCTCATGATGGGACAGATTCAACTTGGGTGGATCAGGCACAGGAACAGATCAATTTTTTTTTTTTGTGTTTATTTAACTTTTATTTAGCACAAATAACCACAGAGATATTTATTCGTTATCTTCGCTGCGCAGTCTGGCGTTGGGGTTCCTCACTTTGATGGCGAGCTGTGCCGCTCTCTCCACAATGGTCTTTAGGTTCTTAGATGGAGACGTTGTGGGCGATTTCTGCACAGAAGGACTTGTTGCTCATCAACAGAACCTCGAGCTCCTTGACATTGTGGACCAGGAATTTGCGGAACCCTGTGGGCAGCATGTGTTTGGTCTTCTTGTTGCTACCGTATCCAATGTTGGGCAATATAGATACGCAAGTAATATTATTTTTCACACCTATCCCAAAAATAAAATTTACGCAGTTTGCGCAAATAAAACTGGAAACTGGAACTGGAGAGAGGGCCTGTAGGTGGACCTCCGGAAAAATTGTTTGGAGAGAGGGCCTGTAGGTGGACCTCCGGAAAAATTGTTTAAAGAGAGGGCCTGTAGGTGGACCTCCGGAAAAATTGTTTGGAGAGAGGGCCTGTAGGTGGACCTCCGGAAAAATTGTTTGGACAGAGGGCCTGTAGGTGGACCTCCGGAAAAATTGTTTGGACAGAGGGCCTGTAGGTGGACCTCCGGAAAAATTGTTTGGAGAGAGGGCCTGTAGGTGGACCTCCAGAAAAATTGTTTGGAGAGAGGGCCTGTATGTGGACCTCCGGAAAAATTGTTTGGAGAGAGGGCCTGTAGGGACCTCCGGAAAAATTGTTTGGAGAGAGGGCCTGTAGGTGGACCTCCGGAAAAATTGTTTGAAGAGAGGGCCTGTAGGTGGACCTCCGGAAAAATTGCTTGGAGAGAGGGCCTGTAGGTGGAACTCCGGAAAAATTGTTTGGAGAGAGGGCCTGTAGGTGGACCTCCGGAAAAATTGTTTGGAGAGAGGGCCTGTAGGTGGAACTCCGGAAAAATTGTTTGGACAGAGGGCCTGTAGGTGGACCTCCGGAAAAATTGTTTGAAGAGAGGACCTGTAGGTGGACCTCCGGAAAAATTGTTTGGAGAGAGGGCCTGTAGGTGGACCTCCGGAAAAATTGTTTGGAGAGAGGGCCTGTAGGTGGACCTCTGGAAAAATTGTTTGAAGAGAGGGCCTGTAGGGGGCCCTCCTGAAAAATTGTGGTAAAAGAGTGCCAGTTGGACCTCTGAAAAATGGCGTTTTTTTGGTCAGCGTTAGGCAAAGACGATATGGAGGAGGAGGAGGAGTAGGAGGAGTAGAGAAGAGGAATCGGATACATAAGTAATGTTAATCTTTAGCTGCTTTCCCCCGGAGGAGATTTGAATTCCGGTGAAATCCAGGCTTTGTTCATTTTAATAAGCGTCAGCCTGTCAGCGCTGTCAGTTGACAGGCGTGTACGCTTATCGGTGATGACGCCATCAGCTGCACTGAATACCCGCTCTGACAGCACGCTAGCGGCAGGGCAGGCCAGCACCTCCAAGGCGTACAGCGCCAGTTCAGGCCACGTGTCCAGCTTTGAAACCCAGTAGTTGTATGGAGCAGAGTGATCGCTACGGACGTTGGTATGGTCAGCTAGGTACTCCCTCACCATCTTTCTGTACAGCTCCCCCCTACTCTGCCTAGACTGGGGACAGGTGACAGTGTCTTGCTGGGGTGACATAAAACTGGCAAAGGCCTTGGAGAGCGTTCCCCTGCCAGTGCTGGACAAGCTGCCTGCTCGCCTCCTCTCCCCCGCTACTTGGCCCACAGAACCATGCCCTCTGCCGCTAGCGGCGTCAGATGGGAAGAATTGTTTCAGCTTGTGCACCAGGGCCTGTTGATATCTATTCACTCTCATACTCCTTTCCTCTGCAGGGATGAGAGTGGAAAGGTTCTGCTTGTACCGTGGGTCCAGGAGACTGAACACCCAGTAATCGGTGTTTGAAAAAATTCTTCTAACGCGAGGGTCACGGGATAGGCAGCCTAACATGAAGTCTGCCATGTGCGCCAGAGTCCCAACATGAAAGAATTCCCTCTCCTCACTGGCCTGACTCTCCATTTCCTCCTCCTCCTCCTTCTCCTCCAAGTCCTCCTCTTCAGCCCATACACGCTCAAGAGTTAAGGACTGAGCACTGGTACCCTCTACTGTCTCGCCGACATTCTCCTCCTCTTCCTCCTCATCCTCATCCCCCTCCTCCGATACGCGCTGAGAAACAGACCGGAGGGTGCTCTGGCTATCAAGCGACGTATCTTCCTCCACCATCTCTTGTGACAAGCGCAAAGCATCCGACTTGATGCTGAGCAGTGAGTTTTTCAACAGGCAAAACAGCGGGATGGTGAGGCTGATAATGGCGGCATCGCCGCTGACCATCTGTGTTGACTCCTCAAAGTTGCTCAACACCTGGCAGATATCAGACATCCACGTCCACTCCTCATTGTAGACTTCAGGAATCTGACTGACCTGACTACCAGTTCTGGTGGAAGTTGACATCTGGCAGTCTACAATCGCTCTGTGCTGCTGGTAAACTCTGGATAACATGTTTAATGTCGAATTCCATCTCGTGGGCACGTCGCACAACAGTCGGTGAGCGGGCAGTAGTAGGCGGCGCTGCGCTGCCCTGAGAGTGGCAGCATCTGTGGAAATGCGCACAGATGCGGCGCACCTTGGTGAGCAAATCAGACAGATTGGGGTATGTCTTGAGGAACCGCTGAACTATGAGATTGAACACGTGGGCCAGGCATGGCACATGTGTCAGTCTGCCGAGTTGCAGAGCCGCCACCAGGTTACGCCCATTGTCACACACAACCATGCCTGGCTTTAGGTTCAGTGGTGCCAGCCACACATCGGTCTGCGCCGTGATGCCCTGTAACAGCTCTTGGGCGGTGTGCCTTTTGTCACCTAAGCTCAGCAGTTTGAGCACCGCCTGCTGGAGCTTACCCACGGCACTGCTGCTGCGCCTAGAGCTACCGACTGAAGGCGCCGTGCCCACGGATGGTAATTCGGTGGAGGAGGAGGAGGGGTCGGAGGAGGAGGAGGCATAGTACGTCTGAGAGACCGTGACCGAGGTAGGCCCCGCAATCCTCGGTGTGGGCAGTACATGAGCGGCCCCAGGGTCATTCTTGGTCCCAGCCTCCACCAAGTTAACCCAATGTGCCGTCAGTGAGATATAGTGTCCCTGCCCGGCAGCACTTGTCCACGTGTCCGTGGTTAGGTGGACCTTCTCAGAAACAGCGTTGGTCAGGGCATGGATGATGTTCTGTGACACGTGCTGGTGTAGGGCTGGGACGGCACATCGGGAAAAATAGTGGCGGCTGGGGACCGAATACCGAGTGGCAGCCACCGCCATGAGATTGCGAAAGGCCTCGTTCTCTACCAGCCTATAGGGCAGCATCTCCAGGCGAAGCAATTTGGAGATGTGGACATTGAGGGCTTGGGCACGTGGGTGGGTGGAAATGTATTTCCTCTTGCACTCCAGCGTCTGCTGTAAAGACAGCTGAACGCTGCGCTGGGACACATTGGTGGACACTGTGGAGGATCGTGGAGGCGAAGGTGTGGTTTTCCGGCGGGAGGCGCTCGTGCCGGGGTCCTGGGCAGGGGGTTGACTAGCAGAGGCAGCGAGTGACGCAGGGGGTTGACTAGCAGAGGCAGCGAGTGACACAGGGGAAGGAGCAGTGGTGTGACCCGCAGGAGGTGGTGAACGGCCTTGGTTCCATTGAGTGGGGTGTTTAGCACTCATAAGCCTGCGCATGCTGGTGGTGGTTAGGCTAGTAGTGGTGGCACCCCTGCTGATCCTGGTGTGGCACAGGTTGCACACCACAGTCCGTCGGTCATCCTCACTTTCCTTAAAGAACCTCCAGACTTGCGAACATCTAGGCCTCGCCACGGGAGCTTCACTACGTGAAACAGTTGCTGATGCACCAGCTCTGGCCCTGCTTCTCCCCCTGGCCACACCACTGCCTCTTACAACCTGTTCTGGTGCAGCACTCGCCTCCGCCTCAGAAGCACTGTCTTCACTCGGCATATCAACCCAGCTTGGGTCAGTCACTTCGTCATCCTCCGATTCCTCAGTCTGCTCCCCCCTCGGACTTCCTGCCCTGACAACAACTTCACCACTGTCTGACAACCGTGTCTCCTCATCGTCCAACACCTCTTTACAAACTTCTTCCACTAACTCAACATTGTCATCATCATCATCATCATCACCCACAGACTGCGACAGTTGGAAAACTTGGGCATCGGGAACGAGGTCAGCAGGAACCTGAGAAGTGGTTTGTGACTCTGGGAAGGGTCCAGAAAACAGTTCCTGAGAGTATGCCGGATCGCATTCCAAATTTTCCTTGGAGGGGGCAGACTGGGGGCAAGGAGGTTGAGGTGGAGGAGCCAGAGGAGTGCTCCCTTGGGTAACGTGGGTGGACTGCGTGGAAGACTGACTGGTGGACAAATTACTTGAAGCATTATCCGCAATCCACGAGATCAGCTGTTCGCACTGTTGTGGTTTCAACAGTCCCTGTAAGTTGAGACATGAAGCTAGGGAGTGTAGCTCTGAGGCGTTCCACAGCTCCCTCATCAGCAGGTACTGTCTCACCCTGCCCAGGACCACGGCCTCTGCCCCCTGCAGTAATTGAATGCCAGCGCCCACGCCCTCATCCTCGTCCTCGACCCTTAGCCCTGGGGTTCAACATTTTCTGTATATAAGTGTATTATATAAAAAAAAATAAAATAAATGGGCCTGGTGTACTGAAACCCACAAACTTGTTCAGTCTGGTTTAATTAAGTGACGTACAGAAAGTGTCACCTGGACAGAAAATATGGATTGGAGTGAGTGTGCTGAACTGTGACACACAGAAAGGTTACACGCAGCTGTGTGAAATGGATTTGTATCACTGAGCTAAAACAACAAAAAAACTAATTTTTTTATATATTTTTTTTATATATATATTTTTTTTAGTTTTGTTTTTTTTTGGGAACGTGACGTGCAGGAACTATCGTAGACCTAACTCACACCCTGTTAATGGTGGCTATTTAGACTGCGACCCAGACAAATGTTGCACAGAGATTTTTGGGATCAAGCTATATACGTGACAGGCAGCAAATGACTTGGTTGTATTCAGTGACGTACAGAAAGTGTCACCTGGACAGAAAATACGGATTGGAGTGAGTGTGCTGAACTGTGACACACAGAAAGGTTACACGCAGCTGTGTGAAATGGATTTGTATAACTGAGCTAAAACAACAAAAAAACTATTTTTTTTTATATATTTTGTTTTCTATATTTTTTTTGTAGTTTTGTTTTTTTTGGGAACATGACGTGTAGGAACTATCGTAGACCAAACTCACACCCTGTTAACAGTGGCTATTTAGACTGCGACCCAGACAAATGTCGCACAGAGATTTTTAGGATCAAGCTATATACGTGACAGGCAGCAAATGACTTGGTTGTATTCAGTGACGTACAGAAAGTGTCACCTGGACAGAAAATACGGATTGGAGTGAGTGTGCTGAACTGTGACACACAGAAAGGTTACACGCAGCTGTGTGAAATGGATTTGTATCACTGAGCTAAAACAACAAATACAACTAATTTTTTTTATATATTTTGTTTTCTATATTTTTTTTGTAGTTTTGTTTTTTTGGGAACATGACGTGCAGGAACTATTGGAGACCTAACTCACACCCTGTTAATGGTGGCTATTTAGACTGCGACCCAGACAAATGTCGCACAGAGATTTTTGGGATCAAGCTATATACGTGACAGGCAGCAAATGACTTGGTTGTATTCAGTGACGTACAGAAAGTGTCACCTGGACATAAAATATGGATTGGAGTGAGTGTGCTGAACTGTGACACACAGAAAGGTTACACGCAGCTGTGTGAAATGGATTTGTATCACTGAGCTAAAACAACAAATACAACTAATTTTTTTTTTATATATTTTGTTTTCTATATTTTTTTTGTAGTTTTGTTTATTTGGGAACGTGACTTGCAGGAACTATCGGAGACCTAACTCACTCCTGTTAACGGTGGCTATTTAGACTGCGACCCAGACAAATGTCGCACAGAGATTTTTGGGATCAAGCTATATACGTGACAGGCAGCAAAAGACTTGGTTGTATTCAGTGACGTACAGAAAGTGTCACCTGGACAGAAAATACGGATTGGAGTGAGTGTGCTGAACTGTGACACACAGAAAGGTTACACGCAGCTGTGTGAAATGGATTTGTATCACTGAGCTAAAACAACAAATACAACTAATTTTTTTTATATATTTTGTATTCTATATTTTTTTTGTAGTTTTGTTTTTTTGGGAACGTGACGTGCAGGAACTATCGGAGACCTAACTCACACCCTGTTAACGGTGGCTATTTAGACTGCGACCCAGACAAATGTCGCACAGAGATTTTTGGGATCAAGCTATATACGTGACAGGCAGCAAATGACTTGGTTGTATTCAGTGACGTACAGAAAGTGTCACCTGGACAGAAAATACGGATTGGAGTGAGTGTGCTGAACTGTGACACACAGAAAGGTTACACGCAGCTGTGTGAAATGGATTTGTATCACTGAGCTAAAACAACAAATACAACTAATTTTTTTTATATATTTGTTTTCTATATTTTTTTTGTAGTTTTGTTTATTTGGGAACGTGACGTGCAGGAACTATCGGAGACCTAACTCACACCCTGTTAACGGTGGCTATTTAGACTGCGACCCAGACAAATGTCGCACAGAGATTTTTGGGATCAAGCTATATACGTGACAGGCAGCAAAAGACTTGGTTGTATTCAGTGACGTACAGAAAGTGTCACCTGGACAGAAAATACGGATTGGAGTGAGTGTGCTGAACTGTGACACACAGAAAGGTTACACGCAGCTGTGTGAAATGGATTTGTATCACTGAGCTAAAACAACAAATACAACTAATTTTTTTTTATATATTTTGTTTTCTATATTTTTTTGTAGTTTTGTTTATTTGGGAACGTGACTTGCAGGAACTATCGGAGACCTAACTCACTCCCTGTTAACGGTGGCTATTTAGACTGCGACCCAGACAAATGTCGCACAGAGATTTTTGGGATCAAGCTATATACGTGACAGGCAGCAAAAGACTTGGTTGTATTCAGTGACGTACAGAAAGTGTCACCTGGACAGAAAATACGGATTAGAGTGAGTGTGCTGAACTGTGATACACAGAAAGGTTACACGCAGCTGTGTGAAATGGATTTGTGTCACTGAGCTAAAACAACAAAAAAACTAATTTTTTTAATATATTTTGTTTTGGATTTTTGTTTTTTTTTGGAACGTGACGTGCAGAAACTAGAGCTAACTGACACCCTACTGACGGTGGCTATTTAGACTGCGACCCAGACAAATGTCGCACAGAGAGTGACAGGCAGCAAAGGACTTGGTTGTATTCAGTGACGTACAGAAAGTGTCACCTGGACAGAAAATAGTGAGTGTACTGAACTGTGACACACAGAATGCTTCCACACTGCTGTGTGCAATGGATTTGTATCACTGAGATATAACATAAAAAAAAGGGGGGTTATATATGGCGATAGCTGCACTACTAGTGCCAGCCAGCCAGCCAAGCCAGGAGACAAAAAAAAAATGTCTTCTAGCCCTTAGAAGGGCTGTTGGGTTCTTTGTGGGTGATTCCTGCCTAACAGAGAACTAAATGCAGGCCCTAACACTGTCCCTGAAACGCAGCAGCTCTATCCCTAACGACATCCAGACAGCATCTGAGCCGAGCACCGTGGCCAGTCAGTAGTATATTCCAGGGTCACCTGATCAGGCCAGCCAACCCCTGCTATCGACATGTAAGGGCCCCACGTGATGCTGGGTGTACCGCAGAGTCTCCTGGCTTGTGATTGGCTGTGTTTATAGGCACCAAAAAAGCACGATGCGGAAGTTGCCATTTCCTCGAGCATGGCAAGATACTCGTCCGAGCAGCAAGCACTTACGAGTACCCTAATACTCGAACGAGCACCAAGCTCGGACGAGTATGCTTGCTCATCTCTAGTCTCTACTTGTCCCTATCTAAAGCAGAACTGCTGCCCTGATAAGGGTGATCCCACTACTTTCATATCTGCCTCTATAAACCCTGATCTACCTGGGGTACTGGGATGCAGAAAGATATGGAATCACCCTTAAGCAGAAAAAGATTAAGGAAGGAAAAGGGGACACCCAAATGTATCTGTCATTATTAGTCCCTGTCTAAAGCAGGACTGCTCCCCTGACAAGGATGATGCCATTGTCTCTGGATCTGCTCTCGAAATTCCCTGATTACACTAGGGTATTGTCATATACTTACCCATATGCCCTCCTACGGCAGGTCCGGCCACACTGTGGCACCACCACCAGCATTGCTCTGTTGCTACAGCAACCATCCCGCTGACTGTGAGGCTGGTCCACCTATCAGGTAACAGGGACGCTGAACCAATCAGGCTCACATGCTTTCTGAGGGTGGGCTGATGCTGGCAGCAGTTGCCTTTGACTGGTATTTCTGTCTCACTAGCTAGTTTTGTATTTGTTACTCTGGATCACTGACCTTTTGCCTGTTTCTCTGACATTGCCTCTGATGTGCCCTCCTGGTATTTGACTTTGCTTGTTATTTGACCTTGCTTGATTTTGGACTTTGTTTGTTATTAGACTCTGCTAGTTTGTGACCTCTCTTTTGACTGCTGACTTTGTCTCTGAGGTTATCTCCTGGTTATTTGATATGATTTTGGATTCTGATTTGTTCCTGGTTTTGCTGTCTGGCTTTGACCTCTTTTTGTTTGATTACTCTTTTACCCATTGACTTTTAGGACCCTGCAATTAGTCAAGTCAGGGACCGCTGCCAAGTTGTGGGCTGTCATTAAGAGCAGATTGTGCAAGTAGGTAGGGACAGTATAGTAGGTGGAATACACGGCTGCAACCAGGTTTCATGACAGGTATAAAGATGCAGCGGGGAGTGGGATCACCAACCTGGTCAAAACAAATAAGGGGTGCAGTTCTGCTTTAGGTAGGGACAAGTAGGGATACCTTTTACTGGGTTTTTATTGGGGTAAACTGGTTTGTGTTTTGGGGAATAGTTTAGAAGGGTTCTCCAGGAATTAAGAAAATGAGAATACATAAATATTACTTTATTATAAATATATTCCCAAATACCTTTCATTAGTTATAATGGCTCGTTTTGTCTAGGGAACAATGATTAGGAGAAACAAAATGGCCACCTGTCCTAATCACACACGAGGACAAGTTACTTCACAACACTGAGGTAAAGAGCTGCCTCATCCTCCTCTCTGCTCTGCTTATCTGGGATTATGATCCTGAATACAGATGATAAGATCTTCAGCTGAATTTCTGTAGGAATGAAGTTCATGAGGAGACATGAAGTACAGAGAGGACAGAGGACAAACTGTGGTTATGAAGACTGCATACAAGAGCTGCTGCTCATTAGCCACATCTGCTCATGAACTCCATTCCTACAGAGATTCATTTTATCAGCTGTATTCAGGATCATAATCCCTGACAAGCAGAGCAGAGAGGAGGATGAGGCAGCTCTTTATCTCAGTGTTGTGAAGTAACTTGTCCTGCTGCGTGACTAGGACAGGTTTTGTGTGCACTAATAGGACAGCGGCCATTTTGTTTCTTCTAATGATTGTTCCTCAGACAAAATGAGCCATTATAACTAATGAAATGTATTTGGGAATATATTTATCATGAAGTAATATTTAAGTATTTTCATTTTCTTAATTCCCAGAGGACCCCTTTAACCATGTTATTAAATGTTAAGTCTTAGGAGGGAATTCTGTCATAGCAGAAAAATACAGACACAGCAGAGCTGGAGAGGGTTCAGAAGAGGGCAACTAAAGTAATAATTGGTGGACTACAGTTCCCAGAAAGATTATCAAAGCATCGAAGCATCTTCAAACAGCTGATCGGCAAAGGTGCCGAGAGTCAGACACCCACCAATCAGATACTGATTACCTATCCTCAGGATCCTTATTAAACACTCAGACAAATGCTTTAACTATGTACTGAGGCAGATGATTATTCTGATATGCTGACTGATTCATGTATGTTATACAGATGAACTTCATATTTTAATATGAACTTTTCTTGTTCAAAAATTTCTGAATTTCTGTTGTCCCATAGCTACTATATTGTCAGGTTGGCCACACACTGGTGCTGTGGAAGTCCTTTTGTGTTCAGCCAGTATTATCACTGTCCCACTAATAGGAACTATTTGAAGTTTTTGATGTTTCTCCACTGATTTTGAACATAATAAATGTTTTTTATTAGAAACACTGAAAAACTTTGCTCAAGTTGGAAATGAGTTAAGTAAGAAACTTACCTACCTTAAAATAAAGGTGAAAGAACAAAAATCAAAACTTAAACTTCTACATAGTGAGATTGAAGATCAACTTGTAGTAATGAAGATACTGGAGGTAAGTGTTTTTTTCAGCTATGTAATTTACATGAAGAGAATAAACTTAGTAATAAGGTCAGCAGTTCCCAGCAGGGATCTAAAATGTGCTGATGTAAAGAGCCAAATCTGAGTGCAAGGCATTTAAGAGCTGGAAGTGGCCCTTCTTCTGGCATCCAGTAATGGTAAAAGACAGGCCCAGCCAAGCTTATGGGAGATGTTCATGTCAGCCTCGGCAGTAGTATGCACATGTGGCATGGTTTCCAGGGATGCTCCACTGGACAGTGCTAATATAATAAAATGACGTTGTCCCTGCGATTTGAGGTTAGGTGCATGGGCTACACCAAAAAGGAGTCCATGCAACAGACCTATAGTCTGAGAAGGTCTGGAGAGGAACCATTACTGTTCCAGTTTTACCCTGGTGGCCGACCAGGTGTCTGCGACATGGTGTCTGTCTATGGCATGATCTTGCATTAAACACAGTTCAGTTTCCACTGTAATTCAGTGTGTGTGGTGGGAAAAACCTTTGATCATGTTATGCAGTAACACAGCTTTAAAGGCAAGCAAATAAAAACACAAGTGATTTGCACTTCTAAACCGACCCAAGTGCTTCATAGCTCTAGTGGTTTGCAAGGGGCACATCACCATTAATGCCCAAGAGCCTAGACCCCTTAGTCCATCATTGATTAAGACTGTTAAATGGTGTAAA
The DNA here is from genome assembly GCA_900303285.1 of Rhinella marina. Lineage (NCBI taxonomy): Eukaryota > Metazoa > Chordata > Amphibia > Anura > Bufonidae > Rhinella > Rhinella marina. The sequence continues at coordinate 298,939 of ONZH01004367.1, forward strand.
AATATGTGGGAACTCTTAGATACTGATGAAAATAAACTCATTTGGAAAGTATTGCAGTAGAGCAAAATACACAGAACCTTAAATGCACAGCCCCATGAGCTGCTGTATGAACATAACTTTACACATATATTTGGCATTCCATAACTGATTTGTAGTAATATATGGTAATGGGGAATATATACCTTATCTACTTTCTAGAACCCTTTACAAAAGGGTCTTTAAAGAATTTTGGATGATGTTATTTTTAATTTTAATGTAAATATACAGTGCCTTGAAAAAGTATTCATTTCCCTTGAACTTTTCAAAATGTTTAGTAAATAAAAATCTGAAAAATGTGGTGTGCATTTGAATTCAGCCCTCTGTACTCTGATATCCCTAAATAAAATCCAGTATGACCGATTGCCTTCAGAAGTCTCCTAATTAGTCTACCTGTGTGTTATTTTTTCTCAGTATAACTATAGCTGATTTGAAGGCCTCAGAGGTTTGTTAGAGAACATTAATGATCAATCAGCATCATAAAAACCAAGGAACACACCAGACAGATCAGGGATAAAGTTGTGGAGAAGTGTAAAGCAGGGTTAGGAGCACTGTTCAATCCATCATCCAGAAATGGAAGGAGTATGGCACAACTGCAAACCTACCAAGAAATGGCCGTCCACCTAAACTGACAGCCCAGGCAAGGAGAGCACTAATTAGAGAAGCAGCAAAGAGACCAATGGTCATTCTGGAGGAGCTGCAAAGATCCACAGCTCAGGTGAGCGAATCTGTCCACAGGATAACTATCAGTGGTATACTCCACAAATATGGCCTTTATGGAAGAGTGCCAAGAAGAAAACTATGTTTGAAAGCAAACCATAAGAAGTCCTGTTTGCAGTTTGCCACAAGACATGTAGGGGCTGAATACAAATGAATGCCAAACCTTCCAGATTTTTATTAACATTTTTGAAAACCATGTATCATTTTATTTTCACTTCACACATATTTGCTACTTTGTTTTGGTCTATAACATAAAATCCTTATAAAATTTAAGTCTGTGGGTGTAACGTGAAAAAATGTCGGAAAGTTCAAGGGGTACAAATACTTTTTCAAGGCACTTTATATATTTAGACAAAAAAAACATAAAATGTTGCAGTTTTCAAACTGGCCACTAAGCTTAATAATAGACGCCACTTCTTTGTCTGTACAGATCACTTTACTGCAGTTGTCTGCTTATGATTATAGGAGGGTTTGGGATGGCATGTATCACCTCTGTGTATAGATAAGACAGGATCCACCATTCACAATAGGTGATTGTCAAAGCTTATCTATTCTTTCCTTGTACAATGACCTCTGCACAGGTCACAGAGCATGCCTATAAAACTCTACTATAGAAGTCAATGAGGTCCCCTCCTGTCCATTGTGTCTATGGCCCATGGAGAAGCCGTAAAGCGCTTTTCTTAATGCTTTCTAAATGCTGTTAAGAACAGCTCAGGCAAGATGGCTGCCCCCCATAATAATGTTCAGGAAATAGAAGAAATAAATCTGCAATCAGAAAATAAAAACAGATTAAAGAATATGTTTTGCTATTTGGTTTTAACTGGCAACAATTCCAAGAGTTTTGTCACGAGTAGTATAACTTTCTTCCCAGTTATTTTATGTACAGAGGAAACAATGACAACCTCTCTAGGCACCATAAAATAGTGCTTTTCATGTTTGACACTGGGTTGTGTGTGGTATTGTAGCTTATCACAGTTTAATGTTCCTCAGTGGTTCTGCTCTGTAACACCAGACACAACCCATGGACAAGTACGGTATAGCACTGTTCTTAGAAGAAAGCAGCCATGCTTTCTAACCCATTACAACCACTTTAAGAAGCAACAGCATGTGTCACTTTGACATTCAACAAGCAGTAATGTAATAATTATAAAAGTCTAGAGTAGATGATAACATGATTAGTTGGTAAAACTACTTCTTTATTTTGTATTTTAGTCTCTATTAATATTTTCACTCTTTTTGAGGTGGATACTGATATCAAGATTCGCACCTGTAAAGGATCATGTCAAAATATCCAGCTTTTCATGACCAACCTTGAAGATTACAGATTCTTGAAGAAAGATTTGGACACAATAAGAAATTTTCAAATAGATGACACTGAAACTATGCATAACATACGCTTTGTTAACTTACATGAAAAGAAAAATGGTGCCAGCTTCAAAGAACTATGGCCTCTAATGGATCTGAAACAGTTGGAGATGTTTGACAGTATAGATCAATATAGGTTTAAAATAGAGGATGTATGATAAAACCCACTCCTTTAAAGCATACCTGTCATTTCAGATGCCTTCACAGAACAAGACGTCATGTGTATACATACAGAATAACATTATTTCTGGCCATTATATAACTTGTAACCTGCATTTAAAGGAAATCTGTCACCTACATCATGGCAATTGAAGTAAAGCAATTTCCTAATAGCACATAGGACCTTATTCCCAAGTGAACCTTTGTTTGAAAGATTGGGGTGTTCGATCTTCTGAAAAATCAGTTTGTTTGATATGTAAATTAGCTAAGAGGGGCGTTATTTTCATATGAAGGAGCCCAGGCACGCCTCATGTTAGTGCCCAAGCCCGCCTTCTCTCTGCTCTGACTGCAATGTGTCCGCCCACCCCCTTGCTAAGGGCCCATTCACACGACCGTGTGAATAGGTCCGCATCTATTTCGCAATATTGCGGAATAGATGCAGCCCCATTCACTTCTATGAGAGCGATCAGCCGTGGCACGGAGCCAGCTCCGTGCGGCGGCTCCGCATAAAAAAATAGAACATGTCCTATACTTGTCCGCAACAGCGGACAAGTATAGGCATTTTCAATGGGGCGCCCGGCCATGTGTTCTGAACGTTGCGGAACACACGCTGGGCGGCACCTGTAGTATCGTGGGTCTGCATTATTGCGGACCCACAATACTACGGTCGTGTGAATGCGGCCTAAGTCACATACAAACCATAACTCTGCCTGCCCTTTCCCTGCTGCATCGCATCTGAATCAGCCTGTGCCCGAAATGAAGGAGCAGAAGTGCTTCAATGTTCTCAGCATATGCCCAGTTGACACGCAGTGCACAGGCTGACTCAGATACAATGCAGCAGGGAAAGGGCAGGCGGAGTTATGACTGTTAAGAGTATGTGACTTAGCAAGGGGGTGGGCGGACACATTGCAGTCAGAGGCGGACTTGGGCACTAACAGGGGGCGTGCCTGGGCTCCTTCATATGAAAATAATGCCCCTCTGGGCACCTTACTTGGCTAATTTACATATCAAACAAACTGCTTTTTTCAGAAGATTGAACACCCCAATCTTTCAAACAAAGGTACACTTACATACCTCCCAACCGTCCCAGATCCAGCGGGACAGTCCCAGATTGCAGTGGCTGTCCCGCTGTCCTGGTACGGGGGAGGTATGTCCCGGTCTCTGCTGTCTCTGCGTCCATAGGACGTTTATTATCCCTATACTGTGACATCACTGTGTTTATTATGTCTGTACTGTGACATCAGAGTGTTTATTATCCCTGTACGGTGACATCACTGTGTTTATTATCCCTGTACGGTGACATCATTGTGTTTATTATCCCTGTACAGTGACATCACTGTGTTTATTATCCCTGTACGGTGACATCACTGTGTTTATTATCCCTGTACTGTGACATCACTGTGTTTATTATCCCTGTACGGTGACATCTCTGTGTTTATTATCCCTGTATGGTGACATCACTGTGTTTATTATCCCTGTACGCTGACATCACAGTGTTTATTATCCCTGTACGCTGACATCACTGTGTTTATTATCCCTGTACTGTGACATCACTGTGTTTATTATCCCTGTACGGTGACATCTCTGTGTTTATTATCCCTGTACGGTGACATCACTGCATTTATTATCCCTGTACGGTGACATCACTGTATTTATTATCCCTGTACAGTCACATCACTGTGTTTATTATCCCTGTACTGTGACATCACTGTGTTTATTATCCCTGTACGGTGACATCGCTGTGTTTATTATCCTGTACTGTGACATCAATGTGTTTATTATCCCTTATACTGTGACATCACTGTGTTTATTATCCTGCACTGTGACATCACTGTGTTTATTATCCCTGTACAGTGACATCACTGTGTTTATTATCCCTGTACGGTGACATCACTGTGTTTATTATCCCTGTACGGTGACATCACTGTGTTTATTATCCCTGTACTTTGACATCACTGTGTTTATTATCCCTGTACGGTGACATCACTGCGTTTATTATCCCTGTACGGTGACATCACTGTGTTTATTATCCCTGTACGGTGACATCACTGCGTTTATTATCCCTGTACGGTGACATCACTGTATTTATTATCCCTGTACAGTCACATCACTGTGTTTATTATTCCTGTACGGTGACATCACTGTGTTTATTATCCCTGTACAGTGACATCACTGTGTTTATTATCCCTGTACGGTGACATTACTGTGTTTATTATCCCTGTACTGTGACATCACTGTGTTTATTATCCCTGTACGGTGACATCTCTGTGTTTATTATCCCTGTACGGTGACATCACTGTGTTTATTATCCCTGTACGCTGACATCACAGTGTTTATTATCCCTGTACGCTGACATCACTGTGTTTATTATCCCTGTACGGTGACATCACTGTGTATATTATCCCTGTACGGTGACATCTCTGTGTTTATTATCCCTGTACGGTGACATCACTGTGTTTATTATCCCTGTACGCTGACATCACAGTGTTTATTATCCCTGTACGCTGACATCACAGTGTTTATTATCCCTGTACTGTGACATCACTGTGTTTATTATCCCTGTACTGTAACATCACTGTGTTTATTATCCCTGTACGGTGACATCACTGCGTTTATTATCCCTGTACGGTGACATCACTGTATTTATTATCCCTGTACAGTCACATCACTGTGTTTATTATCCCTGTACTGTGACATCACTGTGTTTATTATCCCTGTATGGTGACATCACAGTGTTTATAATCCCTGTACGGTGACATCGCTGTGTTTATTATCCTGTACTGTGACATCAATGTGTTTATTATCCCTTATACTGTGACAACACTGTGTTTATTATCCTGCACTGTGACATCACTGTGTTTATTATCCCTATACTGTGACATCACTGTGTTTATTATCCCTGTACAGTGACATCACTGTGTTTATTATCCCTGTACTGTGACATCACTGTGTTTATTATCCCTGTACGGTGACATCACTGTGTTTATTATCCCTGTACGGTGACATCACAGTGTTTATTATCCCTGTACGGTGACATCGCTGTGTTTATTATCCTGTACTGTGACATCAATGTGTTTATTATCCCTTATACTGTGACAACACTGTGTTTATTATCCTGCACTGTGACATCACTGTGTTTATTATCCCTGTACGGTGACATCACAGTGTTTATTATCCCTGTACGGTGACATCGCTGTGTTTATTATCCTGTACTGTGACATCAATGTGTTTATTATCCCTTATACTGTGACAACACTGTGTTTATTATCCTGCACTGTGACATCACTGTGTTTATTATCCCTATACTGTGACATCACTGTGTTTATTATCCCTGTACAGTGACATCACTGTGTTTATTATCTCTGTACGGTGACATCACTGTGTTTATTATCTCTGTGCAGTAAGGGGACTGGGTGAGATTAGCTTATAGTGGGGGGAGCTAGGGGAGTGGCCTAGTGCTGAAAAAATTTGCTGCGGCGCGCTATGCGCACCGCACAATATGCCACTCTTTGTCTCTTTGCAAAGTTGGGAGGTATGCACTTAGATATAAGGTACTATGTGCTATTAGGCAATTGCTTTACTTCAATTGCCATGATGTAGGTGACAGATTTCCTTTAACAACAGTTTGCCCTTCTGCAGGCTCCATCACTAATTTCCACTTTTCCCTCAGTGTGAAGACACTAGCTGATATGATGTCTCCAATACACAGCAAATATAGAGGATCTCCTGCTCCCATATCCTTCTGTAGCACATCCTCAGAAGCAACAGAAGAATGGAGGTTGTTATACATTTGTACTGATAGGTGTAGCTGTGAATCCAGCACTGGGGTAAAACAGTAAAAGCAGTTTCTCTGTGAGTCTCTCTTTCACTACAAAATCCTCTACCTCTTTATAGACTTCTACTGGCAGCATCTATAACCTGATCTCTTAGAGTACAGCCACGTATTGTATGCAGCAGAAAAGCTGTGATTCCTCAAAGGGTGAAATCCGAAATGAAAAAGCAGCATAAACTGATACACAGCATGTGTAAGTGGCTGGAAATAGAGAGACATTTTACTATAACAAGATACAGTATACTGTATTAAAAAGTTTCATTTTCACACTTGTACTATTGATTTATGCATCATTAATGCCGCAGCGACTACATGGTGTTTACTAAGTTTTTATTATTATTATTATTATTCAAAAATAAAATTATTGAAAATAAAATTGTCTCTATACAGTAAATTTAACTTTAACAAGAACCATGGACACCTCAGAAACCTTCATAAGCGCATCCGTGTGTTTTCCATTGTATTGTAATGTACATCAGTATTTGATAGGAGAGAACCCTGTTATGGGTAGATATTTTGGCAATATCATGAGTTTTGACACTCAACTTGAAAGTGAGAGTTTTTGCCTATATTAGTTCTTTAGCATACCTATGATGCTTAAATCAAAACCATTTTTTTTTCATAGGTTTGACATAATCAGCGATAATGATGGATTTAAGGGTTGTCTACCAGTACTTACGTTTATTATTTTATATTGTACTATCATTATATATGAATCAGCCTGTGCCCGAAACGAAGGAGCAGAAGTGCTTCAATGTCCTCAGCATATGCCCATTTGACACGCAGTGCACAGGCTGACTCAGATACGATGCAGCAGGGAAAGGGCAGGTGGAGTTATGACTGTTAAGAGTATGTGACTTAGCAAGGGGGTGGGCAGACACATTGCAGTCAGAGGCGGGCTTGGGCACTAACAGGGGGCGTGCCTGGGCTTCTTCATATGAAAATAATGCCCCTCTGGGCACCTTACTTGGCTAATTTACATATCAAACAAACTGATTTTTCAGAAGATTGAACACCCCAGTCTTTCAAACAAAGGTACACTTACATACCTCCCAACCGTCCCGGATCCAGCGGGACAGTCCTGGATTGCTGTGGCTGTCCCGGTACGGGGGAGGTATGTCCCGGTCTCTGGCAGCTGTCTCTGGCCTGGTGACAACTCTGAGATTTTGCCTCCCTGGGTACCAGGGGCGTAGCTAAAGGCTCATGGCCCCTGGTGCAAGAGTTCAGCTTGAGCCCCCCTTCCCTCAGTGCTTTGTGGCCAGGGGCAGGGGAGCACATAGCCTTTGTGCTGCCTGAGGCAAACATTTAAATGGCATCCCTTATGCCAAATTCTTGACCTAACCACTTTCCTCCAGCCAGAGGTGTAACTTGACCAGCATGCACTTTCTATAATACAGGTGTCTTCTTATGTAACACAAGGGTCTTTCGGCCCGCAGGCTCCTGGGCCCGGTAGCGACTGCTACCTCTGCATCCTCTATAGCTAAGCCCCTGCTGGGTACCAAAGGTCCTTATTGTTGGATGGACCTCCAGGACATTTTCAGATTGACCTAGCATTACTAGGTTTATTGCTTGTTCTGTGAAGGGGAAATATGTTCTTGGGGGCTGTAATTCCAAGCATTTGATGTACAATTTTTGTAGGCAAAGTACGGCCTTTTAGACACTGCAGTCCAGTGCAATTTTGGTTCATTTGGGTACACTATATGATTGATTGAATATGCGCAACAGTAAACATCATCGTTTTTTTCATACTGTTATGTTCTGGGTAGCCAGATGCATTTATTTACAGTTTTATCTGCTTTTAATTGGGCTGAAGTCTCCAGTTTGTTTTATAGTAACTTGATGGAGAACTAAGCTTTTGGCAGCTGATACTAGATCTTGTTTCTAAAAGTGCACTCATAAATTTGTCATGGGGTTAGTTAAGAATGACATAGGGGATAGGTGCGTATTGCGTGATCATCATGTCACCTGAATACACTAATGACTCCTCAAAAGTGCTAACTGAAGATCTCCCTTCATGACAATGTAAAGTTAATTGCTGAGATCCCTGAACAAAACCACAGCCAATAAAGTCAGAAACAGCTACAGTACCTGTCATCATACACCAATCCAGAAAGCAGGCTACACCTAGTTATTCACCACAGCTCGCTGCAAGGCAGAATGGACTTGGCTGCTAAGGACAAAGGATGTGTCTACCGAGTAAGGTGACAAAAACAGATCAAAGGAAAGTAAAAAAAAAAAGAAGTCAGACCCAAAGGATTGCAGATATAGCCAAATCAGGTTAATTGGGAGGTTATTCAGTAGAACAAGTCAAAGTCTGTAGCTGAAGAGCTGACTATAGGCCAGTGAGCTTGACATGTGTAGTGGTAAAAATGATGGAGACTCTACTAAAAAAGAAGATAATTGACCATCTAACAACAAACAACTTGATGGACCCAAACCAGCATGGCTTTACTGAGGGCCGATCATGTCAGACTAATCTCATTGATTTCTTTGACTATGTAACTAAAGTGCTGGATGAAGGTGGTGCTGTGGATATCGCCTACCTGGATTTCAGTAAAGCTTTCGATACGGTTCCCCATAAAGAGCTGATAGAGAAGTTATCAAAAATTGGACTTAACCCCTGGATAGTTCAGTGGATCTGCAGTTGGCTGAAGGACAGATACCAGAGGGTTGTTGTTAATGGAGTGTATTCTGAGGAGAGGCTGGTTACAAGTGGGGTGCCACAAGGATCTGTTCTGGGTCCTGTTCTGTTTAACATGTTTGACATAAGGGACGGCTTGGTAGGGAAGGTTTGCTTGTTTGCTGATGACACAAAAGTGTGTAATAGGGTTGATGTTCCAGGAGGTGTCGATAATATGGAGAATGATTTATCTTTATTAGATAAGTGGTCAAAACAATGGAAACTTCGGTTCAATGTTTCCAAATGTAAAATAATGCACTTGGGGAGAAGAAATCCTCTATCTGAGTATCGTATTGGCAGTTCTGTGCTAACAAAGACCTCAGAAGAGAAGGATTTGAGGGTAGTCATCTCTGAAAGCCTCAAAATGAGTAACCAATGCAGCCAGGCGGTGGGGAAAGCAAATCGTATGCTTGGCTGCATAGCTAAAGGTATAACAAGCAGAAAGAGGGAGATTGTGATCCCTCTGTATAGAGCTCTAGTGAGACCACATCTGGAATACTGTGTTCAGTTCTGGAGACCTCACCTGCAAAAGGATATTGCTAAAATAGAACGGGTCCAAAGAAGAGCTACAAAAATGGTGGAAGGTCTAAAGCATAGAACTTATCAAGAAAGACAGAGTTCTTAATATGTATAGTCTGGAGGAAAGAAGAGAAAGGGGGGACATGATTGAAACCTTTAAATATGTTAAAGGACTGAATAATGTTCAGGAGGGAAGGGTTATTAATAAGAAACTGAACACAAGAACAAGGGGGCACAATCTGAGGTTAGTTGGGGGAAAAATCAAGAACAACATTAGAAAATATTATTTCACTGAAAGAGTAGTAGAAGCTTGGAACAAACTTCCAGCAGAGGTGGTTGATACATCCACAGTAACTGAATTTAAACATGCCTGGGATAAACATGTATCTATCCTAAGATAACAATAAAAGGATAATAAAAGGGCAGACTAGATGGACCAGGTGGTCTTTTTCTGCCGTCAATCTTCTATGTTTCTATGTTTGTATGTTACAGCTATAGCCAAATTATTAGAGGTTAATCAGTGGAACAAGCCAAGGTAAGTACACAGAGGGTAAACAAGTAAGTACAGAGTTAGGAGCAAAGCTAGGATACAATATGCAATTACAGACATTGGTCTAGTGTCAGTGCCTGGTTTAAATCCCTACACCTGTGCTTACACCTCTCTAGAGTACTGAATGGCGCAACATCTCAAGTCTCTGATTGGTTTAAAGGAACTATCGCCCCTGGAACGGCAGCAGAAGCCTGCACCCGCTCCTAATCTCCTCCAGCACTGTAGCACGGATCAAAGTGGTAGCAGCTGGGCGAAGAAACTGATTGCTGGATGGTGGTCAGTTAAAGGTATTGTCCCACAAAAAATATTCTACAGTTTTAAACCAGCACCTGGATCTGAATACTTTTGTAATTGCATTTAATTAAAAATGTTGTATAGCTACTAAGTTATTCAATAAAATGTATCTATATAGTGCCACTTAATATGTTATTTCTTTGACCTGCTCATTAAGAAGGCCGCACATGCTCAGTTTCATCTTTCAGCTGCCTCCTGAGCTGTGATAGGGAGAGCTGAGACACACCCCCTGAGCTGTGATAGGGAGAGCATGGACATGCCCCCTTAGCTTCAGAAGCAAAGACGCTCCCCTTGAGCGGTCAGCTTGATATAAATCTAGCAGAGCAATGAATGGGGAGATCTCTGGAACCATCTGCAGTATGGGGCTGGTTCTAGCTTTGTTGGAAAGAGATTGTCATGTACTATATGATGTCTGATTTTCATTTTTTACATTATTCGTGGGATAACCCCTTTAAGTTTATAACAGAAGACTACATTCCCATCAGCAGTTTCAGACATGCACTTCCTTGTGCCAGCAAAGTGCCTATTGCTCACATTATGGCCCCCAAACAGTGCCCAGCACATACCTTTCAACCATGCCTAATATATCTCACTCATCTGAGACCTGACAGGCAGTGTTCTCTGTAAGCTGCGTGGGCGCGCAGCCATGTAGCTTACTTTGTGCCTCCGCTCAGGGCCTCTGGAGGCCCGCTCCCCGCCACAGCCCAGACTTCATACTATAGTGTGTGCCTGTTCTGTACTCTGGGGAAGCCCATCCTGGCAATGCACACATTTTTCACTGTGTGCATTACTGTTTTGGGCGGCCCTAGAACTCGGAACAGGTACCCACCATACTGCCCTCAGTGCCCTTAAACGTCCTGACATTATCCAGTGTCAGGACATTCCTGTGGGGCGCTCCTAGCTGGCCCCGCTTTCTCCCTCATGCCGCGCTGCTACTACTGGAAGAGAAGAACATGTGCAGCGCGGCAAAAGAGGGGAACAGAAGAAAGGAGGGCATCTTTTTAGACCAAGGCCCCCAGCCCCCTCCAAAGTGGTGGCCGAGATTTCCAAGGGCCAAGCCAAGTAACTGTTAGTTTTCATGTATGTTTGTTATACACTTATAGCATAACTGTCCCACAATATACAGTATACCGCTACACTGTGTAGGGGTTATACTGTATATTATACAGCATGGCGCAGGGGTTATATTGTTCAGCATGGTGTAAACTTCATACACCATACTGTACAGTATACATTATAATTCCTGCACCATGCAATACACTATAATGTATAACCCCTACACCATGCTGTACAATATACATTATAATCCATACACCATGCTGTACAATATACATTATAATCCATACACCATGCCGTACAATATACAGTATAATCCATACGTCATGCTGTACAATATACAGTATAATCCATACACTATGCTGTACAATATACAGTATAATTAGAGATGAGCGAGCACTAAAATGCTCGGGTGCTCGTTATTCGAATCAAATTTTTCCCGATGCTCGGGTGCTCGTTTTGAATAACGAACCCCATTGAAGTCAATGGGAGACTCGAGCATTTTTTTTCAGGGGACCGGGGCTCTGCCTAGGGAAGGCTGGGTGAAAACCTGGAAACCTCAGAAAATGATGGAAACACCACGGAAATGGACAGGAAACAGCAGGGGCAGCATGCATGGATGAGATTGCAGTCAAATGTCTGTAGGTGAGCCTCCCAAAAATTTGTTTTGGAGTGTCCGAAGTTGACCCTCCTAAAAAATTGTTTTGTAGTGTCTGTAGTTGACCCTCCTGTAAAATATTTTTTTTGTTTTTCCTGTTATTAGTTTATGTACAACCCATGGCTGGCATCTGGGGCGTAGCTAGAACTGACTGGGCCCCACAGCAAAATTTTGTATGGTGCCCCCCCTTCATGACTATCCTGGCATCCTATATGTGCATATGTAAGGGAGAGATCACAGGGCAGGGGGCACACACAGTGCAGCATGGGGGGCACAGTACAAGGCAGGGGCACAGGACAGCATAGCGGGCACAGTGCATTATAGGGCGTACAGTACAGGGCAGGAGGCACACACTGTGTAGCATGGGGGACACAGTACAGGGCAGGGGGAAAAATACAGCACAGGGGTACAGTACAGGTCAGGGGGCATACAGTGCAGAATGGGGGGCACAGTACAGGGCAGGGGGCAAAATACAGCATAGGGGGTACAGTACAGTGCAGGGGCACACTGTACAGGCCGGGAGGGCACGCACAGTACAGCATATGGGGCACATGGCAGCATACGGGGCACAGTACAGGGCAAGGAGTACAGTACAGGATAGGAGGCACACACTGTGCAGCATGGAGGGCACAGTACAAAGCAGGGGGCAAGATACAGCATAGGGGGTACAGTACAGTGCAGGGGCACACAGTACAGGCCGGGGGGGACGCACAGTACAGCATATGGGGCACATGGCAGCATACGGGGCACAGTACAGGGCAAGGAGTACAGTACAGGATAGGAGGCACACACTGTGTGGCATGGGGGCACAGTACAGGGCAGGGGGAAAAATACAGCATGGGGTACAGGGCAGCATAGAGGGCACAATACAGCACAGGGAGTACAGGGCAGGGGGCACACATAGTGCAGCATAGGGGACACAGTACAAGGCAGGGGGCACACATAGTGCAGTGCAGGGGGCACACACAGTGCAGCATAGGGGGCACAGTACAAGGCAGGGGGCACACACAGTGCAGCATAGGGGGCGCAGTGCATTATAGGGGGTACAGTACAGGGCAGGAGGCACACACTGTGTAGCATGGGGGGCACAGTACAGGGCAGGGGGCAAAATACAGCATAGGGGGCAGGGGGCACGCATAATACAGCATAGAGGGCACAATGCAGCATAGGGGGTACAGTACAGGGCAGGGGGCACACATAGTGCAGCATAGGGGACACAGTACAGGGCAGGGGGCAGAATACAGCATAGGGGACACAGTACAGGGCAGGGGGCACACATAGTGCAGCATAGGGGGTACAGTACAGGGCAGGGGGCAGAATACAGCTTAGGGGGTACAGTACAGGGCAGGGGGCACACATAGTGCAGCATAGGGGACACAGGGCAGGGGGCAGAATGCAGCATAGGGGGTGAAGTACAGGGCAGGGGGCACAAACTTACCACTGTTGGTCAGGCTGGCAGTGAGTCTGAAGGTCTGCTGTATTGGCTGGCTGGCAGGCTGCAGCAATGCTCAGATGGCTGAGACAGCGCTGCTCTGGGTTGCTACTGCTTCCTGGATGTCTGTTACAGCCAGAGCAGGAGGTCAGCTGGCACTACAAGGGAGATGGAGGGGCAGGTAAGAGAGGCAGCCTGACGGGCAGGCAGGAGTGCAGAGGGTCACATGCAGGGTCCACATGGTGCTTCTGGAAGTCTGGGAGCGGGCCCTGTTTGTGACTGAAGTATTACTTGAAAAGATTGGTGGAGCAGCAGCTTCCTCTCACTGCTCCTCCACCAATCAGATTACACAGTGCAGCAGCGCAGAGGAGAGGTAGGAGAATCCCTCTCTCCCCATCCTCTTGTTTCAATGCGCAGCGTTACGATCCCACCCCACTCCTGGAATGAGAGAGAAATAGAAATATTACCCTGCTGATTTGCCACATCCCTGCTACTGCTCCCGGGCCCATGCTGAGCTCGGGCCCCGAAGCAGTCGCTTCCCCTGCTTCCCCTGCTTCCCCTATAGCTACGCCACTGGCTGGCATGGTGGGAATATATTGGTTTGCTTCACAGACGGTCCACTGCACCGTTACATTTTCTTCATCATTGCCAATTACTTTTTCACCAACTGTTGTCTGGCAATGATAAAGGGGAAGGTGAATCCACTGCCGAAGAAAAGTGTCATTCTCCTACAAGTCTCCACTTGTTCTCAATTAAAAGGGGATTGTTATAGGAAAATATGGTCCCTAGCCAGAACTTCAGCCCTAGACCACTCAAATATGATATAGCATCAGTGACATTCACCCATTGAGTGGCCAGAAGCCATTTGCCCTTGTTAGCATATCAAAGGCAGGAAGGGCACATGGCTCTTGGCCAACAGATTGGGAAGAGATTTGGGTGGTCATGGGTGGAGTCGATGGTGGGGGCTGGGACACAGGAAGATATATGCTTTGGAAAACTTGGGATCTCTCTCTTCCTTCCTGCCACCACCTGGAACAACAGCACTTCTGGAGCAAGCGTAAGGTATATGTGTGTATGTATATAAGTATAATATCCCAGTAGACTTTATATGTGTACATATAGATATTTGTAGTACCAGTAGATTATATATGCTGTTTATGCATGAGTCTCTATATGTACATGTACTAATGGTCAGGTACTGGATGTGAGTTGGGTAGCAGTGGTGATCCAGTATACGGTATATTGGTGGACTCTGGATATACTTTATATACATACACATTATTAGCCACATTGCTTAGCATCCAGGGAGGGCAGGAACGAGGTGGCTGTGTGTGGCGGTGTCCTCTATGTACTGTGTTATTTGTAGTGTCTGTATCTTTATGTAATGTCCATTGCTTTGTCATCTCTGTTATCAGTAAAGTATTTTTATACACTCACCGGCCACTTTATTAGGTACACCATGCTAGTAACGGGTTGGACCCCCTTTTGCCTTCAGAACTGCCTCAATTCTTCGTGGCATAGATTCAACAAGGTGCTGGAAGCATTCCTCAGAGATTTTGGTCCATATTGACATGATGGCATCACACAGTTGCCGCAGATTTGTCGGCTGCACATCCATGATGCGAATCTCCCGTTCCACCACATCCCAAAGATGCTCTATTGGATTGAGATCTGGTGACTGTGGAGGCCATTTGAGTACAGTGAACTCATTGTCATGTTCAAGAAACCAGTCTGAGATGATTCCAGCTTTATGACATGGCGCATTATCCTGCTGAAAGTAGCCATCAGATGTTGGGTACATTGTGGTCATAAAGGGATGGACATGGTCAGCAACAATACCTAGGTAGGCTGTGGAGTTGCAACGATGCTCAATTGGTACCAAGGGGCCCAAAGAGTGCCAAGAAAATATTCCCCACACCATGACACCACCACCACCAGCTTGAACCGTTGATACAAGGCAGGATGGATCCATGCTTTCATGTTGTTGACGCCAAATTCTGACACTACCATCCGAATGTCGCAGCAGAAATCGAGACTCATCAGACCAGGCAACGTTTTTCCAATCTTCTACTGTCCAATTTCGATGAGCTTGTGCAAATTGTAGCC
Source organism: Rhinella marina (assembly GCA_900303285.1). Taxonomy (NCBI): domain Eukaryota; kingdom Metazoa; phylum Chordata; class Amphibia; order Anura; family Bufonidae; genus Rhinella; species Rhinella marina. Next base: position 314,346 of record ONZH01004367.1, read on the forward strand.
TCAGTTTCCTGTTCTTAGCTGAAAGGAGTGGCACCCGGTGTGGTCTTCTGCTGCTGTAGCCCATCTGCCTCAAAGTTCGACGTACTGTGCGTTCAGAGATGCTCTTCTGCCTACCTTGGTTGTAACGGGTGGCAATTTGAGTCACTGTTGCCTTTCTATCAGCTCGAACCAGTCTGCCCATTCTCCTCTGACCTCTGGCATCAACAAGGCATTTCCGCCCACAGAACTGCCGCTCACTGGATGTTTTTTCTTTTTCGGACCATTCTCTGTAAACCCTAGAGATGGTTGTGCGTGAAAATCCCAGTAGATCAGCAGTTTCTAAAATACTCAGACCAGCCCTTCTGGCACCAACAACCATGCCACGTTCAAAGGCACTCAAATCACCTTTCTTCCCCATACTGATGCTCGGTTTGAACTGCAGGAGATTGTCTTGACCATGTCTACATGCCTAAATGCACTGAGTTGCCGCCATGTGATTGGCTGATTAGAAATTAAGTGTTAACGAGCAGTTGGACAGGTGTACCTAATAAAGTGGCCGGTGAGTGTATATAAGTATCTGCGAGGGTTGTATGTTACTCCTGGTGTGTATGAAGGACTGGAGGAGTGTATATAATACACTGAATAAACGGGTTATATAAGAAACAAAGACAACAGTCTAGGAACAGAAGAAAAGGGAAGGAAGTGGAGATAAATACAAATCTCCAATTTCCAATAAGCATAAATTCCCTCTAACAGGGATGTTCTTGCCGTGGCCTTCCTCATAGTGGCCGCTTCTGTGGACGACAGAGGTGGTGTACCTACGGACAGCCTGACTGAACATGATGGCAGACGGGGAGACACTCCCTCATGTAAAATTGTTTTTTGAGTGTCTGTATTTGACGCTACTAAAAAATTTATTGGAGAGAGGGCCTGTAGGTGGCCCTCCGTAAACATTATTTGTATAGAGCGCCAGTTGGCCCTCAGAAACATTGCCTGTTGGCTCAGCGTTTCTGTGCGAAGAGGAGGAGGAGGGGTTGGAGGAAGAGGCATAATAAGTCTGAGAAACCGTGACCGAGGTAGGCCCCGCAATCCTTGGTGTGGGCATTACATGAGTGGCCCCAGGGTCAGACTCGATCCCAGCCTCTACCAAGTTAACCCAATGTGCCGTCAGGGAGATATAGTGTCCCTGCCCGCCAGCACTTGTCCACGTGTCCGTGGTTAGGTGGACCTCATCACTAACCGCGTTGGTCAGGGCACGGATGATGTTCTGTGACACGTGCTGGTGTAGGGCTGGGACGGCACATTAGGAAAAATAGTGGCGGCTGGGGACCAAGTACCGAGGGACAGCCACCGCCATCAGGTTGCGGAAAGCCTCAGTCTCTACCAGTCTATAGGGCAGCATCTCCAGGCTCAACAATTTGGAGATGTGGACTATTAGGGCTTGGGCATGTGGGTGGCTGGAACTGTATTTGCGCTTGCGCTCAAATGTCTGCTGCAAAGACAGCTGAACGCTGCGCTGGGACACATTGGTGGAGGTTGTGGAGGATCGTGCAGGTGAATGGGAGGGGGGTCCTGGGAGGGGGGTGGACTCGCCGAGCCAGCATGTGACACAGGGGAAGGGGCAGTGGTGTGACCCGCAGGAGGTGAAAGGCCTTGGTTCCACTGAGTCGGGTGTTTAGCACTCATATGCCTGCGCATGCTGGTAGTGGTTAGCCTGGTAGTGGTGGTTCCCCTGCTGATCTTGGTGTGACACAGGTTGCACACCACAGTCCGTCAGTCATCCTCAGTTTCTTTAAAAAACCTCCAGACTTGCGAACATCTAGGCCTCGGCACGGGAACTTGACTCCTTGAAACAGTTGCTGATCTACCTGCTCTGGCCCTGCTTCTCCCTCTGGCCACCCCACTGCCTCTTCCAACCTGTTCTGGTGCTGCACTTGCCTCCACTTCAGAAGCACTGTCTTGAGTTGGATTACCAACCCAGCTCGGGTCAGTCACCTCATCATCCACCAGCTCTTCCTCCGATTCCTCACTCTGCTCCCCCCTCCGACTTACTGCCCTGACAACAACGTCACTGTCTGACAACCGTGTCTCATCATCATCATCATTATCATCCGACACCTCTTCACGCACTACAAGTCCACACTCTCATCACCCACAGACTGTGAAAGTTCTAAATTTTGGGCATCGGGACAGAGCAACTGCTCAGGTTGCTCTTGAGCAGTGGTTTGTGTCTCTGGGTAGGGTCCTGAAAAGAGTTCCTGTGAGTATGCCTGATCTGAATCCATACTTTCTAGACTGCGGCTAGTGTATCGCACACCTCACAATTGTTCACTGGACTGTAGTTTATATAATTGAGTGAAAAAAAAATGATTCTCTAGACTGCGGCAAGTGTATCGCACACCTCACAATTGTTCACTGGACTGTAGTTTATATAACTGAGTGAAAAAAAATTATTCTCTAGACTGCAGCAAGTGTATCACACACCTCACAGTTGTTCACTGGACTGTAGTTTATATAATTGAGTGAAAAAAATTATTCTCTAGACTGTGGCTAGTGTATCGCACACCTCACAATTGTTCACTGGACTCTAGTTTATATAATTGAGTGAAAAAAATGTATTTTATAGACTGACGCTGCTGTACAGCACACCTCACAATTGAGTGACAAAACGTATATTCCCTAGACTGCACTACAGATCCCTGCAAGCCAAGGTACAGCAGCAGCAAAAATGAGTACTGAGAGGACTTTGGGCAATTTCATTGGGGTCTGTGTGGACCATGTGCTGTCCCCTTTCTGCCACAAGTGCACAGTGTGCAGCCAAGATGGCGGTAGCTGCACTACAAGTCCCAGCCAGCAGCCGAGAGGAGGACAAAAAAAAAAATGTTGTTGTAGCCCTTAGAAGGAGCGTTGGATTCTTTGTGGATGATTCCTGCCTAACCAGATTCTAATTTCACGCCCTAACAGTGCAGCCAAGATGGCGGTCGCTGCGCTACAAGTCCCAGCCAGCAGCCAGGAGGAGACAAAAAAAAACATGCTTGTAGCCCTTAGAAGGGCTGTTGGGTTCTTTGTGGGTGATTCCTGCCTAACCAACAACTAAATTCAGGCCCTAACACTCTCCCTGACAGACAGCAGCTCTATCCCTAATCTCATGCAGACGGCGTATGACGCGAGCACCGCAGGACCAGATTCTTATATTCCCAGGTCATCTGATCTGGCCAGCCAATCCCTGCTATCGACTTGTAGGGGCCCCACGTGATGCTAGGAGGTACCAAAGACTCTCCTGCATGTTGATTGGCTGAAAAAAGGTGGCTAACATGCAGGAAGAGGAAGTTGCCATTTCCTCGAGGATCGCGATATGCTCGTCTGAGTAGCGAGCATATGCGAATACCCTAATGCTCGAACGAGCACCAAGCTCGGACGAGCATGTTCGCTCATCTCTAAGTATAATCCATACACCATGCTGTACAATATACAGTATAATCCATACGCCATGCTGTACAATATACATTATAATCCATACGCCATGCTGTACAATATAGAGTATAATCCATACACCATACTGTACAATATACAGTATAATCCATATACCATGCTGTACAATATACATTATAATCCATACACCATGCTGTACAATATACAGTATAATCCATACGCCATGCTGTACAATATACATTATAATCCATACGCCATGCTGTACAATATAGAGTATAATCCATACACCATACTGTACAATATACAGTATAATCCATATACCATGCTGTACAATATACATTATAATCCATACACCATGCTGTACAATATACAGTATAATCCATACACCATGCTGTACAATATACATTATAATCCATACACCATGCTGTACAATATACAGTATAATCCATACACCATGCTGTACAATATACAGTATAATCCACACACCATGCTGTACAATATACATTATAATCCATACACCATGCCCTACAATATACATTATAATCCATACACCATGCTGTACAATATACATTATAATCCATACGCCATGCTGTACAATATACAGTATAATCCATACACTATGCTGTACAATATACAGTATAATCCATACACTATTTTGTATAATATACAGTATAATCCATACACCATGCTGTACAGTATACATTATAATCCATACAGCATGTTGTACAATATACATTATAATCCCTGCACCATGCTGTACAATATACATTATAATATACAGTATAGTTCATACACCATGCCGTTCAATATACATTATAATCCATACACCATGCTGTACAATATACAGTATATCACCTACACTGTGGGGTTATGTTGTACAGTATATACAGTATAATCCCTTCAACATGCTGTACAGTATACACTATAATCCATACACCACGCTGTACAATATACAGTATAATCCATACACCATGCTGTACAATATACAGTATAATCCATATACCATGCTGTACAGTATACAGTAAAATCCATACACCATGGTGTACAATATACAGTATAATCTATTAACCATGCTGTACAATATACATTATAATCCATACACCATGTCGTACAATATACAGTATAATCCATACACCATGCTGTACAATATACAGTATAACACCTACACTGTGGGGTTATGTTGCATATTGTACGGCATGGTGTTTGGATTATACTGTATATTGTACGACATGGTGTATGGATTATAATGTATATTGTACAGCATGGTTAATAGATTATACTGTATATTGTACAGCATGGTGTATGGATTATACTGTATATTGTACAGCGTGGTGTATGGATTATACTGTATATTGTACAGTATGGGGTATGGATTATACTGTATATTGTACAGCGTGGTGTATGGATTATTGTGTATATTGTACATCATGGTTCAGGGATTATCATGTATACTGTACAGCATGTTGCAGGGATTATACTGTATATTATTCAGCATGGTGCAGGGATTATACTGTATATTATACGGCATGGTGCAAGGATTATACTGTATACTGTACTGCATGGTGTATGAACTATACTGTATATTGTCCAGGATGGTGCGGGGGTTATAATGTATATTACATAGCATGGTGTATGGATTATACTGTATTATACGGGATGGTGCAGGGGTTACACTGTATGTGACAATTATTTTAGGTTTTCCTATCGCCCACCTTTGATGACGCTATGCCCAGGTCTGAGCCGATCCTGCTCAGCAGATGCCAAGGCTTAGAGGGAACACTGCTGACAGGGTTCCTTATGTTCCTTCAGTGCTTCTCTTCAGTCTCTTCCATGAGCATAAAAAAGGAATCAGGATTTAGTCGCTTTATGGCAATGTATATTGAGTAACTAAAGTAATAAAATAATTCCCAAATGGAAAACAGCTTCCCTCATTTTATTATGCAGGATTCAGACACAACACTGATAGGAAGGAGAGGGAACACTCGGCGAACTAAATTTGGCTGCGGCTCTGTACCCTTCGACTACTCCAGATGGAAAGGTCTCATTGTTATCCACCAGGCAATGAAAAATACCAGTATGCTGTGGTCTATGCATATCCTGTTTATTTTCTCTGACGTTTGACAGGTATCTTTCCAGGCCATGTGGAGGACTGGAGGTAAAGATCACAGATGCTAACTCAATGCCAAGTTTCCCTTTACTGGATCATCAATAAAAGGTATCCCCACCAATTAGGCTGCTCTTCAGCCTTTCATCTAGATGCCATCTTCTGTCATTGCACAGATCTACTGTATGTTTCCTAATGTACAGGGTTATGATTTTGGAGTACTTAGCTTTGACAAAATTCCACATTTTATAGTGCAATTTTCCTGTAGAATAATAATTGGCTAGAAATTGATTGCTAAATCCATAAAATAAACATAAATCCAGCAAGATGACTATGCATCATTCTAGGCCTGTGAATCAAGAAGTTGAGGGTGGAGCTGGCAAACGAAGCAGGAGGAACAAGGGTGCACAGAGTGGTTTGGGCCCACCCTTGGAGCACTTAACTGCTAATTTGCATAAGTTTTAATGATCGGGAGATTTTACATTTTTTCATTTTAGTTTTTTACTCCCAACCTTCCAAAAGCCATAACTTTTTTATTTTTCCATTCACATAGCCAGATGAGGGCTTGTTTTTTGTAGGACAAGTTGTTCTTTGGAATGGCACTGTTTATGGTTGCATACAAGTGAGTAGAAGGAAACAAAAATTCCAAATGGGGTGGAATCATAAAAAAAAACACAATTCCGCCACAGTTTTATGGGTTTTGTTTTTATTGCATTTCCTATGTGGTAATATTGACATAGTAACATAGTTTATAAGTTTATAAGGCCGAAAAAAGACATCTGTCCATCCAGTTCAGCCTGTTATCCTACAAGTTGATCCAGAGGAAGGCAAAAAACCCCTATGAGGTAGAATCAGGCAATCAGAATAACTCCCTGGATCAACGACCCATCTCTAGTAGCTATAACCTGTAATATTATTACACACCAGAAATACATCCCGGCCTCTCTTGAACTCTTTTAGTGAACTTACCATCACCACTTCCTCAGGCAGACAGTTCCATAGTCTCACTGCTCTTACAGTAAAGAATCCTCTTCTATGTTTGTGTACAAACCTTCTTTCCTCCAGACACAGAGGATGTCCCCTCGTCACAGTCACAGTCCTGGGGATAAAAAGATCATGGAAGAGATCTCTGTACTGACCCCTGATATAGTTATACATAGTTATTAGATCGCCCCTCAGTTGTCTTTTTTCTAAAGTAAATAACCCTAATTTTGATAATCTTTCTGGGTACTGTAGTGCACCCATTCCAGTTATTACTTTAGTTGCCCTCCTGTGAACCCTCTCCAGCTCTGCTATGTCTGCCTTGTTCACAGGGGCCCAGAACTGTACACAGTACTCCATGTGTGGTCTGACTAGTGATTTGTAAAGTGGCAGGACTATGTTCTCATCACGGGCATCTATGCCCCCTTTGATACAACCCATTATCTTATTGGCCTTGGCAGCAGCTGTCTGACACTGGTTTCTGCAGCTTAGTTTGCTGTTTACTAAAATTCCTAGGGCCTTTTCCAAATGCTTTGGAGAAGTCCAGATAGCATCTCTTAGAAAACCTTCAAACAGTTTACCCACAACGGATGTTAAACTTACCGGCCTATATTTTCCGGGCTCTGTTTTTGGACCCTTTTTGAATATTGGCACCACATTTGCTATGCGCCAATCCTGTGGAACACTCCCTGTCAGTACAGAGTCCTTAAATATCAGAAATAAGGGTCTGGCTATGACATTACTTCATTCTCTTAGGATACGGGGTGTATGCCATCCGGTCCTGGTGATTTGTCTATTTTAATCTTTTTAAGATGTCGCTGTACTTCTTCCTGAGTCAGACAGGGCAATGGAGAATTTACTTTTATATTCTGCATTTCATCTGACAGTTTATTTTCTTCAGTGAATACAGTGGAGAAAAAATTATTTAGTAGCTTTGCTTTCTCCTCATGGCTCTCTGCAACTCCCTCCTCATTACTCTGTAAGGGGCCGACACCTTCAGGTGTATACTTTTTACCATTTATATAATTGAAGAACATTTTAGGGTTAGTTTTACTCTCTTTGGCGATTAATATCTCGGTCTCTAGTTTGGCTGCTTTTATTTGTCTTTTACATATTCTATTTTTTTCCTTATAGTTTTTCAATGCTTCCTCGCTCCCCTCCTGTTTTAGTGATTTAAATGCTTTCTTTTTGTCATTTATTGCTTTCTTTACAGTTCTATTTATCCACATTGGTTTTTTCTTGTTTCTTAACCTTTTATTCCCATAAGGTATGTACCTCTCACAATTAGATATTAGGATGCTTTTAAAAATATCCCATTTTGTTGGTGTATTTTTATTTTTGAGGACTTTGTCCCAGTTAGTTAGGCCTATGGCCTCTCTTAGTTGGCTAAATTTTGCTTTTTTGAAGTTTGGTATTTTTGTTCCTCCCTGAAGAAACACTCTTTTGAATGACAATTGGAAGATTATTATTTTATGGTCACTATTTCCCAGGTGTCCCCCAACCTGCACATCTGTTGTTCTGTCAGGTCTATTGGTTAATACTAAGTCCAGTATGGCCGTCCCACTAGTCGGGTCATGAACCCGTTGGGAAAGGTTTGTCTTTGGTTATTGCCAAGAACATGTTTCCTTTATGAGATATATAGGTTTCAGTTTCCCAGTCTATATCTGGGTAGTTGAAGTCCCCCATAATAACGACCTCATTATGATTTGCCGCCTCGTCTATTTCGTTTAGAAGTAGATTTTCTGTGGACTCTGGTATATTAGGTGGTTTATAATAAACTCCTATTAGTATTTTATTACTGTTTTTGGCTCCATGTATTTCTACCCACAGTGACTCCACATGTTCATGACCTCACTTATATCTTCCCGGAGTATGGGCTTTAGACAGGACTTTACATAAAGGCAGACCCCTCCCCCTCTCCGGTTTTGGCGATCCTTTCTAAACAGACTGTAAACCTGTACATTAACTGCCCAGTCATAGCTATCATCCAGCTATGTCTCAGTTATTCCCACTATGTTGTAGTCCTCCTCACATATCACTATTTCCAGTTCACCAGTTTTATTAGTCAGGCTTCTGGCATTAGTGTACATACAATTAAGAGGTTGATGTATTTTTTTGCCCTACACCTTTCCTTCTGAACTGTTCTAGTTCCTCCTTCCATTCCTCCCCCAGTTCCATTACCTTGCCCCAGGTCTCTATCTGCAGGTCTCCCAGTCCCATGTTTAAACACTCCTCCAGCCTTCTAGCCATCTTCTCCCCCAAAACAGCTGCCCCTTCCCCATTGAGGTGCAGCCCATCCCTACGATAGAGCCTGTAGCCGACAGAGAAGTCGGCCCAGTTCTCCAGGAACCCAAACTCCTCCTTCCTACACCAGTTCTTGAGCCACTTGTTTACCTCCCTAATCTCCCACTGCCTTTCTTGTGTGGCTCGTGGTACAGGCAGTATTTCGGAAAGCACTACCTTTGAGGTCCTTTCCCTAAGCTTATGACCTAAATCCCCAAAATCATTTTTAAGGACACTCCACCTACCTCTAACTTTGTCATTGGTTCCGATATGGACCATGACTGCTGGATCTTCTCCAGCCCCTCCCAGTAATCTGTCAACCCGATCCACGAAGTTTGTACGGGAGGTGTGGCTACTCCATTTGGTCATGCACTCCTGACTAGCCCTGTCTGCCCCATAGGCTGATTTTAATTAGTGTAACTATAAAGCCGAGTGGACTCGGCATGCATGCTTGGTACCTGCATCCCTGTATTAGTGGAGGCCTTTGAAGCACTATAAATGGCAAAAGGCAGAAGGGACCCAGCATGCATGTGGAACCAAACACCCCCTGATTATACGGAAGCCAAGGTTGGCACATAACAGGTAGGAAATAGTGTTAGGTTCCCGTTCTACAGAGATCACCTTGACGGTGGACGGGCTCAGATAATTTCGTACAAAATATATTTGCCAAGAATCTTTAATTTACCAAACAAGCATAGCATTAGCTCCAGAATATTTCATATCTCTATGGCATTTTGTGCTTTATCTGGTTAGCAGTGTGCCGTTGCATTGTATGTATTTTCCGATCCACGATGTGTCAAACTCGAGCGCCAGGAAGACAACACACCTTTCGACGATCCCGGTATTTGTGACAGATTGCCCTCTCTATACCCCTAATAATTGAGTCTCCCACTACCAGCATCTGTCTGGCCTGCCCTGCTCTCCTGGTCCCCTGCTTACTGGAGCTGACATTCCCCTGACTGGCAGAGGAAGTGTCTGGCTGCAGCAGTGCTCTCCCTGATGTGGCATCCCCCTCATCTGTCAAACTTGCAAACTTGTTGGGGTGTGTCAGATCAGGGCTAGCCTCCCTGGCACTTTTCCTTCAACCCTGCTTTCTAACTGTTACCCAGCTAGCTACCTCACTTTCCTGAGCCTCCTCACTACCACCCTCCCCCACATCTACCCCATATAATGCTTGCTCAGTGAGCAGCAAACTCTTTTCCAAATTGCAGCGCTTCTTAGTCTTGAAATTCGCCCGGTTAGATACACAATGTGCGATTCCAAACGGGCAATTTGCTCACATTTTGAACAAAGATATGCACCCTTAAACGACTGTTCCAGGACTGCATACATTAGACAAGATGGAACACATACTAATGGGGATTACGCAAAAAAAGAGAAAAAATACAAAACAGTGATATGAAACCGACTTACTGTATTCCCCTCTTAAAGTCCCTGAATCTGAAGTCACATAATCTAAAGTCACACACTTAATTCAAACACGCACTTAAAAATCAAACACGCGAACGCTCACAAATTCGCGTTGTTTCTCTGCTTGTATAAGTGCAACCCTCAAACCAGTCTGCTTTTTTTTTCCTCTGGATTGAAAGACATGTTACTTTCATTCTCTGGGTCAGTATGATTACAACTATACCACATATGTATAGTGATTTTTGTGTTTTAATACTGAAAAAAAATAAAACTTTGGAGTTTTCTTTTTCTTTGCATCACCATATTCTGACCCCTATAACTTTACTTTTTATGTGCATGGAGCTGTGTGAGCGTACATTTTTTGCAGGGCAACCTGTACTTTTCATTGATACCATCTTTGGGTGTGTTTGACTTTTTGATCACTTTTTATTCAATTTTTTGTGGGAGGCAAAGCGACCAAAAAACGGCGAATTGACCATTTTGACTTTTTCCATCTTGCTTTTCTGTATGGGATAAATATTTTTATATTTAATAGTACAGATGTTTTCACGCGCTGATGCCCATGCTTTTGGGGAAAGGGAGATGATTTGATTTTTTATATTTTGAAAAATATTTTTTAAAACTTTTTTCTTTTTGTTTATACTTTTTAAAAGTTCCACTAGAAAACTATAACAAGTAATCATTAGATTGCTTCTCTCATAGACTCCAATGCATCCATATGAACTAATTTCAGCAGCCCTGTGGCACTCAGTCTGCCACGCACTACATTCGGTTTCTCCGATACCGGTTAAGGGGAGCTACTGCACAACCGGCAGCGCAAGCTTATGTTTTCTATCCTCACCGATGACCGTAGACCTCCTCATAAATTAGGTGCATCCTCCTGCACTGCAGGGGATATTAATGCATCTGTCTTGATAAAGCTCTCCCTACTCATTTTAGAGCTAGCTCAACTGAATGCAACAATACCTATTATTTAGCAATCCGTTACTTCATTCTGGAGAAGCAGTACTTGTAACCTGTTCCTGACTGCCTTATAACCATATACGTATGCACAGAGCTGCCATAGATTTCTGGCTTCATTCGCACCAGAAAAAGGGTTTGAGGGGTCATGCACATGGCCGTTGATCAGCCGCTCTGTGTATTGGGGACTGCAATTTGTGGTCCCCAATGCACCAGTAACATCCGTGCGCATTCCGCAGACGGATCTAGACCCATTCAACTTGAATTGGTCTGTGATCCATTTGCACTACAAAAAAATTGAATAGAATTTTTTTGCTGAGAGGAGGCACGGACAGAAACCCCACGGAAGCACTCTGTAGTGCTTCTGTGGGGTTCCATGCATCCGTTCTTCACTGGACCTTCCTGATTGTGGACCCATTGCACCCACGTCCATGAGCCCTAAATGAAGATAAATTTGTCTCTGCTGTTGGCCACACCCTTTTCCCACACTTGCCAAACCCCTTTTGGAAAAATGGCAAGGGTGATGTAAAAAGAGGCACTCATTAATTTAAAAAAAAAAAAAAAAGTTGTCTAACACACACCTTGTGACTTTTTAAAGTCACTTTTCTGGCAGGGAGATGATGAATCTGCCCCATAGTGCCCGATTGAACAGTGAATGATCTGGTGATAGATTCCCGTTAAGCATTATAGATGATAAAAATCCGATAAATGACCTGTTCTTGTGAGTCCATTCAGTATGTGATCAGTGACTCATTTGCTAAACAGACATTTTGTTATTTTATTCTTTGAGTAAGACTTAACTCCTGTTTACATTGGAGTTCAATGTCCTTGAAATGGGAGCTTTGTAAGGAAAAAAAACAAGAAAATCTGGGCAAGATCTCAACTGCAGCGTAATAACATATTATAATTCTGCTTCATTTTACCAGGGATCTGAGCTGCAGTATGCCGGTGCTGGAAACGACACACTGGACGGAGCCTTCCCAATCTACTGTCTAGTTCCTGGTGCCAGTGGCTGCCTGAAACAAGGGATCGGTGGGGTGCCAGGTGTCAGACCCCCACCAATCTGATATACATGACCTATCCTGACAAGTACTTGAAAATCTCTTTGAAGGGGTTTTATGGAATTACTATGATTTTTTAACAGATACGCTCATGTAGTTGCTTACCTCGTGTAAATCTTCTCCATGCTTTTTTCACATTTGGTCACTCTGGTTTGTTACATCCTGTATGTTGCTATGTCTAACCAAAAAGGGTCAGTTAACTGAAATCCATGGATATTATGTATACTTTTGTATTATGTATACGCACTTAGATTGACAGGACCAGGCAGTGAAAACATCATTACGCCTGGCCCTGTCAATCAAAATGGAGAGGGTAGGGCAGTTGCAGAGAAGAGAGCCTCTAGATGTAACGGCAAGCCCCCATTGATCCTAGAGGCTCATTTGCATATATTAAAACATCATTTTTTTAGCAATGTTGACACATATGAACATGGAACCAACACAGATGTCTTCAGAAGCCAAGTGCACATGCAACAGGTCAGCCAGTTTCATGGGTACAAATCTGCTGACAGAAGCCCTTTAAACGTACTTACTAACTAACGGGGAAAACCAAATTGTTATGTACACCCCAATAGTAGTACTTGTGCTCAGTGTCCCACCAGAGCCGGCTGACTCACTATAATTCAATAAAGAACACATCTTAAAAACTGCATATGGTAACTGACAGGGAGGCTATGTCGTATATGTGCTCAATGTTTGACCAGAGTCTACATACAGGACATTAACAGTATATCCTGATAACTCTGCGGGGCAGAGAGGTAGTTTGATGTAGCATTGGCTACTGAAGTACATCTGGTGGCAGCATGTGATACAAGGTGATCACCGCTGATGATGTGGGTGCAGTCAGCTGTAGTCTCTGGCGCTATGATGGCGCTATGTGGGAGACTATGTAAGGGCTGGTTTACTTATTTATGTAAGCTCCTATACATTGAGGCCTCTTTCAAACGAGCAAGTTTTCCGGGTGCAAAGTATGAAGCAAACACATAGCCTCCGGGCTGAATCCTGACCCATCCATTTCAATGGGTCTGTATATATATGCTTTGTTTTTCATCCATCATCTCTGTGTTCAGGAAAAATCACAGCATGTTCTATATTGTGTGGTTTTCACACAGCCCTGGCTCCATAGAAGTGAATGGGCTTCAGTGAAAAACAGATTCTGGAAGCAATGTGTTTTTCACTAGGAGATGTAGTTTATAATTCTTCTCCACCGTTTTCCACGTGAGTGAAAAATGCAACAAAAACTAATTGCACCCGTGCAGCAAAAATGGAAACACTGTACACAATCGCAGACAAGACTGACTGAACTCAGTTTTTTCCTGAACAGATCCTGACACAATCCATAGGAAAGAGGCCTTATATAGTTTCCCAAAAGTTAAGTGTGTGTGGGGTGTACAATATACACCAACCTCCCCTCCACTTTTTTGTGAGCTCCCTCCTAGCCTGTTTTTTCTTAAAGGGGTAGAGGGGTACCATGTAATTTTAATAGACTTTTTTGTTTTATTTCAACGTCCTTATCAGGCTAGTAAAACAACAAATGTTTCCTACCAAACCCATGATGCATTTCTCCTTTCTCTACCACAGCTCTAGTACTGCCCTTAACAGCGCCCAGCTAGTTTATAGCTCCTCCCACCTATCTAGTTACATAGACACTCCCCTATCACTGCCCCTAACAACACCCAGCTAGTTTATAGCTCCTACCACCTAGCTAGTTACATAGACACTCCCTATCACTGCCCCTAACAACACCCATCTTGTTTATAGCTCCTCCCACCTAGCTAGTTACATAGACACTCCCCTATCACCACCCCTGTTGCTCCTCTGACACACCCATGGTCATAATATCATAGGAAAGGAGCTGCATGGACACAGTCATGTGACCATGGCCCAGAGCGGAAGATAGGAGTAACAAAGCTACCTTCATTACAGCTACCCTCATTATTTTAAAGTATGTTGATGCAAACAAGAAAATTCCTTTAAGGATGAAGCCTAGTTTGGTTCTTAAAGAGGATGTACCACCATTAAATGTTATTTTAATATAATCCAGCATTAAAAATGCGCTACTTTTGTAATTTACTTTCTTTTACAAAAATACTAAGTTATAATGCTACCTCCTGGTGTTTAATTTGTATAGTAATGTGTATGCCCACCTACTTAGGCGTTTGCACCAGGGCTGTCGAGTCGGTAAGCCACAGCCCCGACTCCGACTCCTCAATTTCCCCTGACTCCGACTCCCGACTCCGACTCCCAATCCGACTCCAACTCCCTCATACATGGCACATGTTTGAGTGATAACTTTAAACAAACTTTGCATAAATTAATAGTACAGATATGTCATGACAAAAATAGTTTGTAATATACTTTTACTAGATATCTTTCCTCTGAACTTTCAGTATCAGGCTTCTCTGGGTACAGCTCACTAAGGGCCTGATGTATGAAAGCTGTCTAGGTCTAAGACTTTCTTTGTTGCCCATAGCAACCAATCAGAGCTCCTCTTTCATTTCTCCAGAGCTCTATATGAAATGAAAGGGGAGCTCTAATTGGTTTTTATGAGCAACAAAGGAACTTCTACACCTAGACAGTTTTCATACATAAGACCCTAGGTGTTTTGCATATAGAAGCCATCAGTGCAGCTAACCTCTCCAAACATGAGCTCAGAGGAAAAGCAAACTAAGGCCACTTTTACACCTGCGGCGCGGGGCTCCGGCAGGCAGGATCTGTGCTGCCGCAGGTGCATGTGTGGGGCCGGAACTGCTCTCCGGTCCCATTCACTGTAATGGGGGCGGGCCGCGGATCCGGCCGCAGCACGGCAACCCCTTCTATTTTTGTTCCGGCTGCCTCTAAGTAGGGGTTGCCGTGCTGCGGCCGGATCCGCGGCCCACCCCCTTTACAGTGAATGGGGCTGGAGCGCAGTTCCGGCCCCACACGTGCACCTGCAGCAGCACTGATCCGGCGGGCTGTTCACCCACCGTAACAGCCTGCCGGAGCCCCGCGCTGCAGGTGTGAAAGAGGCCTAAAACATAAAGCAGACAGAGAGAACATGCACTGGACAATTGATTTATGCACAGTTTATTGAAAGTTTAGATATACTAAGAAATACTTGCCTTAAAGGGGTATTCTCATAACATAGTAACATAGTAACATAGTTTGTAAGGCCGAAAAAAGACATCTGTCCATCCAGTTCAGCCTGTTTTCCTACAAGTTGATCCAGGGGAAGCACATTGATTCACTGGCTGACAGGTAGTTTGCACTTACTATGTCTCCTCAGGCCGTGGGGGGGTCTCCAGCAGTTATTAGCATATATTAACTTACTCTGACAGAGCAGGAGGTTGTGATCTCTAACACAATTACAGGTAAAGCCATCCTTCTCAGCCCTGAACACATTTTGCTTACTGAGGTCACTCCTGCCAATCAGATAACAGTCTTTCTGGTCTGCAGGTTACCATAGAAACCTGTGTACAGTGAGAGACCTGAAGAACTGTCGTTAGTTCATTGCTAAAGTAAAATCTACTGACCACTGTATTTAGAAAATGTCGTCTTTTAACTGTCCCTTTATGTTGAAAGCTAATCTTTGTAACTAGTGAGAAAACCTCTTTAATCCCGTTTTCTCTAGCAGATCTGAGAGGAGTGCAGCCATTCCTTCCCAGTGCTTTTTTCCTCTAATCTGTAGCAGAGGAGTTTCACTTCTGAGCATCTACATGAAGGGCAGCACACAGTCATCTCAACTGAAAGCCTAGATCCTTAGTTCAGGAATAGAACAGACATTTATAGGACATTTCATCATGTTCCCAAATTCTTATGAAAATATATTCAGCACATTCTGTACTAAACTAAATGTACTAATTCATTATATATTTTAGGAGTCGGAGTCGGTCCATTTTATACCGACTCCAACTCCGACTCCACCAAAATGGTCACCGACTCCGACTCCACAGCCCTGGTTTGCACATGCTCAGTATCGTCCTGGTTCACACTGCCGTCAGTAGTACCGCCAGACTGTTTTGACAGAAACAGAGCTCTCTGTATCCAACATTCCCAGATGTTACTGGATTGCCCACTGGCCCCTTTGGCTATAATGGGGTCCGACGTACATCCGGACGCTACCTAGCAAATATGCCTGGATTCGGCAGTATTAATATCGATGTGTGTATATTTGCGGGGTAGCAGCTGGATCTTGGCCAGACCCCATTAAAGTCAAAGGGTCCAGCAGGCATTCCAGTAACATCCAGCAATGCATGATCCAGAGAGCTCCAGCAGGCTGTGCCAGAACTACTGCCGGCAGCGTGAAACAGGCCGTAGTATACATCACACATTAAATAAATATAACAGTATACATGCCATAGGGCCTATGGGAGCCATTTGTCATTACAATTTTTTATGTAATTTTTTATTTTCCATGTCAATATCTATATTTAAACAAAAAACATAAATTCTGCCCCCATAATCATGTTCAGAAAATAGGATTAAAAAATCTGCAGTCAGAATATAAAAAGAGATTACTATCTGGTTTTAACTGGCAGAAAAGTTGTTGGTGATACTTATACATACAAATACATATAAAATACAAATACAATACATATCAATCTGCTCAGCTCCTACTGCTCTATAATTTGCTGTTGTGATATTGCATTGCATTTCTTGGTGACAGGTCCTCTTTCAAGTGATTATCAGTGATTGATAGCATTCTCTGTACATGTTTTTATATAGAGATAGTCAGGCTCGGATTGGCCTTCAGGGGTACAGGTGGGCCCCAGAGCAAGGTAGGTCCCTAGTCTCCCACCCCCTGCACAAGTGGCACATAACACAGTAGACTTACTGCACTACATATAGATAGACTGTGTACAGCACCTCAACCAGCCTGTGTTCATATAAAAACTGGGTAGAATATTTAAGAAACTCCCCAGTTTATTATATAGACACGGCCAGAGCTGAGAAGTCGTATAGGTACAGAGGCAGGACAGCCATTATCTTCCTTTCCCAGAGACCTGCCTTCTCAAAATTGCTGCAGGGACCCCATAGTCAATCATCTTGTCTTTCTGCTGTCTGAGCAGGTAATATTTGGATGTATCCTTATGTTGGGCCCCAGGCACCCCAGTCCAACACTGGAGATAGTTGTCAGTCACTGATATCATGGCTGTGTACAACTGAACTCAGAAAGTGCAGAGAGATAAATGTATATATTATACTGAATCTTTTCCCATATAACTGTATATGAATCTGCTCTATACCATGCCGCCTGCAGTTTGCATGGTGACAGGTTCTCTCACTATAGTAGGAATAAATTGCGTTTATATCTAGATATCTAAAAAGTCTAGAGTTTAGTCAAAATAAACATTTATGTGGACACATGATGTGTCAATTAATTATAATGAATCACTGAAGAAATTGCACAATATATCCAGTGTGCTACATTTATGTAATACTGCCACTACTAGTATTATGATGTGAGGGATACATTGCTTTGCTCTTTCCTACCAGTAGATATATAGGGGGTCATTTATTAGGACCAGCATTTTAGACACCGGTCTTAATAAGCCCCTGCGCCGGCGGTGGATCCACCGAAGTTATGTAGAGGCGCTGACCTCTATATAACGTCAGTGGATCCACTTCCGCTTTTAAATCTACGACATCTTGCTGGTGTAGATTTAGACCATTTTCTATGCCTAAAACAGGCGCAGAAAATGATGAATGAGACGGGCCACCCACTTTTTTTAGACCAAGCGTGAGTGGGGAAAAGTTGCAGATTGCGGAACAAAGAACCTTTGCACCACGATCTGCTCCAGAAATACGCCTAATATAGACTTATTTCTGTTCGTAAATAACCCCCACCGTTTTTAATTTCCCGTCAAAGCCTTACACCTTGCTATTTTAATGTTTAATAACCTCAGCAAATAGAACATGGATTTGTGCAGATTATCTTACATTCTACAAATAGGAACTTTGATTCAAAGTTGAAGTTTTGTGATCCAAAGTTCAGGTATGTATTGATTTAGTTTCTGCAAATAGGTTCTTCAAATATCAAAGGGGAACTGCCAAAATGTTATCATAACGTGAGATAAGACAGTGGGTCATCTGAAAACACTCCATGCCGAAGCTTGCGTTTGTCCAAGCATTGCCCAAAACCTTCTGGTCCATGCAGTTTGTTAACCAGAGGTTTCCTCTGCAGTTCATGGCACTGTCCTGGCCAGTCAGTAACATGATGTGGTGAACCACAGGTAGTATCCAAACATCAGTAGTGTTAACTGCAATTTGCACCAGATAATGGCATGAGGGATACTATATGCATAATTGGCAGCTTTTGGTGAAGGACATCAAGGAGAAGTGGCATTTGAAGTGCTAGCAGAGATGTTTCTACCTTATGCCCTACTTATTTATGTAGAACCATCAACTAATGGCATGTGAATCACATAGTGCATATAGCCCCTTTCATTAGACCCCAGTTCAGACCTCCTAAATACAGACCACCTAAAGAAATGCAGAGGGAGATTTATCAAACTGGATTACTTTCCCATAGCAACCAGTCAGATTCCGCCTTTTATTTTTGACAGCTCCTTTGGAAAATGAAAGGTGGAATCTGATTGGTTTCTATGGGCAACTAAGTCACTTCTAATTTACATCAGTTTGATAAACCTTCCCCGCAGTACCCAGATGCCTAAACACATTCAAACTCAGACTCGACCCCTAAATTAATAACGATCCAGAACTAAATTAATAGAAACACCAGAACTGCCAAAGAAATACAGACTCCAGACTAGAATCCTGAATACCGACCCAAGACCAGACCCCCTATAAAAATACAGGCCACAGAAGTTTAAAGTTTTTTTAGGCCTTTTTTAAGATACACCATCAATGCTTGTTTATTACTAATAGTTTCTTCAAAACGGCGAATCTGGCATGACATGACATTTGTCTGCACCTCTCGTCACACTTCTTCTTTTGGCTTGTCTATTTTAGTGAATGTGCCCCAATGTGTTTCAGTTTGATGAGTTTATATACATTTTGTGGGCCTATTTTGTTGAAATCACTGGAGGGTCTAGGGTGGTAGTTTGTAGCAAACAATAAAACATCTGAGTGCCTATTACTTTTTTAGTAAATTACGAGTGTTTTTGTGCCATAAGGGGCAATCTATGAAAACTTGTATTTCTTACACCATTCTTAATTAAAAAAAAATAAGATGATGTAATGTACTGTATATCAGTTTTCTGGTACAAGTGTTGTTAAAGCATCAGGCCACATAGGTTTTTGATGTGTTTTTTTAAAACTAAAACCTGAAAAGGATCCTAAACAGAGGAAACGCACATATTGCACTCTCTCAGATTTTTGGCTCCACTTTTTGTTTTTGCTTAAAAGCATTTAGTGAACAAGTTCCTAGGGAACTTTATATCTGATGCAGATGGTTTGTTCCATATTTTGCATCTATATTGTTAAGCCAAAACCAGTGGATTAAAGTGGATTAAGGTGCCGTTCAGACCGCCTTGGTATTGCGGATCCGCAAAAATGCGGATACGCAATATCACGGATGCTGACCGGTGTGTGTTCCGCAAATTGCGGAACACACGGCCTAGCACCCCATTCAAAATGCCTATTCTTGTCTGCTACTGCGGACAAGAATAGTACATGTTCTATTTTTTCTTGCGGAGCCGCGACACGGCAAGATCACACGCTGGCAATTGAAATGAATGGGGCCGCATCTATTCCGCAAAATTGATCAAGGAAGATGTGTACATCATTCCATTGCACTTTTTCTGTGTTTTGGTTCTGTATTCTGTAGTTGTTGATTACCTTTTTTACTTGCCCTTTTTGGTAGAAAAAAATGGGTAAAGAATTTGCATTTTTTTAAACTATGGATGTTTTTTACTGGCCACTTATTTTGTCAGTCAGGTGCTGCCACGTGTTCAGGTTCTTTGACGCACTTTCAGAAGCCAAAATCAGGAGTGGATCATAAAAGGAGTATTAAAAGCGTTATGCAGCCGGTACATATTGATGACCTATCCTCAGGATATCTCGTCAATATCTCATTTATGCGGTCCAACTCCCAGCATCACCGCCAATCAGCTGTTTAAAAAGAAGGCAGAGATCATTTGAGCACTATTTTTTCTTCAAGATTACACTGTGTGGTCCTGTAAGTCTTGTCAGCACAGTATAATTACAAGTGCTTGTTCTATTCACTCGTAATTACTGTGTAATCTTTAGGAGAAAGCAGCGCTCGTATGAGCGCCGCCTCCTCCTCAAACAGCTGATTGCTGAGGGTGCTGGGAGTCAGACCCACACAGATCAGATATTGATGGCCTATCCTGAGGATAAGTCATCAATATGTACTGACTGCACAACCCCTTTAATAGATACTAATTTTCTTTTTTTTTTTCTTAATCCACTCCTGGTTTTGGATTCAATAACTGCATCTAAAAACCTGAATGTGTGGCAGCAGCCTGGGTTTGCAGCTTATGCAAATAATCATGTTAAAGGGGTTCTGCAGTTTTTTCAAACTGATGATCTATCCTCTGGATAGATCATCAGCATCTGATCGGCGGGGGTCCGACACCCGGGACCCCCGCCGATCAGCTGTTTGAGAAGGCAGCGGCGCTGCAGGAGCGCTGCGGCCTTCTCTGTGTTTACCGCAGGCCAGTGACGTCACGACTACTATCACTGGCCTGGGCGCAGCTAAGCTCCATTCATGTGAACGGAGCTTAGCCCCGTCCAGGCCAGTGATACTAGTCGTGACGTCACTGGGCCTGCGGTAAACACAGAGAAGGCCGCGGCGCTCCTGCAGCGCCGCTGCCTTCTCAAACAGCTGATCGGCGGTGGTCCCGGGTGTCGGACCCCCGCCGATCAGATGCTGATGATCTATCCAGAGGATAGATCATCAGTTTGAAAAAACTGCAGAACCCCTTTAAATGTGTAATGCTTCATTTCACCTGCACTGGCCCTACAAAAAAACGGAACATCTGTTGCTGGATTCTCTTACAGATTTTCGGACACCCTGCGATCAGATTTAAATCTGTTAAACACTGCTGGATTTCTTGCGACAGGAGCGGTAATCCCATTCATTTGTATGCGATCAGTGTTGCCGTGTAGCCAGGGGCAGACTAGGAACTTAAAAAGGGCCCTGGAAAAAATACTAAAAGTGGCCCCTTTGTGTAGTCGCGTCCAAATTGATGGAAGGCAGGGACATCAATACCATATTGTGACACATTATACCACCCCAACAGAGCCAAATACCACAGTCCATCACAAAATACATCCCCAAAAACTTCTACTGGCCGGCTGTGAGGAGGGCCCAGAAGGCCTCCTGGGCATCAGCCCACTGAGAAATTTCCCTGTAAGGTCTATGGCTAATCCGCCCCTGTGTGTAGCCCTAGCCTAAAAGGAATTGTCTAATACCCCCTCATCCATTAAACTGAGAATATATATATATATATATATATATATATATATACAGTACAGATCAAAAGTTTGGACACACCTTCTCATTCAAAGAGTTTTCTGTATTTTCATGACTATGAAAATTGTAGATTCACACTGAAGGCATCAAAACTATGAATTAACACATGTGGGATTATATACTTCAAAGTAGTCACCTTTTGCTTTGATTACTGCTTTGCACACTCTTGGCATTCTCTTCAAGAGGTAGTCACCTGAAATGGTTTTCACTTCACAGGTGTGCCTTGTCAGGTTTAATAAGTGGGATTTCTTGCCTTATAAATGTTGGGACCATGAGTTGTGTTGGGCAGAAGTCAGGTGGATACACAGCTGATAGTCCTACTGAATAGACTGTTAGAATTTGTATTATGGCAAGAAAAAAGCAGCTAAGTAAAGAAAAACGAGTGGCCATCATTAGTTTAAGAAATGAAGGTTAGTCAGTCCGAAAAATTGGGAAAACTTTGAAAGTGTCCCCAAGTGCAGTCACAAAAACCATCAAGTGCTACAAAGAAACTGGCTCACATAAGGACCGCCCCAGGAAAGGAAGACCAAGAGTCACCTCTGCTGCGGAGGATAAGTTCATCCGAGTCACCAGCCTCAGAAATGGCAGGTTAACAGCAGCTCAGCTTAGAGACCAGGTCAATGCCACACAGAGTTCTAGCAGCAGACACATCTCTACAACAACTGTTAAGAGGAGACTGTGTGCAGCAGGCCTTCATGGTAAAATAGCTGCTAGGAAACCACTGCTAAGGACAGGCAAGAAGCAGAAGAGACTTGTTTGGGCTAAAGAACACAAGGAATGGACATTAGACCAGTGGAAATCTGTGCTTTGGTCTGATGAGTCCAAATTTGAGATCTTTGGTTCCAACCACCGTGTCTTTGTGCGACGCAGAAAAGGTGAACGGATGGACTCTACATGCCTGGTTCCCACCGTGAAGCATGGAGGAGGAGGTGTGATGGTGTGGGGGTGCTTTGCTGGTGACACTGTTGGGGATTTATTCAAAATTGAAGGCATACTAAACCAGCATGGCTACCACAGCATCTTGCAGCGGCATGCTATTCCATCCAGGTGGGTTTAGTTGGACCATCATTTATTTATCAACAGGACAATGACCCCAAACACACCTCCCGGCTGTGGTTTGGGGTCAGCTGGACCGCAGAGTGAAGGCAAAAGGGCCAACAAGTGCTAAGCATCTCTGGGAACTCCTTCAAGACTGTTGGAATACCATTTCAGGTGACTACCTCTTGAAGCTCATCAAGAGAATGCCAAGAGTGTGCAAAGCAGTAATCAAAGAAAAAGGTGGCTACTTTGAAGAACCTAGAATATATGACATATTTTCAGTTGTTTCAAACTTTTTTGTTAAGTATATAATTCCACACGTGTTAATTCATAGTTTTGATGCCTTCAGTGTGAATCTACAATTTTCATAGTCATGAAAATACAGAAAACTCTTTGAATGAGAAGGTGTGTCCAAACTTTTGGTCTGTACTATATATATATATATATATATATATATATATATATATATATATATAATAGTAGTTTATTTTCTTCTAGAGATGTTAACATTTTCCTATTTAGGTGAGACGGCGATTTTTCAAAAGTGACAACAAAAAGTACAGCCATATGAGTTGTCACTTTTTATTTAACTTCTCACAAATAGAAGGTTTTGTTGTTATATCAGGATGTTTTATCATTAAAAGGGTTTTCGGAGATTTTGATACTGATGACCTATCCTCAGGATAGGACATCAGTATCTGATCAGTGGGGGTATGACACCTGGGATCCCCGCCGATCAGCCATTTGAGAAGGCAATAGTGCTCCTGTCATTGCCACTGCCTTATTGCTGCTTACCAAGCCCATTGCCGTACATTGTATAGCAGCTGTGCTTGGTATCACAGCTCACACCCATTGAAGTGAATGAGACTGAGTGCAATACAATGCACAGCCGCTATATAATGTACAGCAATGTGCTTGGTAAGCACGGAGAAGGGCGTGACACTTAGAAGAGCGCCAGTGTCTTCTCAAACAGGTGATCTTTGGGGGTCCTGTGTGTTGGACCTTCACTGATCAGATACTGATGACCTAACCTGAAGACAGAAAAAGCACAAGTTGAAAGCAGCAGTAATGTACCATGTAGACTTCCCCAGGAATGCACCAGCCACTGTGCAACCTCAGATCCACTATGGTTGCTACAAGGGTTCTTTATTCACAGAGTCCAAAAAGTACAAAAAGTTCCAAAGAAAATGCAACGTTTCGACTACATAGTAGTCTTTCTCAAGCTGGAGAAAAATTACTATGTAGTTGAAACGTTGCATTTTTCTTTGGCACTTTTTGTACATTTTTATGGACCCTCTGTGAGTAAAGAACCCTTGATGGATATGCTGCCTTCGACTATTTTTGGAGTATGAAAGACCATAAGAAGACCTGCACTCAATTGCTGAAATTGTATGGAATTTTTAACAAAATAATAATACACAATAAAAATAACAATACACTTAAAAAATATTAAAATAAAGCAAAATTATTCTAACACATTATAGGATGATCAGTCCACAATAGATTAGTTCTGCAGAATTTTAATAACAATCCAGTAGGCCTGTTAATTGTTGGTTAGTAAGCTCCAATTTTCTAATATAGATATAATAGTCCCATATGCAAAGTAGCCAGCATAGATAAATGTAGTAATCCAGATAGATATAGGGCTAACAGGCTCTGGTCGATCTACCAAAGTCTGGGGAGTTCCGATCTTCCCGCTATATAGTCCGTGGAGGACTATATGGGAGATGGATGCTTTGGCACCGTATCTGGGGGCGGACCTGGTCCTATGGCGGCGCTACATAGATGATATTCTATGTATTTGGACAAAGGGGGAAGAAAGTCTGATTGATTTCCTTAACGAAATAAATCAAAACACAATGAATTTGAAATTTACATCATGTTATAGTAGAGAACAGGTCGAATTCCTGGACATAACAATCACAGTGAAGAATAATCATTTAGTATGCAATACATATCATAAACCCACAGCAAAAAACAGTTTTATACTCTTCTCTAGTTGCCACCTTCCCAGGTGGCTACTCAATGTACCGACTAGTCAGTTCCGTCGTATAAAACGGAACTGTACTATGGCGGAATCATTTGAAAGAGAAGCAGATTGTATGTTCCAGGAATTCAAAGAAACAATATCCAGATAGTGTAATCCAAGAATCCCTAAATAAGGTGAGAAACATGAAAAGAGAGGACTTCTTCTTGCCCAAAACATTAGCAAATACAAATATGGGGGAAGAGATTAACATCATTTTGCCCTTTAACAAACACTATAAAAAAATGGAAAAAGTGATAAATACACACTGGCACCATATATTGGGTGATAAAGTGGTTGGAACACTACTACCCCCCAAACCTAAGATTATATATACTAGGGCACCTACACTATCTTTAAAAATAGCTCCTACGACGAGACACAACCCGACAGTAAAGCACAATTCTCTGTCCAGTTGGATGAACATATGTGGCTTTTATAGGTGTGGTAGATGTGGGAACTGCCAAATAACGAAAGGTATAAGAAAAATTGAAACCCTTTTTGCCACACAGAATGATTATAAATGGCAAATACGAGAATTTTTAACATGCAACTCTATGAATGTCATGTATCTATTAGAATGTACGTGCGGCAAACAATATGTTGGCCGCACTAAACGTACCTTAAGAAAAAGAGTTTCAGAGCATATTGCAAACATAAAGAAGGGCCTAGAGACCCACACAGTTTCCAAGCATTTTAAAACCTATCATAACAAGGATCCCAGTTGTTTGACCTTCGCGGCCATAGAATCGATTAAACCCCATTGGAGAGGGGGGAACCATATTTCCAGGATGTCTCGAGTGGAGTCAAAGAGAATCTTTGACTTTAATACACTAGTACCACGAGGTTTAAATGCTGGGATGGAACTGTTTGGCTTTCTATAAGACGGGGGGCCCATACCCGATGGGACATCATGGTCAGGCTGTGTTACTATTTCCAGCACCATGATCTCCCCTTGGCTGTGGGCTCCCCAGTCATCACTCAATATTCCCACCAACAATATTCTTTGGATCTATATGCATTCCATGATTAATGGTCTGTGAACGACCTTTAAGAAACTTTAGAAGACTGTAAAGGAAATAAAAGTTATATCTCTATGAAAAATCCATACCCCTATGAGATGTCGTAGAATAGCCATATAGGGAGCATGTCTAGTTATTGATATACAAGAGACGCATCAATAACGCAATAGCGGCTTTTTGATATACAAAGATATTTTACATAATCTTTTATGTGGAGGTCATATGTATAATTGTCATAATATTAACTTATGATATATATATAATATTACTTGCAAGTAAGACAATGATAGCAATTTAGGATTGAATCCTTTATGTTGCAATATAAACACTTTAAATAATCCAGTTCAGAATTTGGGAAATACCGAGGACACAGTATTTAAATCCGCACGGCAGGCCTCCCCCTTATTACTGCTGAGGAAGGGGATTGGATCCCCGAAATGCGTCCAGTGGAATTCTTGTAGGGTCCGGACCCATATTACAAGCATCTAAAACTAAAAAGGAGGCTGCCTGTTAAGAAGTTTGAAAAGCGGAATACATTGACTTGCAAAAACAAGGTACCGATCATCTGATTCTATCACATGACCGTTCACGTCCTAGGTCACGTGACACGCCGTACGAGGAAGGACGCCGCATTAGCGAGGCAACTGCGAAGTAACACCTAACTAAGACCGGCACCTCAGTTACGGTGGAACCAGCCCTCATACCACGGTGACACGGAGTGAGTACTCCAATTGGAGATTCTTTTATCACCGTGAAATATATATCTAACATTGTGTCCTCCACGGACTATATAGCGGGAAGATCGGAACTCCCCAGACTTTGGTAGATCGACCAGAGCCTGTTAGCCCTATATCTATCTGGATTACTACATTTATCTATGCTGGCTACTTTGCATATGGGACTATTATATCTATATTAGAAAATTGGAGCTTACTAACCAACAATTAACAGGCCTACTGGATTGTTATTAAAATTCTGCAGAACTAATCTATTGTGGACTGATCATCCTATAATGTGTTAGAATAATTTTGCTTTATTTTAATATTTTTTAAGTGTATTGTTATTTTTATTGTGTATTATTATTTTGTTAAAAATTCCATACAATTTCAGCAATTGAGTGCAGGTCTTCTTATGGTCTTTCATATTTTCTTTCTCTTCTGGTATTAGGTGAACCAGAAAGACCATTGCACCTATTATATCCATTATTGCAGTGTGAGCCCTCCATCTTGCTATTGTTCTATTTTTGGAGTATCTATCCTGAAGATAGGTCATCATTATCAAAATCTTGGAAAACCCCTTTAAAGTGCTAACTTTTTTTTCTCCAGACTCATTAAAGCTAATTCAAAAGTGGCAACCAAAATGGCTTCACTTCCTGTTGACACTTCTGCTCAATTTTTTAAAAAAAAGATGTCAATATCAAACAATATTCATGTGTTTCTGTAACTAAAAAACACAAGAAATCAATCACTTTAGACAATACTTCAGCTTCTTTATTGTTACACAGCTTTTAAGTGCCATCACCATAACAACATATTACACTGATCAACCTGGTCCTCAATATGTTTATTTGTTTGTTGTAGCCACAGTTGGCAACAGTTACTTGATTTGCTAACAGCTAGATAGAAAATTATATAATCAGTCATAAATAAGAAAAAAGGAAATGTCAGCAAATTGTTGCCAAAACTTGCTGAAGGACTGCATCAAGCATTATGAGATTGGATTATGGTGTAAAATGTTAACAGACTTCATATATGCCTTCCTTATTGTTTCTGTTGAGGACAGCATTGTGGGTTGATGACCCTAGGTGTTGGATGTTTTGGCTCATACATTACATTTACTCAGTTGATTTCTAATAGATGACTCTAGATCAGTGTTTCTCAACTCCAGTCCTCAGGACCCACCTACCGGTCATGATTTGAGAGTATCCCACAGAATGAATACCTGTGGTACGTCCTGGTGCATTGACTCTAATTGTATCACCTGCTCAATACTAAGGAAATCCTGAAAACATGACCGGCAGGTGGCCCTAAGAACTAGAGTTGAGAAACACTGCTCTAGATCAATGCATAGAGTCATCCTGACAGGTGACCTGAAGTGTTCCATGTGT
Organism: Rhinella marina; assembly: GCA_900303285.1. NCBI lineage: Eukaryota > Metazoa > Chordata > Amphibia > Anura > Bufonidae > Rhinella > Rhinella marina. The sequence goes on from ONZH01004367.1 coordinate 342,188, forward strand.
TGGATGATGTACTTTGGCTCAGACTGCTATGTTGATGTCTTGCTGTTTCAGGCACCATATGACATATTTTTAATTGCTGAAGAACGGGCGGATTTTTATGTTCATCTTCTTCATTGAATACCAGGATTTCTTCCAGTTCATCCATACAACACCATCATCTGTACCATGTTTTGCCATATCATATGTGTAATATCCACCCCAGTAATATCTGCCATTAGGATTAGCAGAGTGGCATCTGTTGTACCACCAACCACCACCATCTTCTTTGGCGCACTGTTTGTTTGGATCTGCATGCAACCTGGAAATAAAACATGACTTTCAATGTATGAAAACAGTAATATCAGAATTTGCAGATAGAGGAGGCACTGCCATGTAGATAAGTGGGTTCTGCTTCCCTGTGTCTCATGGGGCAACCCACATTGTTGTTAAGAAACTTGCAGTACACAAGTTAGATTCATGAGGTGCAATTGCAACCACTATCTAAGGTTTACATCTATAGGAAGAGTGTGACTTTGGGCAAATTAGGATTTAGGATATGAGTAAATTCCATACGTACCATCCGTCATTGTCTCTGTCATGAGTGCTGAAGAACATGCCATTGTGTATTGTCATGGTTCTGTTTTCTCCTCTCAGTTCTGAAGCCCCTTCCATGAGAGCATTTCCGGCAGTACCCTGGTAGCCACTGACAGAAAGCTGATATTTGTTTGCTTCATTTTGCACAGTGAAACCAGTATACTTGGCTGAAACTTTGTTGCCGTCCCAGTCTTCCATTTCAATCAAAGCTTCGGTGGGTCCAAGGTTAGTAAGCTGGCTAATTCTGTCATTACCGAGCCAATATTCACCTGGAGAAAGTCAGACACTATTACATTCTGATTATAGAAATCGCATGGAGCTCTTTTAGTTATTCTGACACCATTTCCAAAAATTGAATATGTGTCATGTGACAAGTTGTCATGACATAAAGGGAGCCAGTCAATGCCATGGCCAGTGATTGGCTGCAGGCAATGTCAAGCCTGATGTTTACAGCAAGAGAACCAAGCGGAGCATCGCAGGCCTGGAGGACAAGGAGCACAATCCAATCTCAAAAGTCCTGGATTTACTCTCCACTGGAATTAAAGGAATATATTGACTACCACTGTGTAGTTTTTTCTTTTGGGCGTTCCATGACCATAGCCCATATTACACATGTATCTAAAATGTACCTGGAGTATCGCAGATTCCTTTTCCTCCATTGAAAGCAACATTTCCAAATCCATTCTTATAGCTGTCCCATGTTCTTCCAAAGTTAACGCTGCCATCTTGTCTGTTCTGGATTACAGTCCATCCTAAAAATGGATCATTAAATCAAGTTTACACAACATTCAAGCTGCTAGCATAGGATCCTTTAATGAATATCTAAATAAAACAATTTTGTCAATCACATCTATAAGGGATGCTGTAAATCACCCCAGTATCCTATGCAAGAAGTCATTCATCATATATCTCAAACTCATGACTAGATAGGTTATGAAACTGGATAGATCAGGGAGAGTTCACATGCAATACTGCATGCAGGACTTTTTTTCCATCTAAAGAAACGGATCTTAGACGGAAATGGCAGGAATCCGTTTTTTCACAGGATCAGTTTTTTAAGGATCATTTTTTTACAGGATCCATTTTTTTTACAGGATCCGTTTTTTCATTTCTTTGTTCTTCTGACAGATCAGAAAAATGGAAAAATAAACAGTTGAACTCTTATTAGACAAAGGGCCCAATTGCATGGGCAGATGTTCCTGATAACAGCCCAATGTAAATCGGCTGCTGATCAAATGATCAAACACTCAATTGTCAGGTCATACAATCATGTATGCAGCACATAAAAACATCATTTTCCAGGCGCATCGCCCCCTGTGTAAACAGGATGGGGCTCCCAACAAATATTGGAACTATATCGGAATAAATGATGTAGTAATGATCATTCATTCCCATACAGAGTGGGCAATTGCTGCATGTAAATGCAGCTGAATAAGCAAGCAATGATTGGGAATGAATGGTTAGTTCCAAACCATTGCCTTGTGTATTAGCCCATGTAAATGAGCCCTAATTGTCAGTATTTACCAAGTGTTATCAGTAATGGCCACTAGTAAAATGCTTTGCCGAGAAGGGGGGCTGTTCACAATTTTATTAAAAATGCAATATGAATTAAATCATCTTTAGGTCTTCCTAAAGGAAACGCCACCTGCAAGGTGGGCCTGAACTGTTCAAAGGTTTTCCTTCATGGTCATCTACCAGTTGTGTAAGTTACTGTATTACTGGCATGCTTACCGCCGTCTTGTGTGGTCATGTCACAGTACACTTTGTACGGCCTGAAGAATCCATCTGGCTGTATGAGATACATTTCTGATGTCTCCCCACCTTTCCTGTAGATTTCTTCGCACTCTGTAAGTATATATGAAATGAATCGGCTAGTGATCAACAAGTAGTTAGATCAGGAATGTATAAAATACATGTAGACCTTAGTAAAGTAATCATGCCGATGAGTTACAGGACTCTGTTTTGCTCATCTGAAGTACTGAATCTTGTATTGTTTCAACAGCTGGATATGAATGTGACAAGACATTACCTTTGCCAGATACCACTGGAATGTTGCAACTTGTAACACATGGAGATCTGCAGTTCTCCACCTGGGAGGAAATTGTGGCTTCCAGCTTCTGGATTTTGGATCTCAGATTCTCCAAAACTTGGCGGAGGATGCGGATGTTGGATGGAATATTGTTATCCACATTTTCCTTTATATAATTGTACTGTTCCTCCAGATCTATACTGTATTCATTAACACGATTCTCATTTTCTGAAAAGGAAACATTTATAATTTACATGATGTACTGCTCATGGCTCCACACAACCAATTAAAGGTATTGTCATACATGCCAATAGTGATTCAGCAGAGGAATTTAAAGAATCCATTCACATGAATAGCACATCTGGCACAAACCAAGGAATATTTATGCTAAGCAGAGGCGGACCGGGAACGTAAAGTGGCCCTGGAAAAAATACGAAGAGTGGCCCCATTTTGTAATCGGATCCAAATTGATGGAAGGCAGGGCTAGCAATACCATATTGTAGCACATTGTACCACCTCAACAGAGCCAAATACCACAGTCCATCACAGAATACTGCCAGCAGCACAAAAAACATACCCAAAAACCTCCACTTTCAAGCCATGAGGAGGGCCTAGGTGGCCCCCTAGACATCGACCCACAGGGAAATTTCCCTGTAAAGGCTATGACCAATCCGCCCCTTATGCTAAGCTTCAAAGCAACCCACAGAAATGCTATATATATTGGTTTTGTAAAATGGATATTAATAGTATCTTCAGTATTTTAACTCTGTGACATATGAGACAGCTGTGATACCTATGATATTTGTAGGGTAAGATCATGCAAAATATTATTTTCTCAAATTTAGATTTTTAGAAAACTCTGATTAATCTTACAGTCTAAGATTAGGACAGTATGATTTAACTGTTGCCAAAATGCTTCCAGCTTCAATACTGAATATGCATTGCTAATACAGCATGCTTGATAGTCTGGGTGCTATGGAAGCACTTATTTATCTACATTATGGGGTTGTCAGGCAACATTTACCCAGCAAATATTTCAGATTAAGTTCTAAGGACCTCTTTACATAGGCCAACAAGCAGGCAATTATAGGGAACAAACTTCTTTCCAGATAACTGTCTGCTGATCAGCAGGGTGAGAACTACATTTACATGTAGCAATCACCTCTTATGTATGGAGATGAGTGATTGCTACATCAATTGTTTTTTCCCATACAGATTCATGGTTTCTGGGCAGCAGATTCCTGTTTACACAAGACAATGTTCTGCTGACCAGAAACAATAATGGAGTGTTCCTAGGAGTGTTCCATCACTATAATTGCCCCAACTGTTAGTCTGAGTAAGGAGGCCTTAAGTAATCTGAAATAACTACAACTGGGGAAACAACGAGCTTGGCTACATTCTGTTACTACCAACTTAATTGTATAGGATGAGTTATCTAGTGTAGACTTAAAGCTAACCTGTCGCATTGAAAATGCAGTGCATGTTATAGAGCAGGAAGAGTGAGCAGAATGATATAAAGTTCCAATACTCTCTGTTCTTTCCACATTTAGGAGCCATATGGGTGTTCCTACTTAGTGATGAACAGACTTCTCTGTATAAGTGTGTAGACATACAGAAATAGTCCTACAGGTGTAGCTGCCAATCAGTGATAGGGCCATTCACTGGACTCCTAAGGCCACAGTAGAATAAATAAGTAATTTTGGAACTTTTCTAACAAAATTATATCAATTTACCAAGTGTTTCCTGCTATATTTGCTCTATAACACGCAAACTCCAGACTGGGCTATATTTTCAATTTGACAGGTTTGCTTTAAAAATGATCTTTAAAGAGGATTTCCACCAGACCCTCCACAAAAAAATTGATAAATTAGAAAGTTAGAGCATGTTAAAAAGTTGGTTAATGATCAGATCTTTAGTCATTGCCATGGTCTTACGGTCACCATTTTAAACAATTCCATATTTCGGGTAAAAACTATCTTTAGCAAATCAAATGATGTACATGAAGAATAATTATTATATCTATGGTTTTAAAATGTGTTTCTTTGGTAGGAACATTTTTTGGATGTGGTTCATTAAAGCCAGTATTGTAGGGCTTTAGCAAATTCTTGGTGGGGATTTCCTGCAGAATGGCAAGGAAATTATATTTGCAACCATGGCAATGGTGAGTATGGGTTTTCTAGGGATTTCTATGGGCCTCAAAGTGAAAACTAACAATAATATATCCTCCATTTGTGTATCTCTACTTTCCTAGTTGGGGATGTGCTGTTCATATGGACAACACATGATAAGACCACAGTGATTTCTCTAGTCCCTATAGAAGCAGTCAGGCTACTTTCGGACACAACCACCATCCCTCTTATATTGGCAAGCTATCTGGCACATTAACATGTTGACATACAGCAGAAAGTCTACCTTTGTTCAGTTCCTGTCGTTCTTTGACCTTTTCTCCAAGGAGAGAGGCATACTTGAATATACTGGTTGATGAATGAGACAGTGACTCCAGCCTGGGACGAATGTTAGTCACAGAGTTTTTGACATTCCTCTGTTGTTTTAAAAGATTGGTACGCAATTCACAACCAGTGGGACATAACACTCCCTGAAAGAATGAAAGGCATAATTTGTTATGCATTGCAGAAAACTTTTAGTTACTTAAAACTGAGGTTCAAAGAGAAGAATGTCTCTATTAAAAATCCAATGACAATTCTTGGTCAGATTTTTCATCATCAACTCAACCCACTAAAAAGATTCACCAAGATATCCAGGCTCTTCTCTGTCACTCTACGTTCTAAAGTTATCTTCAGAGCCCCAACCCCCTACCCAGTGCCCTTGCCAAAAAGTGTAATTCCACATATATATTCCTTTTCTTCTCTATGTACTTTAAGTTGCTAGAAAAGACCCTCTACTATATTTTTTACTGCCTCATATACATTACAAGTTGTTCCTACCATCTCCTCCTGTAGATGTTTACATCCTCCACTGTCAGGAAACACTAAGGGTTCTTTCTTCCCTCCTCTGGCTGGTGCTTTGGTTGGACGTGCTTTGTAGCCATCTCCACTGACTGGTGGTGGAGGAGGCCGTCTGGTTGGAGGTAGTCTTTGCCCTGGAGTGAGTGGCCTGTGTCCTCTTGCATCAACCGATGATTCCGAGTTCTAGAATAATATTCTAAAATCAGTGCAAATACATAATAATAATAGTTGCAGTCATTAGTAAGGGGGCCTCACTTGAAGACTCTTTATTCTTATCCAATATCTCAAGAAATGTCAGATTGTGGAAACTACTTGCTGAAGAAATTAAATTGCAACTATCTGACACACTAATATTTTCTAAAAAAGTGACAGGGAATTATTCAGTCTTAACGCTTTTTTCCCCAATAAGTTAAAACATAATTGTAAGTCTGCACATTAATACAAGCTATACTATACTTTGGATTACTTAACCTCTAGATGTATTAGTTTATTTTACAATGTTTTATAGTTACTAATGCAATTATGTTAGTTACTATATGTACATGTATGAAGGGCCACATACATTTTTGCCTACACAAACTAAGCCAAATGTGACTGGTTTAGCAAACTTTCACCGGTTTTCTGATACAAAAGTGCATGTGTACAATGCCAGCTTAGATCCAGCACTGTCACGCATGTATCATACTCCTAAACATGCCTGCTCTGTGTATGAAACATGCTCTATTGCCCAGTCGTCTGGCTTTTCATTACGCTAATATGATCAAATTCATAATGCTAGATTGTGTTTGTTTGCGCTTATTCTCCACTGACTTGAATAGGTAAAAACCACATTAGGAAAAATATATGAGCACCACAAAAAAATTTCAAGAGCAAACAGTTCTACATACATTTTATAAAAATATGTGCATGTTGCATGTAATAAATGGTAAGGAACAACATAACTGTGTAATAGAAATGCATTATTACCTTGTCTGCTTCTGCTACATCCCCCTGAAAATGATAGGAAAACATCAGTTAATACAATTACACACCCTAAACAAGGGTAAATAAATGCAATCAACAAAAATATTATTAGGTGCAACTGTACAACTGTCACAACCATGTAATTACCCCTTCGTCTTCATCATAATCACTGGCACACCACACTGCTGTGGTGCAGAGGACTAGTAACACGACCACCCTCAATAATTTAGCCATGTTTAGCTGTGATAGCCTCTCTGGAGGTACCCTTCTCTTTATAAAGCCTCCAGGTAATGACATGTGACCCCTGAGTTTGCTCTCATAGGATCTCTATTGCACACTGACTGCAGTAATGTTAATAGATAACCAATCCTATCACTTTTGGGAACTATGAGCTTGCCTGTGTAGGTGGACACACTGGTGTCAGGGGAGTTGTTCAATTGCACAACATCTACTCTGATATTTTGTAAGGCTGACAAACTATAGCCTATATTTAATCCCAGATGCAACAATTTTGCAGATAAGCATATAGTATCTGGTTGAGATGATCATTATGAGGCTTATTAATTTCTAACATTTATGGTCAGTTATAGTCAAAATTCAATTTAGAGAATTTGTAAGCAATTCTATAATTTACTTTAAGTTACTTTTATTATTAAGCAGTATGACTAAAAAGATTTTATTCTGTAATATCAAGGATGACAGCATTTGTATTGAAAAAGCATATCTATACAGAAATGTGATGTTTGAGTTCCATAATCCTGGGCCATTCTTAAACTAGAAAAAGGATACTGTCATCGTTGATACTGTATGTCTACAGGGAGAGAACTGTCCAGCTGTGCATCTAACCAAAATGTGAAGCAAGTGCTGTTCCAATCGATGGCCATGCTTATTAGATTAAAGGGATTTTCCGGGATTTTACTACTGATGACCTATCCTCAGGATAGGTCATCAGTATCGGATCAGTGGGGGCCCGACACCCGGGACCCCGCCGATCAGCTGTTTCAGAAGGCACTGGTGCTCCCGTGAGCGCCAAGGACTTCTCTCAGCTTTTCCTAGGCCAGTGACGTCACGTTCATCTGTCACATGGTCTAGGAGCAGCTCAGCCCCATTCATATGAATGGGGCTGAGCGCGATACCAAGCACAGCCGCTGTACAATGCACGGCGCTGTGCTTGGTGAGCTGAGAGAAGGCCTCGGCGCTCTCGACACCCGGGACCCCCAGCGATCACATACTGATGAGCTATCCAGAGGATAGGTCATCAGTAGTTAACTCCCGGGAAACCCCTTTAATGTTGGCCAAACCTACCAGACTGGCTGGGGTGTAGTGGAAAGAGCTGGTATCAGCAGTGCAGCTCCTATTGAAGGGAATGAGAGGAGTGCTGCAGGTACCAGCGCCGTCGACTGCACAATGGATGTATAGTGTAGTTCCAGTGATGGAGCAACAAGGTAGCAGCTGATTGGCAGGGGTGCAAGGTGTGGGACCCTGGCCGATCTCATATTGATGACCTCTCCTGAGGATCCTGAAGATAGGCCTTCAATATCAAAATCCCTTTAAGGCAATGTGTCTGTTAATTTACTGTTTAGTACATTGCATAGCAATGAAATTTGCTAAAATATCAGCTAAAAGGTCAGATATAACTGAATATCTTAGTGTGGACAAGATCGGGAGCAGGGCACAGTTATTTTCTAAAGTTAATATGCTCACCTTGTAATAATAGTGGATCATTACCACCTTAAAGTCTAACTGTTGTTTCGGTTTATTTTTCACATTGCATAGGGACAAGGATATTAAACCTTTTTCTAACACTTTATTGGGAAAAATGTTTCTTTGTACTTGAAAACATGGTATAATGAGTGTTTCTAGTAAAGTTCTAACTCAACGATCCTAAGGAGAGTCTGTCATCAGTCTTCAGCATTTTACTGAGCGCTGAAGACTGAAGACAGACTCTCTTATTTGAAGCTTTGCTAAGAAGACTCTTACACTCTGTTTTACAGTACAAACATCTTTCCCTAATAAAGTATATTACAAAAGATTTTTAACATCCCTGCCACTACACAATGCTAACAATAAACCGTCTACTGTCATCTGACGTTTAGTGGCGCAGGTGCTCAGTAGTGGGTGGTGAGCGCTTCTCTGTACATTTCTGTTCTTGGAACTCCCTGGTACCAGCAGCTCTTGTATCAGAGCAGTCTCCTGGCTGTGGCATGATTAAAGTGGACTCTAGTTTCACAGTGACCGAATCAGTGACTAAAGGAATCTTCTGCAGTCAACTTTACGGACATAGAAAGTATGGAAAAGACAGTAAAAGACAGTAAACTAATGTTGCTTGTGTGGTAATAACACATAGGATAACGTACTAGCATACAGGAGTATATTAATACATTATAGTCACAGTCAAACTGTGAATTTGTTGCGTATTTTGTGGCAGAATTCACCCTATGCATTTCAAAGGGTGAAGTCTGTGGTAAAAATCCACAGAATTAATTGATCTGCTACAGGTCTAATATAAATACCACAGGTCACACAGAGTGTTGATGACATTTGGTAAAACATTATCAACTTGTTCAATTCTACGATGGAAAATGCACAGCATATTGACCCAGTTTGGCCATATCCTTAATGTAAAAAATGCCATGTAGTAATCCCTTAATGGAATTATAAGAAGAAAAAAAAAAAAATAAAAAAAAAAAATATATATATATACACTTAGTATACGTCATCATTATCCTTACCTGGGTAACCCTTTTAAAGGGGTTCTCCGGGCTTTTAATATTGATGAACTAACATCAGGATAGGTCAGGTCATCAATATCAGATTGATGGGGGTCCAAAAATTGATCATAAACATGGTTTATATTAGTTATGACTAAACTGCTGATTATGCCAGGGAAGACTATGGCCTGCAAGGCCTTTCTCCTGCACTGACCGGTACAGAGGATATGTAGTATGTAGTAGATATGTAGCCCCTGGCTCCTGATATTCTGGCACTTGTCTGGACAGAAGTGGACTACTGCCTAGACATCTGCCGTGCCAATGGAGCTCACATCGGATAAAACCATACTGCTATGTGTTATTAAGGTGGCTTCGTGGGACCCACTGGGTTCTGGAACACCCCTTTAAATGTATACAAATGCTTATATCATCTAAAAACACTTGATGTGTGCAATTAAAAGCAGATACATATGTTTGTAGTTGGTATTTGAAGTATGTATTTTATTAATGGAAATAATGACATATTGTACAGGAATTCACTACAAATCATTTATAACGTCATCTGCTTTTCTGTCCTTGTGATGCAATAGTGTCCAGGGAATCACAACTAAATCTGCAGAACAGAACAAACCTTATTGTGCAAGATTTCCATTTCTGTAATATGTTACTATAAGGGGTAATGAGACGGCCATAAGTGCGTACAGAGGGTGACGTCCCATCCCGTGGCTTGCCCAATCCGTGTACTAAGGCTTTCCAGCACCCACGGCAAGGATTCAGCAACTCTTCTAACTTCGCCCAATGCATAACTATACTCACCCAGTCCCAACTCCATAAAATTTGTCACAGGATACATGGTGGAACCAAAACATCTCAATAAATGAAATAACCAACTAGTCCTACCAGGGTCGGACTGGAGTACCTAGGGCCCACCAGAGGAAATAATTCTTGGGGCCCACCATAAAGAAATATCTGTGTTTGTTATCCCTGTACTGTGACATCACTGTGTTTGTTATCCCACCCTGGTAGTGCCAGGCTGCCACTGCTGGTTGTATCTGGCTGGCGAAGGAAAAAAAGGGGGGACGCCATGCCATTTTTTTACAAAAATAATTAAATAATAATTTTAAAAAATGGCGTGGGGTCCCACCCTTTTTTCCCTTCACCAGCCAGATACAACCAGCAGTGGCAGCCTGGCACTACCAGGGTGGGAAGGGACACGGTTATTGGCCCTTCCCAGCCTAATGGTACCAGCCTGCAGCCGCCCCAGAGCCAGACCCTCGATTTAGAAGGTCCGGTCCTGCGGGTACCCGGCTCTTCCCGGCACCCCTGGTGGCGGTGGGTGCCGAGGTAACAGATGTTGGAGTTAGTGCTGGCCTGCCATACCGGCAAGCACTAAGCCCAGTATTAGTAATCAGGGCCGTCTGTAGATAGCCATAATTACTAAAACTGTAGTATTGTAAAAAAAAATACACACACACAAGTATAACACATTTTATTGAAATAAACACTCCCCCAGACCCCTGTTTGACCATTTTATTAAAAAAAAAAAAAAAAAAAAAAGCTGGTCCGACGTAGTCCACCGAATCCGACGTAGTCCTCTGCATTCACGACCCTGAAAAATAGAAAACAAACACACAAACACAGACCACTTACCTCTTCCTGCACTGGGATAATACACACAGCGATGTCACTGTCCAGGGATAATAAACACAGTGATGTCACTGTACAGGGATAACAAACCCAGCGATGTCACAGTACAGGGATAATAAACACAGTGATGTCACAGTACAGAGATAATAAACACAGTGATGTCACCGTACAGGGATAATATACACAGCAATGTCACAGTACAGGGATAATAAACACAGTGATGTCACAGTCCAGGGATAATAAACACAGTGATGTCACAGTACAGGGATAATAAACAGTGATGTCACAGTCTAGGAATAATAAACACAGTGATGTCACAGTTCAGGGATAATATACACAGTGATGTCACAGTCCAGGGATAATAAACACAGTGATGTCACAGTCCAGGGATAATAAACACAGTGATGTCACAGTCCAGGGATAATAAACACAATGATGTCACAGTACAGGGATAATAAACACAGTGATGTCACAGTCAAGGGATAATAAACACAGTGATGTCACAGTACAGAGATAATAAACACAGTGATGTCACAGTCAAGGGATAATAAACACAGTGTACAGAAAGGGCCAGCATCATCAGAGCAGATCTTCTTCTCATGTCTGAAGACATGTCTTCTCTGTCCCGCTGAGATCTGAGGCATGCCTGGGAGGTACGGAGAGCTGCAGGGGGGACAGGAGGGAGGATGGAAGAAACAGACAGCCGATTTCGGCTGTCTGCTCCTTCCTGCAACAGGCAACTGTCTCTACGTCCTATGGACGCAGAGACAGCTGCCAAAGGCTGGATCCGCGACGGTTGGGAGGTATGCGGCAGCGGGGGGCTTGGGGCCTACCGGAGGATCCTCCGGTCCTCTGGTGGGCCAGTCCGACACTGAGTCCTACCACCCCCAGGGTTTCACTGGCGTGTCGACTTGTTGTCCACTGGATCTGGAACAAAGTCGCTGTGGTGAAAGAGCACTTATTCATTCATCGGATGACTGCCGGCACCCTTCATGCTGGCAGATTATCAGTAAAGAGTGTGTATACAAATGATCATCCCCGATAATTTGCCAGTCTTGATGGGCCCTGTGCCCCTGGAGGAGGCATTTAATTTATGATGAGGAGCAGACCTTGTCATAAATTAAATGTCTCATCTGACAGTCTTTGCTCCAGACTGCTCCAAGCTGCCGTAGATTTAAAGGGGTTGTCTCATCATGGACAATGGGGACATATCGCTAGGATATGCCCCCATTGTCTTATAGGTGTGGGTCCCACTGCTGAGACCCACACCTATATCGAGAATGGAACCCTGCAAGGTGGTGGCTGGAGGACTCCAGTCAGGCCACCACTAAGCCGGCTCCCCATAGAAGTGAATGGGAGTGTACTGCGCATGCGCAGCCCCACATACATTCATTTCGCCGGCCCCATAGAAAATGAATGGAGGGCGGCTGCACATGTGCAGTACACCCTCCTTCACTTTCGGGGCTCCGTTCTGGATATAGGTGCGTGTCTCAGCGGTGGGACCTACACCTATAAGACAATGGGGGCATATCCTAGAGATATGTCCCCATTGTCCATGATGAGACAACCCCTTTAAGTCATTATTTACGCCAGTCTCTGTCATAAATAATGGGGGGAGATTTATCAATTTGGTGTAAAGTAGAACTGGCTTAGTTGCCCATAGCAACCAATCAGATTCCACCTTTCATTTTCCAAAGGAGCTGTGAAAAATGAAAGGTGGAATCTGATTGGTTGCTAGGGGCAACTAAGCCAGTTTGATAAATCCCCCCAATGAGTGGCAAAGCCGTTGACAACGCCCCCAAACCACTCTCAATGTGCCCCCTTTTTAGAAACTGCTGAGGGCAGCGTAGAAAAAAAGTTGCAATGGGGTGTAAAAAGTTGAAAAACTGGGTTTTGTGACATTTTACCATCAGAAAACTGATGTAGGAAGAATGATACATCTCCCCTTTAGTGTGAAAGCACCCTAAATAATGTAAATATAAATGTCAGTTTCCACACTGCATTATAGCTTAGCTAATTTGTACTTGCTATTTGTATCGCAGGGGGCAACGGTTGTTTTCTTTTCTAGTCTGTCTGGTTCCAAGGGCAATGCACCTTCCTCTGCCCACAGAGATTTGAAGGACACATGTTAGTACAAATATCATCTTGCTTAACCCTCTGTGTGTAGGAACAACTTCACAAACATCTAGTAACATGTCAAATGTGGACATAGATAAAAAACATGCAAACACTGGCAATGCAAGAAATTGTAATTAGAATAACATGGGCACGTTTTGTGAATATGTTCTACTTGTACATTCATTTGGCAGACAGGACATAGAAGCACTGCTAACACAGTCCCTGGGATGTGCCCTTAGGGCTCATTCAGACAACTCTATTTATGTGTCCGCATTTTTTGGCGGAACGGATACTGACCAATTCATTTCAATGGGGTCGCAAAAGATGTGGACAGCGCACCGTGTGCTGTCCGCATCCGTACTTCCATTGCATGGTCCCGCAAAAAGAAACAGCATGTCCTATTCTTGTCTGCAATAGGCATTTCTATAATAGGGCTGGCCATGTGCGTTTCACAAAATGCGGAACGTACATGGCTGGGATCCGTGTTTTGCGGATCCGCTATTTGTGGACTGCAAAACCCATACGATCGTCTGAATGAGCCCTTAGTCTGAGGGAAAACGTAACACAGGACGTAATTCCCTTTTGGAGGCCACATGTATCACAGCTTGGTAGTGTGTTTCTCCACAAAACACAATTTTTGTTGGTGCTAGTAAAAGGGGGCTTGGTCTATCACAGTTTTCTGTTCAGAAAAATGGCAGAAACCCTAAGAGATCAGTGGTTATCCCTCCTATGCATTTCAATGCAGTGTTAAAAAGCAGTAAAAAATGCCTAATAAAAATCACTGGGCTGTATGTCATGACATCAGGGGCAGATACACAGATCTTATAGGCCTCCATAGCAAAACTTAGTAGGAACCCCAGCCCCCTCCCCTCCCGCCCCATGTGTGTCAATCACTCCCAAGCAACTCAAAATCGCAAGCAACTCAAAATGCAAAGCGCTACGCACCAATGTAAAAACTGTAATAAAACAGGTTAGGTACCGCCTCACCAACTTTATCCAACTTCTGTGTTTGAAAAATTGGAACAAGTGCCTAAAAAATAAGGCAACTGGCATAAATACTGTACATTAATAAATCTCCTCATACAGCTCTATGCCTGAAGCTTCCCTCACTGTATTATGAAACTGCCTGCTGGAAGCCACCACTAGGGGGAGCTCAGTGCCTAGGAATTTATACAATTACCCCTGATTGCAATGGAAGCTGTAATAATCTCTTTGCACTGAGTTCCCTTTAGTAGCGAGTACATGATAATGAAGTGTTTTCATGTTAGGAAGGAAAGAAGGAGTTCAGTGCCAGGATCTATGGTTTACTCTGAAAGGAGTTGGGAACAGGGTGAAGAGTCCAGTCACTTGGCAAGGAGTCCATGTACTGGGAGAAGAGTCCAGTCACTGGGAGAAGAGTCCAGTCACTGGGAGAAGAGTCCAGGCACTTGGAGAAGAGTCCAGGCACAAAGAGAAAAGTGAGATGTGCTTCTTCTCCAAGTCCTGCTTGGTTTGCTTGATAGGTCCCTCTTTGCTAGTAGAGAGAGAGCTATAAATTAAGCTGAGTAGGGTGTAGAATGAGGGTAGAATGAGGCTCATGAGTCTTAAGCCTCTTTCCCGCAAGCAAGTTTTTCGTCAGAATGCGATGTGTGTGGCAAACCCATGGCATCTGGACTGAATCCTGACCCATTCATTTCAATGGGTCTGTGCACATGAGAATTGTTTATCACTGATCATCTCTGCGTTCAGGAAAAATCGCAGCAAGTTCTATATTGTACAGAATTATACTGACATAATGCTGTCGGTATAATTCCATAGATACAGGTCAGGCAGAGACACACAGTATTATAAATTACTGTAATGCCCTGCAATCCAGTTAAACAAGCAGTGTCCAAACAGGGAAATCGCGGTTACACACAGGGAGTGTTTTCCGCACTGGAAGAGCTCCACTGAAATAGGCCTTAGGGTTCATGCATGCGGCTGTTGGTCGGCCATTCTGTGTAGGGGGACCGTGATTTGCGGTCCCCAATTCACGGACAACATCCATGCAGATTCTGCAGACAGATCCAGACCCATTCGACTTGAATGGGTCCGTCATCCGTCCGCACTGCAAAAAAATAGAACATGTTCTATTTTTTTGAGGTGTGGAGGCACGGAGAGAAATCCCACATAAGCACTCCGTAGTGCTTCCGTGGGGTTCCGTGCCTCCGTTCCGCACCGGACCTTCCAGATTGCGGACCTGTTCAAGTAAATGATTGCACACGGCTGGTGCCCGCATATTGCGGACCTGCTGTTTGTGGGCCGCAATACAGGCACGGCTGACCAACGGCCGTGTGCATGAGCCCTTATTGTTAGAAAATGGTCTGTTCCCCATTCCATTCTCCAAGGATCTCAGAAGAATAACATTCCAAAGGAATGACTGCATTTGCTTTCCTTCTACTGGGAAGAGGTTAAAAAATATAAAGAACAGTAAACTTCTCCTACACTAGTGTAACTCCATAAATGTATTAATTGAATACAGTCGCCTAACTTCCACCAGATTTTACAGCTGATCGACAGGGATTACACAAATTGGACATCACTTCATTTTGAGATGAACTTGTCATGATAGAAGTATAGATCAACATCAATAAAAGTGCTATATAGAAATTACTTGTACAATTTTATAATCAGATACTATCATTACAACATGCTAAGACTAGGCCTGTATTGCTTCATCCTGTATAACAAGGTCACTACAACCTCATGCCATTTGTAAAGCCTGATGATTAATGTTGATAATTGTCTCCCTCTAGTGTTAAAGAAGTACAACTACAAGAGGTGTGGAGATGGACAATCCTGCAGAAACATTGTGGTTGGTTTAAATGACTTGAACCCATGTAAATAAGATATTTTTAAAACTGCTAAGAGCTAAGACACTTAAGTCAAGGTCAGATCTAAGTCTCTAGAGGACCTTAGGCAAGGGCAGACTGGGAACCTGAAGTAGCCCTGGAAAAATTACTAAAAGTGGCCCTGTTTTGTATTCAAGTCCAAGTTGATGGAAGACAGGGCCAGCAATACCATATTGTGGTACATTATACCACCCCAACAGAGCCAGATACCACAGTCCATCTCAAAATACTGCCACTGGCACAAAATACATCCCCAAAAACTTCTACTGGCCGACCGTGAGGAGGGCTCAGACGGCCCACCGGGAAATTTCCTCGGCCCACTGGGAAATTTCCCTGTAAGGTCTATGGCCAATCCACCCCTGGCCTTAAAGGGGTATTCCCATCTAATAAATGTAGTTTGTATAGTTAGATAT
This sequence comes from Rhinella marina, assembly GCA_900303285.1. Taxonomy (NCBI): domain Eukaryota; kingdom Metazoa; phylum Chordata; class Amphibia; order Anura; family Bufonidae; genus Rhinella; species Rhinella marina. Next base: position 358,478 of record ONZH01004367.1, read on the forward strand.
AGCCATACCAATATTATTACTAATAGAATGTATTTATATGAAATGTACCGTTTAGAAGATTTGCCTATTTGTATAGGCATTGTCCCACACACATCAGCCAGGCCGTTGCCCTTGGTTACGACCACCGTGGCCATGTAGTAGTGGAGGCTGGCTTGCTCTTGTCTAAACTCGCTCTGAGGTAACTGCTGTGTTGTGAACACACATTGCATGAGCATGCGCAGACACATCTTAGCGTACTTTCACGTCTGCGTTTTGGATGCTACCAATCCAACACACAATAGTCAGGATCCGTCCAAAATACAGTCTTTATAAACAGATCCTGCTCCATAGAGATGAATTCATCTTGGAACAGGATCCGTGTCTCTGCGTTTTGGAAGCGCAGACAAAAATGCTACGACCCTAAGATGTGTCTCCATATGCTCATGCAATGTGCGTTCACAATACAGCAGTTACCTCAGAGCGGGTTTGAACAAGAGCAAGCCGGCCACCACTACTACATGGCCACGGTGGCCGTAACTAGGGGCAACGGCCTGACTGATATGTAGGACAATGGATATACAAATAGGCAAATCTTCTAAACGGTACATTTTATATAAATACATTCTATTAGTAATAATATTGGTATGGCTATATCTAACCATAGAAACTACATTTGTGAGATGGGAATACCCCTTTAAGCCTTTGGGTGCCTTCCATGAAAAACATACAATATAGAACATGTTGCGATTTTTCCTGAACGCGGAGATGATGAGTGATAACCTACGCTCATGTACACTGACGCTTTGAGGAATCAGTCCGGATGCTATATGTTCTCTATACGTATCATATCCAGACAGAAAACTTGCTTGTGTGAAAGACTTCTTAGGCTCCAAAAGCAAGTTCCGAGGGTTCTAATTCACATTACTGCTGGATCTATCTAAGCTTCCAACGTCCGTCGGGGTGCAATGCGTGAAGCAAAAGTATAGCATTCGGACTGAATCCTGACCCACTCATGTCAATGATTTTGTGCACATGTGCGGGAAAAACTGAACACAATTGCAGATAAAACTGAATGAACTTGCGTGCAAAACCACCAGATTTTTCCTGAACAGATCCTGAGAGAATCCATAACGCTCGTGTGAAAGAGGCCTAATTGGGGACTATACCCACAATAAAGTTATGACTAGACTTTACCGCAAACCTACAGCTCGCAACCCCATCTTATCAGCCAGCAGTTGCCACCCCAAACATACCATTCACAGCATTTCTGTTGGTGAATATATGAGGCCTTCGGGCATGTTCACATATAGCAGATATTCAGAAGGAATGTAACATTATTGACAATCGCCTCACAGAGAAAGGCTACTCTTTATGGACAAAACAAAATATATTGCCTTATCAAAAAATAGACAATTTCTTTTACATACAAATCCCCAAATCACCAATTATGAATTATTCTTTAGCATTGTCGGACTGGATTGCCTAGGGCCCACCAGTAAAATTTATTTTGTGGGCCCACTGTACGGATATATTCAAATATTACCTGCCCACACAGCAGCAAGACGCTACCAGATGATTGAATATGGGGGTCCCTGAAGCAACTTTGAGAAGGTGGGTCCTGGGGAGAAGAGGACACTAGTAGCTTTTCTCTATACCTAGAAGTCATTGCTCTGATCGTGTCTATAATAAAAAATAAACTAGGCAGTTTCTTAAATAATATACCTTGTTTTTTTGTATGAACATAGTGGTGAGAGACTAGGGGCTCACCTTGCACCAGGGCCCACTGGGGGATACACCTGTACCCCTGTGGGCCAGTACGAGCCTGTTCTTTAGAATATGAAGAAATGGTCAATTAATACTCAGGTATTTACCTACTATAGAAGATGACCTCCACATTAAAAGCATCCTTAGTAAAGGACGCAGATATGTAGCAAAATGTGGAGTTACATTAGGTGATTCATCTCCTTCCATGTATGTGTCCCCCAATGCCAAGAAAATCACAAAGTTGGTTATCTTGCAAAGGTCTCTTCAAATGCGGCTCTAATAGATGTAGTATATGCAAATATATATATTAAACCTAGTAAATATGTGGTACCTAGTAAATTATATATATTAAACCTAGTAAATATGTGGTACCCACAGCAGATAATTACCTTCACAACCTTTTGAATGGTAATACCACTTATATTATTTATATTATCAAGTGCACAGAATGTAATGTACAATATAGGGCTCGTTCACATCACCGTTAGGGCTTCCGTTCTCCTGTTCCGTTATAGGAGCAGGAGAACGGAAAGGACGGATTCGGGACATAACTGAGCCCAACGGAGCCTAAGGGACCCCATAGACTATAATGAGGTCCGTTAGGTTTCCGCTCAGAAGATTATTTTTGAAGCGGAGACAAAAGTTGTGCACGCAGGACTTTTGTCTCCGCTTCAAAAATCATCTTCTGAGCGGAAACCTAACGGACCCCATTATAGTCTATGGGGTCCCTTAGGCTCCGTTGGGCTCAGTTATGTCCCGAATCCGTCCTTTCCGTTCTCCTGCTCCTATAACGGAACAGGAGAACGGAAGCCCTAACGGTGATGTGAACGAGCCCATATTGGGTGCTCTTCCCGCAGAACAAGAATTGTGGAACATTTAAACAGTATCAGGAGTCCTGATCAATTAAATCTATCTGGTGCGGCATCTGCAACCAAAAAAACACACGTTCCAGGTGAAAGCGATCGAGAGAGTTAAAGGGGTTTTGTCACTTCAGCAATTGGCATTTATCATGTAGAGAAAGTTAATACAAGGCACTTACAGATGTATTGTTATTACCCATATTGCTTCCTTTGCTGGCTGGATTCATTTTTCCATCACATTATACACTGCTCGTTTCCATGGTTACAGACCACCCTGCAACATACCTCCCAACTTTTAAAAATTGCAAAGAGGGACAATGTGTGCGGTGCGCATCACGGCAGTTTTTTTCATACTAGGCCACGCCTCTAACTCCACCCAAAGCATAATTACTGGAGCCCCTGCGGCAATTTTTTTCTTGCATTTCAATGTCTATTTAAATATTAGCTCATAAATCATCAGATTATAGATATTTTAAGGTCCAGGTTGCACCAAATAATAAAGGTCTGGTCTAATTTACAGGTAGAAACTATACAGATAGTTTAGTAAGGAGCAATTTAGTAAATTTATTAATGCACATTAATGCATTAATTCTCCAGGTCAAAAAGAGGGACATTTAAGGAACAAAGAGGGACAGAGGGACTTGGGTCAAAAAGAGGGACTGTCCCTCCAAAAGAGGGACACTTGGAAGGTATGCTGCAATCCATCAGCGGTGGTCGTGCTTGCACAATATAGGAAAAAGCATCAGCCTCTCTGGTGACCGGAATACACATAGGCCGGTGCTTTTTCCTATAGTGTAGAAGCACGACCACCGCCTATGGATTACAGGGTGGTCGTAACCATGGAAACAAGTAGTGTATAATGTGATGGAAAACTGAATCCAGCCAGCAAAGGAAGCAATATGAACAATCACAATACATTAGTAACTGCCTTGTATTAACTTTCTCTACATAATAAATGCCATTAGCTGAAGTGACAACCCCTTTAACCAAAGTAAATGAAAAGACTGGAGCAAAGCCTTGCTTCACAAAAAGGATTACAGGATACTTACTATGGGAAGCCGGTTTCCAAATATAGTCAATTTAAAAATGGATCTGGCTTATCTATATTACCTCTGTTCAGTACTGGCATTCCTCTGATTTACGGTTCACAATAGTCATCATGTATGCTGCCATTCATGTTACATCTATGTTTGCTATGATCCATTCCATCCTTTCCATATGACTTTTTTCCCAGCATGCCTGTATGTTATCTAGGGTATTTAATTGTGCTATGTTTTATACATTATATACCATGATTAAGGGTACTACTACCTGGAACGCGTAAGTAAGAGAGTTTTTAAATTTTTCTATTATGATCTGAGTTACGATCTTTGAATTTTAATTGAGTGCCGAATTCATCCACGTTTTTCCATTTGGTATGCTGGGGGATTAGCCCAGGTTTCAAGCAATGCAAGCATATGGAGGTGAGCCGATCCAATTTTCTCCTTCTAAGGGCTCATGCACACAAACGTCACCGTGTGCATTCACTGCCCATGCTGTGGACTGCAATTTGCGGTCCACAACGCACGGGTACTGACATTGGGGCCACCGCATGCGGATCGCGGACCCATTCATTTGAATGGGGTCCGCGATCCGCATCCGACAGTCCGCACCGCAAAAAAGTAGTGCATGCATAGTGCTTCTGTAGTGTTCCGATCCGTGCCGGAAGTAAATGGGTCCACGATCAGTGATGCGGGTTGCACACAGCCGATGCCCATGTATTGCGGACCCGCCGTATGCGGGCCTTAATACAGGCACGGGCCGGCACCGGTCGTCTGCATGAGCCCTAAGCCTCCAACAACCTGATCTCAGGCAGGCTTGGACTTAGGGGCGTGCAACCTAAATGATTATACAGGTCATGTTACGCATCCTTGCTGAAGGGGACGTCACTGATAGCTTGGTATCCAAAGCTGACAACTATATGGCAGCATTATGTAGGCACTGTATGGAGCTGTGAAGGAATATAATGCATTGTATATAGCCCTGATAATTACGGTTATGATTATATATGCACACTTAAAGGGGTTGTGTCATCTCAATGGGGGCATATAGCTAGGATAGGCCCCCGTTGTCTAATAGGTACGGATCCCACCTATCACATAAACAGAGCAGGCAAAGTCCCAGAGGTCGCATCGCGCATGCGTGGCTGCACTCCATTAATTTCTATGGGGACGCCGAAAATTTCCGTCGGCCCCATAGAAATGAATGGGAGCAGTGGCTGCACAAGCACGGTGCGCTAGCATTTATTTCTATGCGGATTACGAAAAAAGCCGAGCACATCACTCAGCTATTTTCGACAGGCCAATAGTAAGGCTTGGTGGTGGCCGGACCCAGCATTGTCGGCCACCACTTTGCCAGTCTTGTGTTAGGATTAGTTTTACAGATAGATGCGAGTGCAAGCAGCGTTTTTCTGTCCGCAATGTGGTGTGGAGCAAGACGAATTCGTCATGACTCACAATGTAAGTCAATGGGGATGGATCCGTTTTCTGTGACAAAATCTGACACAACAGAAAACGGATCCGTCCCCCATTGACTTTCAATGGAGTTCATGACAGATCCGTCATTAGTATGTTAAAGGGGTTGTCTCACTTCAGCAAACAACATTTATAATGTAGAGAAAGTGAATACAAGGCACTTACTAATGTATTGTTATTATTCATATTGCCTCCTTTACTGGCTGGATTCATTTTTCTATCACATTATACACTGCTCGTTTCCATGGTTACGACCTCCCTGCAATACATCAGCAGTGGTCGTGCTTGCACACTATAGGAAAAAGCACCAGCTTATGTGCGCTCCCATGGTCCCAGCCACCAGAGAGGCTGATGCTTTCTCCTATTGTGTGCAAGCACGACCACCACTGATGGATTGCAGGGTGGTCATAACCATGGAAACGAGCAGTGTATAATGTGATAGAAAAATGAATCCAGCCAGCAAAGGAAGCAATATGGGTAATAACTATACATTAGTAAGTTGCTTGTATTATCTTCCTCTATATTATAAATGCTACTTACTGAAGTGAGACAACCCCTTTAAAGATAATACAACCGGATCCGTTGTATGCAGATGGTATGCGGGTGCAGATGGTTGTATTATCAGTAACGGAAGCGTTTTTACTGATCCGACGGATCCAGCAAAAACACTAGGGCTCATGCACATGGCCGTTGCCTGGCCGTATTGTGGCCCGCATACGCCGGGTCCGCAATACACGGGCACCGGCTGTGTGCAGCCCGCATCACAGATCACAGACCCATTCACTTCAATGGGTCCGCAATCACGGAGATACGGAACGGAGGTACGAACCGGAACACCACGGAAGCACTACGGTGTGCTTCTGTGATGTTTATGGCCGTGCCTCCGCACCGCAAAAAGTAGTGCATGCACTACTTTTTTGCGGTGCGGATCTTGGACCCCATTCAAGTGAATGGGTCTGCGATCCGAATGCGGCGGCCCCACAGTCAGTGAGTGCCCATGCATTGTGGACTGCAAATTGCGGTCCACAGCACGGGTACTGACAGCACATGAGCCCTTACACTGATCAAACACTGACATGTGAAAGCAGTGTGGGATGTCTAGGGCCCACCAGTAAAATTCATTCTAGAGGCCCACTGTATAACTAGATGCAAATGCTACCTGCTCATACAGCGGCCAGCAACAGCAAGACGCTCAAGATGATTATAGGGGTCCCTGAACGATTCTGAGAAGGCAGATCTCTGGGGAAAGAGGGTACTTTGTGGCCACCCTCTGTACCTACAAGTCATCTCAGCCCCCTGATGTCTATAACATAGTTACCAACATCTGACTTGGTATAATAGGGGCATATAAACCCCACCCCAGGAATGCCCTGAACCCAACCGGAAACAAACACTTGTGGGTGGGGGTTGTGTTAGCCCCGCCCGTGTTCACCCCAGGACAGCGCAAATTGGCTGGTACTGTCTCTGAACATCAGGGACACTCCTAGCAAATTCAGGACAGTTGGCAGCTATGCTATAAGAATAAACTGTTTAGTTTCTTAAATCATTTGCCCAGTTTTTTATATGGCTGCCTAGGCTGGTTCAGATGCTGTAGGCTGCCCCTCTGTATGTAGTACAGCCAGTCTGTTCTGCCGACCCCACCTATTCAAGTGGTGGAGGACTGGGGGCCCACCATGCTTAGGAACCCTCCAATGGCTTCTGCTGTGGGCCAGTCTGAGTTTGAGTGACGCCTACACAGAGATGAGGTAAAATGGAAAGATTTCCATTTGTTGTGTGATTTTTGACCAGCACCTGAGTTTGGCTCAAAATCACTGATGAAACTCACTGACCAGTTACTGACGTGTGAAAGAGGCTTTAGGGCTCATTCACACATGACTAACACTAACTTAGATAATAGATTACACGTTCATATAATAAATCAATTCACCGTCTGATTAGAACGTTAAAATGCAATAGTGCAAACGATACTTTATTTGGAAAACAATAATTAAAAACGGAGCCTGAAAAGACCCAATATGACACAAATACAGGCTAAATGGTGCACTCTGTTTAATAATATATCAGTACTATGCACCACACAAGTTATGTGTCACTAGCGGGGATCTATATGAAATAGCCTGCACTGACTTAAACACAACCCCAACCTTGGGGCAATAGATACATGAGCCTCGGGTTAAGTAGGCAGTACGAGTAATAGGTCAGCTGGTGCACATGATATACCCCGCTAAAACGCTGCTATTGTGGACTACAGCAATTGTTGATAGCTAGTCACGCCCTGACTGCAGCTAAGGTGGCACGTCTCTAGTCTGAATATCCACTTAACTCAACGCGGTTTTCCGCAGGGGGTGAAACCCTGCAAATCATCAGGAGTTAGGAGGCCGAGTGAGACAGACAAACAGACATGTAAGGAAGCGCAGTCCACCACTGATAACGAGTGGACTGCGGGGTATCCGGCGCTAGGATGGCCGTATGCGGCCGCTGTGCACTCGGATCTTTAAACATTAGACCCCACCCCCATGGGCGTAGATAAGCCAAACCAACGACTAATCAGAAAATTGGGAGTGTCAAAAAGACCACTCCTCTGACCGATGTGGGTAATGATGCTGGATACAGATAGCTCATGGGGAGCGCATGACAAGTGCTATACAGGTAAGTAGGAATCAAACTACAGCAGTGATAATATCTCACTACGAGTGTAACCAGTCTCACTATTAAAGAAGAACTCGCAAAAATTTTTATTCTCTGACCTGTTAGAAAGGTGCATGATATAATCTGTAGTCAATGTCATTTTCTGATCAGAGGCTGAAATTGAGAGTTTCCACTCTCTTCTTAGGCCCCATTCACACGTCCGTATAATGAGTCCGCATCCTTTCCGCATCCGTTTCCGCAATTGCGGACAATTATGCGGATAGGATGCGGATCCATTCATTTCAATGGGTCCCGAAAAAATGCAGACAGTACACCGTGTGGTGTCCGCATCCGTGTGTCCGTTCCGGCTGTCCGCATAAAGAAATCCTCCTGTCCTACTTTTCTCCCGAATTGCGGTCCGTAGCACAATGAAAGTCCATGGATCCTCAAAAAATGCGGAAGACATGCGGAAAGGCATCCGCATGTCATCCGTATTTGCGGATTCCGTTCCAGGAGGGGTGGAAAAAAAGATGTTATTCATCCTTCCGTTTTTTGCGGATCCGCAAAAAACGGATGACATATGGATACATCCTTTCCGTTTTTTACGGAAAAACGGAACGGATGTCCTGGAAAAACAGAGATTTTTTTTGCGGAACAACGGATCCGAAAAAAAATGACAGTTTTCCAGGATGTGCAAAAATACGGACGTGTGAATGGAGCATTATTGTAGCTGGGTCATGTGACCAACTCCCTGACCTCCAACTGACCCAGGACAGCAAGCCAGTCACTTCCCTATTCATTCCTATGAGACTGAAAGTGAGGCTCCCATAGGAATGCATAGAAAATTAGACTTCCTGTCCACACATAAGGTGCTGTGTGAGTTGGTGGGTCTAATTTCTAGTCACATGACACAGATGAGAAGCTTCAGGATGATATAACTAAAAAATTCAGCTACTGGTAAGAAAATGACATTCACTACAGATTACATAATGTACATTTCTAGCAGGACATGGAATTACATTTTTTGCGGGAGTTCTTCTTTAAGATATCGCTGATTGCAGCAGTGAATCAACATATGATATGTCTAGACATACAGATAGCACAAACATAGGAGAATAGAGTAAGGAGAGCAGCTGAAACCTCTTCTGCATTATAAAGAATTGCAGATGATATATAAGCTGGATAACTGTCCCCACTGCTACCCGATCACGATGATAGCCCCCTATACAGAGGCAGCTGATATCGCTGCTCGCTATCATATGATTGTCTATAGCATAATGTAAACGACACAACCATCAAATAAAGGTGCATGCATGCAGGTAAAAAGGCCAACAATACCTCCAATGTTATGGTTGATCAAATAAAACATGCAAATGACATAATATTGTTCAATCCTTTGGGTTTGATCGTCCCAAGATTGAACATCCACTGTGTAATGTGACATCCAGATTACCACCACGAGGAGATCGTTTAATACACTGAATACCCTGAAAGCGAATCACATTCACATTTCCACCATGATGATCTACCCAATGGCGAGCGATTGGTGAATCCTTATTGTTCCTGATGTCAGAGGCATGTTCACCAATCCTTTTCTTCAGTTCACGTGTAGTCTTTCCTACATATTGTATCCCACATGTGCAGGAAAGCAGGTAAACAACTCCACTAGTCCGACAGTTTATGAATGACCTAATGCTGTATACCTTTCAGAATAAACGGACGTGCCACACATGATCCGCATGGGTATGTCCCAACAGTGGTATTGCGGAGCCATGTCTCTGATTTGGGACTCACATATAGACTGTGAACTAGCCGATCTCTCAAATTCCAGCTGCGCCTGTACGTGATCTGGGGACACTCAGGGACATCAGGTCCTATATCAGGATCTGAACGGAGGATATTCCAATGGGACTGAAGAATTCTACATATTTCTAAATGCGCCTTATCGTAGGTACCAATAATTCTGATGCTACTCGCCTCTGATTGTGCTGTTTTAGGACGCAGAAGTTGAGTACGATTAAGGCCCAGAGAGTGTTGGTAGGCTTCAGTGATAACACCACGGGGGTATCCACGTGCCCTAAACCTAGTTCTAAGTTCCTGGGCCGCTGTTTTAAACCCATCCAGTTCGGAGCAGTTTTTCCGTGCCTGGATAAACTGTCCCTTAGGGATCCCCCTTTTTACGGACTGCGGGTGACCACTGTCTCACTGGAGTAAATTGTTGGACGCTGTTTTTTTGCGATAGATATTAGTTACAATACTCCCATCCTCCGTCAGTGATATAGAAAGGTCCAGAAACGTGATGTGTTTGCTATCAATCTCGGATGTAAAAAAGAGACCCAGGGTATTGTTGTCAAGTACTGAGACAAATTCTGCAAAAGCTTCCTTAGTGCCGTTCTATATAAGGAACACGTCGTCGATATACCTGATCCACAATGGGATCAACGAAGTGAAACGATCCATCGACTCATGGAAGACTATCTCCCTCTCCCACCAGCCCAGGTAGAGGTTGGCATAAGTTGGGGCACAGGGACTGCCCATGGCCACCCCCCTGAGCTGGTGAAAGATCTGATGGTCGAAGAGAAAGATATTATGTCTCAGTACAAAATCCATGAGCTCCAACACCAAAGCATTGTGCCTTCTCATATGATCCCCTCTCTGCGAGAGGAAGGCCTCCACAGCTCGACACCCTTGATCATGGGGTATCGAGCTGTAGAGAGCCTCCACATCCAGACTGGCAAGACACGTGTCTGTATCACAATGGATGCCCTCAAGTCTATTGAGAACATCCATCGTGTCTCTGGCATACGACGGCTCAAAATCACTGATGAAAATCACTGACCAGTTACTGACGTGTGAAAGAGGCTTTAGGGCTCATTCACACAACCATATCCGTTTTTGTGGACTACAAATTGCAGATGCGCAAAACAAGGATACTGGCCGTGTGCCTTTCGCGTTTTGCAGAACGGAACATCCTTCTCCATGATAGAAATGTCTATTCTTGTCTACAAATATGGACAAGAATAGGACATTTGCAAAAATTGCAGAATGGATGAGATCAGAAATATACAGTCATGTGAATGGGTCCTACAGCACACAAGATTTGGATGATGCCGTGACTTTGTTGTGAAGCCCGTAGCACATTTTGTCCCTCTTTGCGATTTTCAAAAGTTGGGAGGTATGTCATACATATGCCAGTTATTTAGATAAACCATATCATACACAGAATGCAAAAGGAATCTTGGAAGAATATGGATCTGGCTGTTAAGAAAAAAAAACTCTGGCTAATTCTTTTCATATAAGGATGCTGCTGTACGGCGCTGTAAAGTCACACACAGACCTCCCAGCCGCATGGTGTCGCTATAGAACTGCACGCAGGTGAACACAGACTCCAACTCCATGATCTCTGACGGTTTCCGGATCTGGGACATCACATCCGGTTTGGTTTGTGTTGGTGGAGCGGTGCTTTTCCCCATCCGAGCGCTCGTGGCCATCAGGCGGGATGTCTCAGCGGGAATGGGGCGTTGTGGCGGTAAGGCTCCGGGGACATGACGGTTTCTCTGCTGGCTCTGACAGTTTGCATGGCGTGCAGTATAATGTGTGCCCGTACTGATGCCAGACTTCTGAATACCGCAGTGCAGGTAGCAGCATGTAACATGCAGTAGTCACCCAGTGCCAGGAGGAGTGCTGGTTAATGCCCCCCATGTGCACACAGCTGGGCTCATGTCTGATTACACCTGTCACAGTGTAGTGTGGCCCTGCTAGTATGTACCAGGGCTGAGCATCCAGGGCCTGTGCTGCTGGTGCCTCATATTTTGGGTTGTTCTAGTGAAGGGTGACTGAATCAGTCAGTTGTTCTCCTGGGTGATGGAAATCTGACCCTGTTCACACCATACTCCTGTGCTTTTCTTGAACGTATCCATTGAACCCTGCAGTCCTGTTTGCTTTTACATGGCAAGCCTATGCATCATGTATGACGTCAGTTACAGCACATACACTAGGATATTTCCTTGGCATATGTGCCATGAAGAGAAAGAAGGAGCGGGCATGTTGGCGATGCGCCCCATGATTGTAGGTAGGACTACGAGCATAGGGGTCGCCTCGTCTGTATGGCTTCTTGTCTGACATTTAGGAACATAATTTACTGTGTCGCGTTTCCTGACTTGTTTTCAGCTGTGATGAATGAGATTTAGTATGACCTGGTATTGCAAGAGTAAAGTCTGCACTGACCAGGAAATGATCACTTAATCTTCTCTCTGAGCTGACGCTAACAGGACATGCGCTCTGCAGGTAGTTTTATTTGGAGGCAAATTTAAGTTTTTCATCTTTTTCCGTCAATCTTTCTGTGTTGCAAATGCCCCTGGGACTCTGTGATCTTTAGAACTGGACAGTTTCTTAGACTGTTTGTGCTTGTACTACTCCATAGATAGTCCGATGCCATTACAGAGTTATTCCCGTCTGAGCCTTTCATGGCTGAGATCAGAATATCCCTCATGAGTGTGCAAAGTTCTGGAAACAGCCGAGCTACACAAACCACATATAGGGGCTCATTTCTCTTTCCAAGGGCTTATTCACACATCAGTCTTCTTTCAGTGCTTTTCACTGACCATTGGTAGGAGATCCCCCTTTTCAGCCCAGCAGTGTAGGTGATAAGCACGTAGGTGGTACATATAGCTGTGCTCGCTCCTCCTCTCATTGGTTGCTGATGACCACAGGGGTAACTAGGAGCAGAACACTATATGTGCAGGGTCTGCTGTCCTGAATATAGATGCCCATATGGTATAGAGTAGGACCTACCTGACTGAGACCACCTTGGCATGGGTAGGCGGGCACAGATGTGTTTTGATATATTGGCTGAGAGTCTCAGATTTTATCATTAGAGTGAGGGCTTAGTCCATATGTTGTTTGCATCTGTTTTTATAGTGCATTATTTTCTGTGACTTTATAAATGTAGCATCTGCACATTTTACTATCATATCGTGCAGGATGTTTTTGTATCTTTTTTTCGTGACTTTTTTGATAAGCACGTGGACCAAAATGGATCCTTCATGGACGTTCACGGATGAAACACTCGGTTTTCGTTGCGGTAGTGTGAAATTGGACCTAAGGCCGTTTGTATACAGAAACATGCAGATTAGGTTTGGGCAATAAACCAGTATTAAAGGGGTATTCCCATCTTAGACAATGGGGGCATTTCGCTAGTCCACCGCTGGGACCCGCAGCCATATCGAGAATGGAGCAGGGAGCTGGGGTCCGGCCACCACCAGGCACAGCTCCCCGCTGCACTCATAGAAATGAATGGGTGTGCATGCACGGCCACCGCTCCCATTCATTTCTATGTAGCCAATAGAAATAGCCAAGCCAGAGCTCGGCTATTTTCGGCAGCCCCATAGAAATGAATGGAGGGCGCATGCACACTGCGCTCCCATTCATTTCTATGGGAGCAGCGGGGAGCTGTGCCTGGTGGTGGCCGGACCCTGGGAAACCCGGGTCCTCCAGGCGAAGCGCTCCGTTCTTGATTTAGGTGCATCTAACGATATGCTCCCATTGTCTAACATGGGGATAACCCTTTAATGATATATAACGCGGTATTGAGAAACGGCGATATTGCTGTATTACCAGAGTGTACCGCAGTATTTTTTGTGACATCATAGGGAAAGTCGCACTTGAGTGCTGACATCGTCTAAAACGTCCAGCACAGTGGAGAAGGAGAGAGTCCCTCCCACCCCATTGTGATGCGGCTGCCGCTGTGACACCATTGAGAAGTGCAGTGAGGAGGAGGGGCTGTGGCTGCTGCGCCATCAATGAGAATTACCCACTTAATACAAATGGAGGCAGCGGGTGCCACCTGGCCAATAACAGGTGGTGGCACCTGAGGGGTTAATTGGCACGGTTCAGCAGGATCCCTGTCATTGAGGCCGGGTGTTGGCTGTGTGATATGGCTGGTTCCCGCAGTCTATATTTGTATTAAGCGGTTAATTACATTCATTGGTGGCGCAGTGCGCTCACCTCCTCCGTATTATAAGCATTGGTGGCAGTGGTAGCTTCCGCTCGGAGCCCCAGCAGTGTAATCGCGGGGCTCCGATCGGTTACCATGGCAACCAGGACGCTACTGAATACCTGTGGTGGTTCCCGCAGTCATAGCCTCGAGTGCGTGAATCCAGAGGAAACAATATTCTAACCAGCAGTGGAACAGGAAACACATGGTTGCAAATAACAGCAGAAACACAATGGAAAGTTCTAGACATGAATTTGGTGGAAAACATGACGTTGAACGCCGCAGAGGATTGTTATTGCTCTTCATAATTAGTAACACTTGGATGGGATATTTTTACGTATTTTTCCAGCACGAAGACGACCCTTTCATCCTGTCCCTGTGATTGCGTGTCTCTATTTTGTATCTTGGATCTGCCATCTTCCCGGCCGGTAGACTCGGTATATGTAGAGGAGAATCCTGCCGTAGGGAGGCTGATAACACCGGGTGCGGGTTGTGTCGCTCCTTCACCATTCACATAGTAATTCAGATCATGTTCCCTCCTGATGTCTGGGGCGGCAGAGGTTCTTGTATGTAGCTGCTAGAAATAATATAAAGACACATAGCCGGTGCTGACATGTGTCATGTCTATTATGTGCATTTAACTGTTTCATCACTTAAAGGGGTATTCCAGTTGTATTAAGTTATCCCCTGCTTACGGTTCTTCTGCATAAATGATGTGCTGTGGCTTTTTTTTAAGGCAGAATGTCTCCATTCATTTCAATGGGGGATGTAATCCACACAGAACTCCAAATCCACACCTGCATACAGAGGACGCAATAACACCTGGAAGTGCTGGATCGGCATATAACTGACAGGAACAGCGCTGAACAGACTCCTCTGACTATAATCGAGTCCGTTCAGTTTCCATTCGGGACTATGGGGGAGATTTATTAGAACTGGTGTAAAGTACAACTGGCTTAGTTGCCCATAGCAACCAATCAGATTCCACCCTTCATTTTTCAGAGCTCCTTTGCAAAATGAAAGGTGAAATCCGATAGGTTGCTATGGGCAACTAAGCCAGTTCTACTTTACACCAGTTTAATCTCCCCCTATGTCTTTTTACCAGAAAAAAAAAAGTTTTGCATGTAAGGCTTTTTTGTCTGGTCTTTTTGACAGAATCTGCAACAGAGGCTCCGAACAAAGCTTCCAATGTAGACGTGAGCGAGTGCAGGCCTATATGTATCTGAATTTGGGCTCATGCACACAGTCCCCAATGGAATGGGTTCGTGATGGAGCACGGACAGAAACCCCACGGAAGCATTCCATAGTGTTTCTGTGGGGTTCCATGCCTCCTTTCTACACCTTCCAGATTGCGGACCCATTCAAGTGAATGGGTCTGCATCCGTGATGGGGTGCACAAATGGCCATTGCCTGGATATTGCGGACCACAATAGAGGCATAAGCCCTTACGGCAACTTTTGTTCTGCCCCTTGGCTAAAATACTCTTCAAAAATGCTAAGAGGAGTATTTTTACTCGTCCATTAAAAATGTAGTGTGACCTCTGCCTTTTCTTTTCTATATTTCTGCCATGTTTAAAGGCACCCTCATACAGGGAGAATCACTCTAAAGAGGCCTCAAATATTCTGTAATGCTCACTAGAACGACACAACTTGTGCTCTTCAGTATACGCAGCGCCGAACAAGCCCCCCACACGACTTCCAGGTGCATAGCTTCGTATCTCTTCACTCAGTCACTCCGCTTCTCATCAGGATGGTGGTGTACAGCACTGAGCAGTGCGTCTTCATGTTGCGATGTGTACCTGAACATTTATGAACAGTTAGTTTGTCAATCAACAAGATCAGGTGTGGCCAACCTGCGGCTCACGAGCCCCATGCGGCTCCTGGCACCTTCATTTGCGGCTCTCCTCTTCATATGAGGCTCACAGGGGAGCAGTCCAGCCAGCAGCTCTTACTCTCCTCTGTGCTCGCAGGGGAGCGGGCCAGCTATTCCTATACTTTGCGCTCCTTTCAGCAGCGCTCTCCACTATGTCCTGACGTGCACAGCGTTAGGACGTAGTTAGTACGTGGAGGCCCACGCTCTGACCTGACGCTGTGCACGTCAGGTCACTGTGGAAAGGGCGCCAGAGCAGTCCTCAGAGCAGCTTCAGCAGAGGTACGGCAGGATAAGCCTCCTACACAGTTTTTTTTATTAAAGTACTGATAATGGGGGGTCTTATCTGACATGGGGGTAGTATGCGCTCAGATAAGACCCCCAACTCCTCATCAGACCCACAAAATAAGCCCCCAGTGCTCACATAAGACATCAAAAATCAGACACCCCATGGTCACATCTCCACTGTGTCAAATCACCCCCCCTATGATCTCAGCATGGGGTGGGGGGGTTCATCTGAGCTCGAGGGGGGTTCATCTGAGCTCGAGGGGGGTTCATCTGAGCATGCATATTTGTGTAAATGTATAGCTTGTGGCTCCTGGCAGTCCTACATTTTTTTTTCCGGCTCTTTGTGTCTGTAAGGTTGGTCACCCCTGAACTAGATGATCGAGAATTAACGGAAGGTCACTTCCAGCAAGATGGAGGAATGTGTCGCACATCGGGAAGGCGCATGGTAGAAATTTTTTTGAAGGGGCTTTGGTCGCCAGATCTGACACCACCAGCCACTTGCAGCCGTACCCTAAAGAAATGTGACAAAAATCTCATGTACTCTGCTGCATTCTAGATATTAGATATTCTAGATCGGATGGATTCTGGATATTGGGATGAGCCAGGCACTACTGCGGAAACTCCCACGTGTGTCTGAATTAGCGATCACCCGTCATTCATGAAATGGCGCAAGTGATGATTTATATTGAGCCTGGAATCTATTAATTCTCGGAATGATTCATCCGCTCTGTGCGGCCGCGCTGTTCACACTGCTGATACTGTGCAGAATGTAATTACCCTCTTAGTATTCTGTACCTGCAGCACACCAGCGGAATAGTACAGACCTGCAGGAAAGTACTCAGCGTAACTCTATGCGCTGTTTTTTTTTTTTTTTTCTTAACGTCGAAAGTATAATTTTTTTAAAATTACATTTAAAGGTAACCTGTCCGGGAGATTTATAGAGTGCCTGAACAGTGAGAGGTGCCCCCAGCTCCTCCTTGCTCAGATCTGCTTGACTGGCAGATTTCACCCTGTTTGTTTAGGGGGACACCTGGCAATAAAGCTGGGTGAGGGGGTGCCGCCCAGCAGACACTTCTCCCCACGTCTGACTCTTTTTGAAACTATGGGAGATTTATTGCTAGTTTTCTGGTGTGCTTATGTTTGTGCAAAATTTGAGCCTTTTTTCAGTTTGATGCCAGTCTCACTACTTAAAAAAAAAAAAGTTGGTCGGATGGGAATAAATTATAGCTCAAATCCAGGCCAGCTCATAGTCTGCCGGAAGATGGCTAAATTTATTAAGCGGCCTGCACGCCCTTAATAAATTCGGAACCTCTTATACCAGCAAACTACTTATTAAAGAAGAACTTCCGCAAAAATTTTTATTCTCTGACCTGTTAGAAAGGTGCATGATATAATCTGTAGTGAATGTCATTTTCTTATCAGTGACTGTTTCTGTGAGTAAAAACCTCTCTTCTTATTGTAGCTGGGTCATGTGACCAACTCCCTGACCTCCAACTGACCCAGGACAGAAAGCCAGTAACTGCTCTATTTATTCCTATAGGAGCCTCACTTTCAGTCTCATAGGAATACATAGAGAATTAGACTTCCTGTCCACACATAAGTCTATGTGTGAGTTGGTGGGTCTAATTCCTGGTCACATGACACAGATAAGAAACTTCAGGATGATATAAGTAAAAAATACAGACACTGGTAAGAAAATGACATTCACTACAGATTACATCCTGTACATTTCTAGCAGGACATGGAATAAAATTTTTGTTCTTCTTTAAACATCAGTGTTAAAAAAAAAAAAAAAAATCCCACCTTTAGAAGTGCCTCAGTAACACGAAGGGCTCTTTCACACGGGCGTGTCCCTTGAGGGAATGACGCTCCATGTGAGAGGGATCATGCATTCTGGACTACAGAATCGCACGACATTATCATGATTGTAATGTAACGGAATCATACCGACAGTTTTATGTCAGAGACACACACAGTTTTATGTCAGTATGATTCCATTACAGAAAGGTCACACAGAATTATCAATCATGATAATGTCGTGCAATTCTTTAGTCCAGAACGCACAATCTTTCTCACATGGAGCATGATTCCCGCAAGGGACACACTCGTGTGAAAGAGCCCTAAAGCTGGTGAAACGTGTCACCGGACCAGCCGACCATCTAATGTGTAGTATGGAGGTATTTTTTTTATTTTTTTTTTGTGGAAGATAAGCCACTTCCAGAGGTATCTGGCAACAAGTTACTCTCCACATTCAGAAGACACCCAGGCTCAGATGATCATAGCCAAGAGCTATCTAGAATGCATGGCCACCTTTTCGTTTTTTGCAGTGGGGGAGCCTGTTGCCATTTCCCGCTTTGCATGGGTTCCTTTTAAAAGGGTTATCCAGGCATTCATTATTAATCGATATCTGGTTGGCGTCCCACTCCCCGTATCCCCATTCATCAGTTGTTTGAAGAGCTGCGCTGGTCTGGTGAGCCAATCACAACACCGTACGTTGGATAGCGGCTGTGTGTGATATTGCGGCCCAGGCCCTTTCATTTGAATGGAAGTGATCTGCAAATAGACCACATGACCAATGGAAGGAGGAGACCGAGACACTCATTGGTGCGTCATAGCTTCTTTAAGCAGCAGATTGTGCAGGGGTGATAGTAGTTGGATCCCACTGATCAGATATTGACCTATAATGAGGGTAGGCCATCAATATATGAATCCTGGAAAATCCCTTTAAAGGGAATCTGTCACCAGGATAATCACTATTGAAATAAAGCAATGGCCTAATAGCACTTAGGACCTTATTTCCAGATGTGCTTTTGTTTCAGCAATAGATGTTTTCTATCTTCTGAAAATCCAGTTTATTTGGTATGCAAATGAGCCAGTAAGGTGCCCAGAGGGGCGTCACTCTTACTAGAAGGCGCCTAGACACGCCTCCTACATCGCATTCAAGCCATAAATCCGCCCCTTTTCCCTGCTCCCAGTACGAGGGTGGGCTTGGGCACTAGCAGGAGGCGTGTCTGGGCTCCTTACTGCAAGAATGACGCCCCTCCGGGCAACTTACTGGCTAAGGCTTCAATAGAGATTATCCTGGTGACAGAATCCCTTTAATCTTTTACGTGAAACAGTGATTCACTGGCTCCAAGGTAAAAATTCTCAAGCAGAATAATGTACAGATTTAATCCCTTCCCGACTGCCCACTGGGTATATACGTCCTATCTGAACATGCCCACGTGCAGTTAGCGCGTATATAAATGTTCAGTCAGCGCTGGGATTAAAGCTCCTGCTTCTGCAATCTAGCAGGAGCAGGTCGGGTCTGGATGTCAGACACAGCAGGGACCCTGAGGAGAAGACAGGAGCGGTTTATTACCACGTCTGCCTTCTCCTGTGCCGGGAGGAAAGTGCTGCACGAGCGCAGGGGGAGAGCAGGAAACGGCCAAGCTGCTTCCTCTGTTCGTCCCGGCGGGCACGTGGAGGAGCAGAGCTGCAGGATCTAAGGAGATCTTAGGGGGCTGTTTTACCCTGTAACTGGGGCTCCTGTGGATGCCCCAGTTACAGTGGAAACATAGTAACATAGTTTGTAAGGCCGAAAAAAGACATCTGTCCATCCAGTTCAGCCTGTTTTCCTACAAGTTGATCCAGGGGAAGGCAAAAAAAACCCCTGTGAGGTAGAAGCCAATTTTCCTCACTTTAGGGGGAAAAATTCCTTCCCGACTCCAGTCAGGCAATCAGAATAACTCCCTGGATCAACGACCCCTCTCTAGTAACTATAACTTGTAATATTATTACCCTCCAGAAATACATCCAGGCCCTTCTTGAACTCTCTTAGTGAACTTACCATCACCACCTCCTCAGGCAGAGAGTTCCATAGTCTCACTGCTCTTACCGTAAAGAATCCTCTTCTATGTTTGTGTACAAACCTTCTTTCCTCCAGACGCAGAGGATGTCCCCTCGTCACAGTCCTGGGGATAAATAGATCATGGGAGAGATTTCTGTACTGACCTCTGATATATTTATACATAGTTATTAGATCTCCCCTCAGTCGTCTCTTTTCTAAAGTGAATAACCCTAATTTTGATAATCTTTCTGGGTACTGTAGTCCACCCATTCCAGTTATTACTTTAGTTGCCCTCCTCTGAACCCTCTCCAGCTCTGCTATGTCTGCCTTGTTCACAGGAGCCCAGAACTGTACACAGTACTCCATATGTGGTCTGACTAGTGATTTGTAAAGTGGCAGGACTATGTTCTCATCACGGGCATCTATGCCTCTTTTGATGCAATCCATTATCTTATTGGCCTTGGCAGCAGCTGTCTGACACTGGTTTCTGCAGCTTAGTTTGCTGTTCACTAAAATTCCTAGGTCCTTTTCCATGTCAGAGTTACCCAATGCTTTACCATTTAGTATGTACTGGTGACTTGCATTATTCCTTCCCATATGCATAACCTTACATTTGTCAGTGTTAAACCTCATCTGCCACTTTTCTGCCCAAGCCTCCAGTCTATCCAGATCCTGCTGTAGCAGTGTACTGTCCTCTTCTGTATTAATTACTTTACACAGTTTAGTGTCATCTGCAAAAATTGATATTTTACTGTGCAAGCCTTCTACAAGATCATTAATAAATATATTGAAGAGAATAGGACCCAATACAGACCCCTGTGGTACCCCACTAGTGACAGTGACCCAATCTGAGTATGTACCATTAATAACCACCCTCTGTTTTCTATCACTAAGCCAGTTACTTACCCACATACAGACATTTTCTCCCAGGCCAAGCATTCTCATCTTATATACTAACCTTTTATGTGGTACAGTGTCAAATGCTTTGGAGAAGTCCAAATATACGACATCCATTGAGTCGCCGCGGTCAAGTCTAGAACTTACCTCCTCATAGAAACTGATTAAATTGGTTTGACATGACCGATCCCTCATGAAGCCATGCTGATATGGAGTTATTTGCTTATTTTCATTGAGGTACTCCAAGATAGCATCTCTCAGAAAACCTTCAAACAGTTTACCCACAACAGAAGTTAAACTTACCGGCCTATAGTTTCCAGGCTCTGTTTTTGGACCCTTTTTGAATATTGGCACCACATTTGCTATGCGCCAATCCTGTGGAACACTCCCCGTCAGTATAGAGTCCTTAAATATCAGAAATAAGGGTCTGTCGATTACATTACTTAATTCTCTTAGGATACGGGGGTGTATGCCATCCGGTCCTGGCGATTTGTCTATTTTAATATTTTTAAGACGTTGCTGCACCTCTTCCTGGGTCAGAGAGGACACTTTTAAAGGGGAATTTACTTTTATACTCTGCATTTCATCTGACATTTTATTTTCCTCGGTGAATACAGTGGAGAAAAAGTTATTTAGTAGCTTCGCTTTCTCCTCATCGCTCTCTGCTACTCCCCCCTCATTACTCTGTAAGGGGCCGACACCTTCAGGTTTATACTTTTTACCATTTATATAATTGAAGAACATTTTAGGGTTAGTTTTACTCTCTTTGGCGATTAATCTCTCGGTCTCTAGTTTGGCTGTTTTTATTTGTCTTTTACATATTCTATTTTTTTCCTTGTAGTTTTTCAATGCTTCCTCGCTCCCCTCCTGTTTTAGTGATTTAAATGCTTTCTGTTTGTCATTTATTGCTTTCTTTACAGTTCTGTTTATCCACATTGGTTTTTTCTTGTTCCTTAACCTTTTATTCCCATAAGGTATGTACCTCTCACAATTAGATATTAGGATGCTTTTAAAAATATCCCATTTTGTGGCTGTATTTTTATTTTTGAGGACTTTGTCCCAGTTAGTTAGGCCTATGGCCTCTCTTAGTTGGCTAAATTTAGCTTTTTTGAAGTTAGGTATTTTTGTTCCTCCCTGAAGAAACGCTCTTTTGAATGACAGTTGGAAGTTTATTATATTATGGTCATTTCCCAGGTGTCCCCCGACCTGCACATCTGTTGTTCTGTCAGGTCTATTGGTTAATACTAAGTCCAGTATGGTCGTCCCTCTAGTCGGGTCCTGAACCAGTTGGGAAAGGTAATTGTCTTTGGTTATTTCCAAGAACCTGTTTCCTTTATGAGATATACAGGTTTCAGTTTCCCAGTCTATATCTGGGTAGTTGAAATCCCCCATAATAACGACCTCATTATGATTTGCCGCCTCGTCTATTTCATTTAGAAGTAGATTTTCTGTGGACTCTGGTATATTAGGTGGTTTATAATAAAGTCCTATTAGTATTTTATTATTGTTTTTGGCTCCATTTATTTCTACCCTTTATTTCTATTTCTAAACTGTGGAAAAAAAAAAAAATCAGTATCCTCCAGAGGTCTTTTAATGACCTCCTGGGGGACATATTAAAGGGGTATTCTCATCTTAGACAATGGGGCATATCGCTAGGATATGCCCCCATTGTCTTATAGGTGCGGGTCCCACCGCTGGGACCCGCACCTATATCCAGAACGGAGCGGGGAGCGCTGAGCCTGGAGGACCCCGGGGGTCCGGCCACCACCAGGCGCAGCTCCCGCTGCGCTCATAGAAATGAATGGGAGCGCAGCACGCAAGCGCGGCCACCGCTCCCATTCATTTCTATGGAGCCGACGGAAGTAGCCGAGCCAGCGCTCGGCTATTTCGGCGGCCACATAGAAATGAATGGAGGGCGGCTGCGCATGCGCAGTGCACCCTCATTCAGTTCGGGGGCTCCATTCTGGATATAGGTGCGGGTCCCAGCACCTAAATTGAGAATAACCCTTTAAACCACCACGTGCACAAAATCACAAAAAGTTGCCTGGAAATTCAGGCCTGGTAATGAAAGGGTTAATCACTGTCTAAAGTTCCAAAATCACTTTTAACACAAAATCTTACCAAATATTGCATCACTTCTCATGCACGTTGCTCTTCATTGAAGTCAAGTCTCTACTCACCATCACCCTTGCGAAGAGACTAGATTCATGGAAAAATATATGGATAAAGAGAAGGTCAGCTCATCGCCATGTGCATAGTCAAACGCACGAGGTAGAACGTCCAGTGCACAGAGGGGCTCCCGGCCGGTTCCCGGGTAAATGAAAAACGTAATGGTGCTCATCCATTAGCAGATATTTCATCGCCCTGGGGTTCTATCTCTGGGTATATCGCAGGCCGTGGAGGTTTGTACCAGTGTTCTTCGGCTTCTTTGTGTAGAGGATGTATAAACTCACTGGAAAAACACTTTAGGCCCCATTCACACGACTGTATTTTTGGTCCACATCCGATGCACGTTTTTTGGATAGTAGTTTGAATTCCACAGATCTGAAAAAACTCATGTGAACAAGCCCTTACAAAGGCATTCAAGGCATCTCTTGTGAAATGAATGGACTTGTAGACCATAGGAGTTAGTCGACCGCTATAGAAGCCATGGACCCTCCAGACGCCAGCCCTGCTTTTATTACATTGTTTTTCTGAAAGTTGCCTATTACTTACAGGTTGTTGTTTTCTTTTTGTAGGATGTGCAGAAGCACTCTGTCCACACCCTGGTGTTTAGATCTTTGAAGAGGACTCATGACATGTTTGTGGCCGACAATGCCAAGCCAATCCCTATAGATGACAAAAGGTAAGATAAATGGCTCATCACCAGTCAGTGGAGCCCGTCAATCTGTAAATATCCAGTGAGATGGAGCAGACGATCCATAGCTGCTGCAGAACAGATGACTGTGCCAGGGGAGCAGCTGAAGGGATTCACAATTAAGGTTCTTCTCATTGAGTTTGAAGGCCGCCTCAAACAGCATGTGGAGAATTCAATTACCCGTCTCCTGCCGCCTCCGAAGTGTCAGCACGATAAATAATGCAGAGAAATAAACTGGTTATCATTGTAACCTGCTTCTCTGTTTCCATGATTATTTCATCACATGGCTGTTATGTTCAAGCGTTATCTGCATCTGTACAGTGCTAAAGAGGGATCCTCAATCCTGACCGCCCCTCACTTATCTGTTGAAGTAACTGCTTGCATTCCCCATGAAACAACAATTCTGGAGCATCTCTTCTTATGACTCTACATTGAAGTGGTCCCTTGTTATTCCTCCTAGAAATGTATGTTACCAATAGGGGATGTGTCCTTACTGACAGTGTGCTGTGATATTGTCCATTCAGAGTTGACAATGCTAGACTCTGTAAGGGCACGCCCCATATTGACAAGGGAAACTGTAGCAGCCACTTGTCAATGTATTCTAGGGAGAATAACAGAGGTCCGGCACAACACAGCGTTGTTAGAAAAAATGTTCCTGAGATGTTTCACAGGGAATAAAAGTATGTAGTGAAATGGAAATGTCTAGAGTGGTGACAGGTAGTGTTGAGCAAACTTGTGTTTTCAAGTTCAGTGTACAAGGTTTGGGTTCGGGCCAAGAATTCCATTACGGATTCCGCTACCACAGACTATAACTTATGGTCCCTGGTAGAGGAATCCCTAATGGAATTCTTAGATAACCTGAACCAAACTTGAAATCACAAGTTCGCTCAACACTAGTGACGGGTCCTCGTTAGTGCTCGTCATATTCTGTCTCAGGTATAGTGGTGTGAGACTGTGTCCTGTGTGGCAGCATTTAAATGAGAGGCCAGTTTCAAGCTCCGACCCACTGCATGATCTACAGAAACCAGGATGCAGCCTACAGGAGGTCTAGTGACAACAGCACAATGTACAGGGCTAAGATTTCTAGTGGTCCCCCAGAACATCCTCGGATGTGGAAAGCACATCAATGGCATCCGATATGTCTATAAATAGGAACATTTCCTTTTAAGGCTACTTTCACATTGGCGGCAGCACAGATCCGGCAGGTGAAGGGTGCCACCGGATCCAGTCTGCGCGCTCCGGCCCCACACGTGTCAGACAGTGTCATACATACATACACTTACACACACATACGTACATAAACTTACATACATATATACTCACATAGGCCCGGACAGCAGGAGGAGGACGGCGCGCACAAGGGTAAGTTGACCCACAGTGCCACCTGCTGGAGGGAGGGGAAATTGCAGGGAGACGGATCCGGAATGACCCCCATTGAAAGTCAATGGAGGACGGATCCGTTTACCATTGTGTCACACCAAATGGATCCGTCCCCATTGACTTGTATTGGGGGTCATTCCAGGTGGATGCCTGGACCGGAGAGCAAACCGCAGCATGCTTAGAAGCATTCCGTTGTCTTCAGTTCAGTTTTGTCCCCGTTGACAATGAATGGGGACAAAACTGAAGCGTTTTATTCCGGTATTGAGCCCCTATGACGGAGCTCAATACCAGAATTATAAAACGCTAGTGTGAAAGTAGCCTAAAAGAGTTGTAGGAGATTTGTAAGAATTTGGCTAGGGGCTGTGTAAAATAAAAAAACAAAACAAAATGTCCCCGTACTGATCACATCATGTTCATTGGTCGCATGTTAGCTGTTGTGAATCACCGTCCTCAATAGTCACGTGTGCATGAACGGCATGTGACAGAAGAGGCCAGTGATTAACTGCAGCAGTCATGGGAATAATGCACAGTGACCGCTGCAGGCCCAGGAGGAACTGAGCAGAGGCAACATTTTATTGGTAAGGATTTTTTTCTTATTATTTTTATCAGCTCCCTGCCAAAAAAATAAAAACTTAAAAACTGTGACCTATATGTTTTGTTAGCAAAAATGTTTTACATTAACCTATGCAGACGTACAGCGCATCTAGTGAATGTAGCTGCCCAATGTCATAGAGACAGGTATCAAATACAGTAGGTTCCTGTCTGACTGAGATCACCTTGCCGTGGTAGGTGGGCACAGATGCGTTCTGTTAAGAATGTATTGGCTAGGAGTCTCACATTTTATCAAATCAGAAGAGGTTTTTAGTCTATATATAATTTTTGTATCTAGTGTTATGTAAGTGCTATTATTTTCTGTTATTTTTTTTATTTTTCTCTTTACATGTAAGTTGAGCCAGTAAAAGTCCCAAACATGTGCTCTCCTCCTCCTTTCATTCTGAGCTGTTGGTGAGTGTATAGAAATGTGGATATGTGCAGAATAATTCATGTCCGTTCTATTTCTTTCCCTATAGCCACAAGCTGAAGATGGCTGTGAAGTTACGCACTGAATATGGACCTGTGTTACACATGCCTACTATTAGAGAAAATCGTGAAAAGGGACACGGTGCCTTGGATCCATATGAACACTACCCTAGTATTCAAGGTTTGCACAGCCCTCTTGTTATTGGAGGAGTGAAGATATGGATTCTCCATGTAATAGTATAAGTAATACAGCCTTTCTAAAGGTGGATTTATACAACTGCTTGTCGGGCCGATCTGCCCCGTAAAGGTGGTCAGATGACCCAGTGAATGAGCATGCAAACTCCTAAATCATCACTTCTGGGCATCAGATTGTGCTGTCAGTGATCAGCTACCCAGAAACAAGGCTACTTTCACACTTGCATTGTGAGATCCGTCACAGGCTATTATAAACAGTCCAAAACTGATCAGTTTTGTCCTAATGCATTCTGGATGGAAAAGGATCCGTTCAGAATGCATCAGTTTGCTTCAGTTCAGTCTCCATTCCGTTTTGGAGGCGGACACTAAAACGCTGCTTGCTGCATTTTGGCGTTCGCATGAAGAAACTGAGCCAAACAGATCTGTCATGACTAACAATAGAAAACGGATCCGTCCCCCATTGACTTTCAATGGAGTTCATGACGGATCTGTCTTGGCTATCTAAAAGATAATACAACCGGATCCGTTCATAACAGATGCAGACGGTTGTATTATCATGACGGAAGCGTTTTTGCTGATCCATGATGGATCCAGCAGAAATACTGGTGAAAGTAGCCTAATCTGTAGGGGGGGTAAACAAAAGCAGCAGCCATTGCTGATTCCCGTACAGTTGGAGGTGATCACTTAATGTAAATGCTGCTCTTCACCTCCACTAATGAGCAGGCAGTTTTGGAGAAGGAGCGCTTCATTTACGGCAATCGCCTGCTCCATCGGGACAAGTAAATTTGCCCTAAGGACTAGTTCACACTTCAGTGATTTTCATCTGTGATAGTGAGCGAGAACCATATTACAAAGCAGAGATAAGGTATAATGGAAAGCTTTGCTCTTGTTCTGTTTTTAGAGCTGCACTTGGTTTTGGCTGACAATCATTGATGGAAATCACTGACCAAAACACTGAATTGTGAACTAGGCCTAAGAGTGAAGAATATATACAGTACAGACCAAATGTTTGGACACACCTTCTCATTCAAAGAGTTTTCTGTATTTTCATAACTATGAAAATTGTAGATTCACACTGAAGGCATCAAAACTATGAATTAACACATGTGGAATTATATACTGTGAAACAACTGAAAATATGTCTTATATTCTAGGTTCTTCAAAGTAGCCACCTTTTGCTTTGATTACTGCTTTGCACACTCTTGGCATTCTCTTGATGAGCTTCAAGAGGTAGTCACCTGAAATGGTATTCCAACAGTCTTGAAAGAGTTCCCAGAGATGCTTAGCACTTGTTGGCCCTTTTGCCTTCACTCTGCCGTCCAGCTCACCCCAAACCATCTCAATTGTGTTCAGGTCTGGTGACTGTGGAGGCCAGGTCATCTGGCGTAGCACCCCATCACTCTCCTTCTTGGTCAAATAGCCCTTACACAGCCTGGAGGTGTGTTTGGGGTCATTGTCCTGTTGATAAATAAATGATGGTCCAACTAAACGCAAACCGGATGGAATAGCATGCCGCTGCAAGATGCTGTGGTAGCCATGCTGGTTTAGTATGCCTTCAATTTTGAATAAATCCCCAACAGTGTAACCAGCAAAGCACCCCCACACCATCACACCTCCTCCTCCATGCTTCACGGTGGGAACCAGGCATGTAGAGTTCATCCGTTCACCTTTTCTGCGTCGCACAAAGACACGGTGGTTGGAACCAAAGATCTCAAATTTGGACTCATCAGACCAAAGCACAGATTTCCACTGGTCTAATGTCCATTCCTTGTGTTCTTTAGCCCAAACAAGTCTCTTCTGTTTGTTGCCTGTCCTTAGCAGTGGTTTCCTAGCAGCTATTTTACCATGAAGGCCTGCTGCACACAGTCTCCTCTTAACAGTTGTTGTAGAGATGTGTCTGCTGATAGAACTCTGTGTGGCATTGACCTGGTCTCTAATCTGAGCTGCTGTTAACCTGCGACTTCTGAGGCTGGTGACTCGGATGAACTTATCCTCCGCAGCAGAGGTGACTCTTGGTCTTCCTTTCCTGTGGCGGTCCTCATGTGAGCCAGTTTCTTTGTAGCGCTTGATGGTTTTTGCGACTGCACTTGGGGACACTTTCAAAGTTTTCCCAATTTTTCGGACTGACTGACCTTAATTTCTTAAAGGAAATCTGTCACATGATTTTAGTGTTTCAAACTAAAACTATAGCCACGTTCAGTAAAGTACCTTGAGTCTAGATGTGGTCGCCAATCTTTCTTTTCAGCTTCCGTTTTCGTTTTATTTTACTTTTTCTGATATGTAAATTTCCTCTGAAGGAGCCCAGAGGGGCTTTAGGGAGCCCAGTAACGCCCCCCTCCTGTGCCCAGCACGCCTTCTTCATGCTCCGAAACGCGCCTATTTAGGGACGGACTAACGGCCCATATTAGCATTGTAGGCCGCCGCCCCCCTCAACTACGGCACGGCAGCTCTGCAATCCACTCACAGAGCTGCCTGCTTCGCCCAGCCGAAATCTCGCGAGATTTCGCATGCGCGAGATTTCGACCGGGCGAAGCAGGCAGCTCTGTGAGTGGTTTCCAGAGCTGCCGTGACGTAGTTGAGGGGGGCGGCGGCCTACAATGCTAATATGGGCCATTAGTCCGTCCCTAAATAGGCGCGTTTTGGAGCATGAAGAAGGCGTGCTGGACACAGGAGGGGGGCGTTACTGGGCTCCCTAACGCCCCTCTGGGCTCCTTCAGAGGAAATTTACATATCAGAAAAAGTAAAATAAAACGGAAGCTGAAGCTGAAAAGAAAGATTGGAGACCACATCTAGACTTAAAGGGGTTGTCCGGGTTCAGAGAAGAACCCGGACATACCTGCAATTTCACCCAGGCAGCCCGCCTGAAGAGGGCATCGGAGCATCCTATGCTCCGATGCCCTCCTTTGCCCTGTGCTAATTAGCGCAGGGCAAAGGAATTTCGCCGGGTTCCGGTGACGTACCGGTCCCTGCCGGGCAGAGGCTTCCGCCCGGCAGTGAGTCGGTGACGTCATCGGCGCTGATGGACAGGCTTCAGCGCTGCCCTAGCCAGTAAAACGGCTAGGGCAGCGCTAAAGCCGGCCCATTAAGGCCGGTGACGTCACCGAACTCACTGCCGGGCGGAAGTACCCGCCCGGCAACGAGTATTTACAAAACAAGAGACCTTGCCCTGCGCGATCTAGCGCAGGGCAAGGGGGGGGGCATCGGAGCATGAGATGCTCCGATGTCCTCTTCAGGCAGGCTGCCTGGGTGAAATTGCAGGTATGTCCGGGTTCTTCTCTGAACCCGGACAACCCCTTTAAGGTACTTTACTGAACATGGCTATAGTTTTAGTTTAAAACACTAAAATCATGTGACAAATTTCCTTTAAAGTAATGATGGCCACTCGTTTTTCTTTACTTAGCTCCTTTTTTTTCTTGCCATAATACAAATTCTAACAGTCTATTCAGTAGGATTATCAGCTGTGTATCCACCTGACTTCTGCCCAACACAACTCATGGTCCCAACCCCATTTATAAGGCAAGAAATCCCACTTATTAAACCTGACAGGGCACACCTGTGAAGTGAAAACCATTTCAGGTGACTACCTCTTGAAGCTCATCAAGAGAATGCCAAGAGTGTGCAAAGCAGTAATCAAAGCAAAAGGTGGCTACTTTGAAGAACCTAGAATATAAGACATATTTTCAGTTGTTTCACACTTTTTTGTTAAGTATATAATTCCACATGTGTTAATTCATAGTTTTGATGCCTTCAGTGTGAATCTACAATTTCCATAGTCATGAAAATACAGAAAACTCTTTGAATGAGTACCATCATACCACACTATAGTCTTCCACTGGTTTTATCCTCCTGAGACATCGAATGATTGAAATAGGTAGATCATTGAGGGAGAACCAGTAGTTACTAGGTATCTCACTCAGTGACCCGATCCGAATGTGCAGAATGCAGACCTGTGACACATCTGAGATTATGGCTGCTGTCGGTGGAGAAACAATACCTCATGGCTGTTCTTCCCTCTGATCTCCCACAGAAACATACCAGCTTTGTGTGAGGTGTCCTGGTTATTAGTGTAGTCCTGCAGACATAGTTGGTCCCCGTTTTCTAGAATGACCATGTCACTGCGGAGGTCTGTACAATGTTGCTGTTTTTAGAATCAAGTCTAACTACTTCTCTGGTAGAAGTCCTATATTTATGTCCTCTGATTTACAAGTGCTGACCATTATGAATCTGGTTCCTGTCATAGATTTCTACCACAACATGTTAAGACTTTTGCTAATATTTCTCTGTTTTATTAGGTCTTGAATCTGAATACATGGTAACCGGAACACACCCGTACCCTTCAGGACCAGGTATTTCAGCTTATTCATTTGTGTTATGCATACGAGTATTTTAGTGTCCTTTGTGTAAGTAATGTATGTTAAAGATCCTTCCTCCACCCCATACACGGATTATATCCAGGTTGCATGTATTTTTCAAATGCATGAAGAATAAGGGTGCCTTCACAGGCTGCGGATTTTATTGCAAACTTTTCCACGAAAGAAAATCAGTTCCATTCACCTGAAGAAATCCATGTGCTTGCTGCCCCGTCCAAATGAATGGAACTGATTTTCAGTTGCGTCAAAATTTACAACTCGTGAGGGAGCCCTAACAGTCTATCTTCCAGCAACCATTAGTGAAAAATGCATTACATCCGGATGCCTTCTGTCTTTCACACAAGCCCCGTTCATTTCTACGGAGCCAGGGCTACGTGAAAAGCATACAATATAGAACATGCTGTGAATTTCCTGAACGCAGAAATGATCTGTGAAAAATAACCCATTGAAATGAATGGCAGGCATTGAGACTGTGACCTCCTCGGCATTCGCAAAACATGACGGTACCAGATCATGTTATCCAGCCAGTGGAGCTTTTCTCAGTCTACAGCATTGACAGATCTATGATGTTGGGGGAGGTGGGGAGTGAGTCTAGTGGTGAACAGGACATGCAATACAGAGAACTGACCTGGGAATTTGTCGATTGGTGCCAGCAGAGCCACCTTAGGACTTCCACAAGCACAGACACCCTTCTAAACCAGTGGACATCCATTTGATGGACATTGAGATAGTCAACATTTCTAAGTACCTGGATGTACTTCTCAAATATAAGCTGGACTCGACAGATAACATGGACTCGCTATACATAAAGGCCCTGCTTAGGAGGCTGAGAGCTTTTGGAGTGCAGAGGGCACTTCTTTGTGCCTTTTTCAACTTTCTGGTGACCTCAGCCATGTTCTTTGGAGTGGCCAGCATCTCAACCAGGGAGAGGAAGAGACTTGACAAACTGATTAGAAAGGCCAACTCCATCCTGTGGAGCCCCCCCTAGAGCAAGTGCAGGTGGTACGTGAGAGAAGGATACTATCCAAGTTGACCCCATGCTGGAGAATAACTCCCATCCCATGCATGAGACAGTGATGGCATTGAGCAGTACCCTCAGTGAAGTCATTCCTCTCTGCCAGTGTCGGACTGGGGTGCCTAGGGCCCACTGCTCATATGCCTGCAAATATTACCTGTTCACACAGCAGCAGACAGTAGCAAAACGTTACAAGGTGATTAATTATATGGCTCCCAGCACCAACTTAAGAAGCCAACTGCCTAGTTAACATGGATGTGTGTCTAGAAGTCATCTCGGCCACCCAATACATCTATAATACACCGTTAAATAGTCTATCCAGTTTTTATATGGACATAGGCTGGTTGAGATGTTGTATGCTGTATCTATATGTAGTGAAGTCACTCTACTGTGCAATATGAGGAGGGGGTGGGGAACTAGGGGCCCAGCTTGCTCTGGGCCCACCGGGAATTCACCTGTGGGCCAGTCCGAGACTGCTGCCTGCTGCTGTTAGGCTGTACAACCAACACAGATCCAAGATCCAAGCAGAGATGAACTGCACTCATCACCTACTGGTTCCTGTGGTAATAATTCCACCCAGACACTGGAGTTCTGTGACATCTATATCTGTTTTTTAACTTTTTATCTTTAATCTGCTGTCCTAGTGCCTTTATTTTGGAGTTTTTGTATTCTCTGTTCTGCTGTAACTCTGAATTTCCCCATGGTGGGACTATTAAAGGATTATCTAAACTTATCTTTAGAGATAGGTAGACAGCACAGACTCATCCACCACTGGGCCAATCTGGTCATGCTGCTATGTTTCTTATGCCAAAACATGAAGAGGCACTTAAACGGTTAGCTCTGGTACAGAGGGGGAGGTCTTGTGGTGGACAGATCACTTAGAGGCCGCCCTCGAGGATGCTCCCAATGACACAGATTGATATATGTTTAGCCAGAGGAAGTGGTTGTAGGGTTTGTTGTCAAGTTTGTGGATGATACGGTCCACAGATATACCATCAGATCATTCCCAAATCAGAAGCTGTGGGTGGATAGAAGTATCCAGAATGCCTTGTCACTCCATACAGCAGCTTACAATACGGGGCTCATCACTGGAACAAGGATGAGTATTAAAAGACTGCATCATATAGCGTCTGGAGAGCAGTTATGGAAGTGAAATGTCACCATGGAAGAAAATTAGAGCTACAATTCCAACAGAGCGGTGCCAGGAGCCTGTGGCATGGACTGAGGAGAACGGATTCTAAATCTTCACGTACCGTCATGTGGACGTGTCACTGGCGGCCCAGCTGAATTCTTTCTCTGTTGGTTTCAATGCTGCAGCCTATGCTGATGTTGACGGTTGCGATGCTAGCGCCAGTATGGATGTGGAGCAAACTAGATCAGGGGGAAACTTGATCTGTGGAGTTGCCGTTAGTCAGACAGGCCATGAAATTCTCAGTAAATTGCATTAGTATTGCTCAGCTTGCTGTTGACTCATTAAACAATAGCATTGTATACTTTTGGTATGTCTTGTATAATAAGCCATTATTGATGTTGATTTTTTTTTTTTTTTTTTAAGTTATTTTAATAAGCTGTTTTTTTTCTGGCTGAATTTTCTGGGCATTTAGTGAATGTATTATTCTTTATTTTCTAGGTTTAGCCTTAACAGCCGACACTCAGATCCAAAGAATGCCTAGTGAATCAGCAGCACAATCCTTGGCACTGGCACTTCCTCCTTCACAGGCAAGGTAATTACTGAACTTTCCTCCATCTTTGAGGGGGATGAGGGCACTTCCACATGTAAACTACACCTGTGTGTAGGGTGTTTTTGTGTGTTTTTTTTATTTTTTTTTTTGTATTTTTTTATTTAACTCTTTTCAACAATTATGCATATAGGACTTGTGAATATAACTTGTCAGCATATCCAGAATATTTAGTGTCACTATTGTGATGGTAACCTATACCCTTTGGTCTTCATCTGTCACCAGACTGGATGCCCATCGCACTGCTCCTGGTATTGGAGATATTTACAGACAGGCTGGACATCCTGAGCGTTCACAGCCCCCTGGCTTGGTAAGTTCACTTTTTGGTCTTAATATATTTAACCCCTTCTTGATGCAGCAATTTTTAGTTTTTGATTTGTACTCCCTTCCCGGAGCCTTATTGTTCCATTCACAAAGCCGTATGAGGGCTGTTTTTTTGCAAGCCAAGGTGTACTTTCTAATGGCATCATGTAATATTGCATATGTTGTAGTGGGAAACCGAAAAAAAATTCTAAATGGGGTGGAATTGGAATAAAAATGCAATTCTGCTATTGTTTTATGGGTTTTGTTTTTACATGGTTTTTGTTTGCATCGCTATATTCTGACCCCCATAACTTTTTTTATGTATATGTCTACAGAGCTGTGTGAGGGCTCATTTTTTGCGGGACAATCTGTTTTTGATTGATGCTATTTTGGGGTGTGTGGCTTTTTTGATCACTTTTTGAAAAAAAGATTTTTTTGGGAATGGGGTGTGGTTGAAGCGACCAAGAAATGACGAATTTTCTTCTGTTTCACCGTTCACCATATCGGATAAATGCATTTACATTATACTTTGGCAATTTTTAAATGCGGTGGTGCCAATGTCTTTTTTTTATTTTTATTTTTTAATGGGGAAAGAGGGTGAATATATATATATATATATATATATATATATATATATATATATATATATATATATATATAAATAATGTTTTTTTTTTTTTTAATACTTATACCATAGACTTCAATGGTTTACCTTTGCAGTCTATTGGAGAATCAATATTTCTGTGGCAGATCTTGATAGGAGCTTTGCTATGGCAGGCCTCGGAACCTTCAGAGCACTGCTTTACTCGTGACCGAATGGAGCCGTTCAATCACCAGGAGAGTAGCGCTCCGGGTGCAAATTGAATGTGGGAGGAAGAATGGCTACCACAGTTGTTTCTCCCTCATTCAGTGCTATGAATAATCGTTCATCTTCCATCCTGATGAATGATGCCCATCAGCCCACAAATGAGCTGTCTGCTGATCAGCTGCACGATTATACGGGCCAGTTATCAGGAATGAGCGTTCCTATGAATGCTTGTTCCTGATAATTGCTCCATATAATCCTGCAGCCTGAAGGATCCTTTTATGCTGCTGCCGTTTTTTTTTTTTTTTAATGCTTTTAAACGGGCCGACTGAAAGTGCTTGGAGAACAGACGGTTCTTTGATTATTTGTCCCCGGTTTTTTTCCTACCTTATCAGCAGCATATCCCTTCTTTACATGGAGAGATACAAGTGCAACTCAATAAATTAGAATATCATCAAAAAGTTGTTTTTTTCAATAATTCAGTTCTAAAAGTGAAACGCATATATTATAATGAGTCATTACAAACCGAGTGAACTTTTTCAAGTGTTTAATTCTGTTAATGTGGATTATTATGGCTTACAGCCAAGGAAAACCCAAAAGTCATTATCTCAGAAAATTAGAATAGTTAACCCAAAACACCTGCAAAGGCTCACTAAGCCTTTAAAAAGGTCCCTTAGTTTGGTTCAGTAGGCGACACAATCATGGGGAAGATTGCTGACTTGACAGATGTCCAGAAGGCTGTCATTGACACACTCCACAAGGAGGGGAAGCCACGAAAGGTCATTGCTAAAGAAGTTGGCTGTTCACAGAGTGCTGTATTAAAGCATATTAATGGAAAGTTGAGTGGAAGGAAAAAGGGTGGTAGAAAAAGGTGCACAAGCAACAGGGAGAACTGCAGCCTTGATAGGATTGTTAACAAAAGGCCTTTCCTAAATTTGGGGGAGATTCACAAGGAGTGGACTGCTGCTGGAGTCAGTGCTTCAAGAGCCACCACACACAGACGTATCCAGGACATGGGCTACAAGTGTCACATTCTTTGTGTCAAGCCACTCATGACCAATAGACAACGCCAGAAGCGTCTTACCTGGGCCAAGGAGAAAAAGAGCTGAACTGTTGCTCAGTAGTCAAAGGTGTTGTTCTCAGAGGAAAGTAAATTTTGCATTTCATTTGGAAATCAAGGTCCCAGAGTCTGGAGGAAGAGTGGAGAGGCCTCAATCCAAGCTGCTTGAGGTCCAGTGTGAAGTTTCCACAATCAGTGATGGTTTGGGGAGCCATGTCATCTGCTAGTGTGGGACCACTGTGTTTTATCAAGACCAAAGTCAGTGCAGCCGTCTACTAGGAAATTTTAGAGCAGCTCATGCTTCCCTCTGACGACAAGCTTTTTGGATATGGAATTTTTATTTTCCAGCAGGACTTGGCACCTGTCCACACTGCCAAAAGTACCAATACCTGGTTTAATAACTACAGTATCACGGCGCTTGATTGGCCAGCAAACTCGCCTGACCTTAACCCCATAGAGAATCTATGAGAGACACCAGACCCAACAATGCAGACGAGCTGAAGGCTCCTATCAAAGCAACCTGGGCTTCCATAACACCTCTGCAGTGCCACAGGCTGATCGCCTCCATGCCACGCCGCATTGATGCAGTCATTCATGCAAAAGGAGCCCCAACCAAGTATTGAGTGCATTTACTGTACATACCATATTTTTCTCTTTATAAGACGCACTTTTTTCCCCCCAAAAGTAGGGGGAAAATTGCGGTGCGTCTTATAAAGCGAATACAAGTGAGCGCTTCCATTATGGAAGCGCTCACTTGTATGTTTTAGCTGCGGCACCCCGATCAGACCTCAGATCAGCCCACCCAGCCCCATAACAATAAAATAAAAACCTCTCTTACCTGTCCTGCTCCGCTCCGGCGCTCCTCTGGCTTCCCGGGCTGGTGCTGCACTGTCCTGACTGCATACAGCGTCAGGACGTAGTGCGCTCACTATGACCTGACGCTGCACGCAGTCAGATGACCGTGCAGCGCCGGCATTAGAAGCCAGAGGAGCGCCGGAGCAGAGACACGGCGCAGGACAGGTAAGAGAGGTTTTTATTTTATTGTTATGGGGCTGGGTGGGCTGATCTGAGGTCTGATGGGGGCACACTGGGCTGTTCTGAGGTCTGATGGGGGCACACTGGGCTCTTCTGAGGTCTGATGGGGCACACTGGGCTGTTCTGAGGTCTGATGGGGGCACACTGGGCTGATCTGAGGTCTGATGGGGGCACACTGGGCTGATCTGAGGTCTGATGGGGGCACACTGGGCTGATCTGAGGTCTGATGGGGGCACACTGGGCTGTTCTGAGGTCTGATGGGGGCACACTGGGCTGTTCTGAGGTCTGATGGGGGCACACTGGGCTGTTCTGAGGTCTGATGGGGGCACACTGGGCTGTTCTGAGGTCTGATGGGGGCACACTGGGCTGTTCTGAGGTCTGATGAAAAATATTTTTTCTCATTTTCTCTAAAAATCTGGGGTGCGTCTTATCTTCGGGTGCGTCTTATAAAGTGAAAAATACGGTACTTTTCATTGGCCAACATTTCTGTGTTTAAAAAAAAAAAAAAATTACAGTTGGTCTAATATAATCTAATTTTCAGATATACTAACTTTTGGGTTTTCCTTGGTTGTAACCATAATCATCAGCATTCACATAAATAAACACTTGAAAAAGTTCACTGAATTACTGAAAAAAAAATAAAAATTTTTTATATTCTAATTTATTGAGATGCACTTGTATGCTGCTGACTATCAAGCATTTTCATGATTGCATAAACAAACTGATCAGCCAACAGAAGTCGCCTTTATAATGGTCAAAAATAAAACCCACCTCTTCAAAATGTATCTATTATAGCTATCCCTCAAAGACTGGTAACTCACTCACCTCCTCCTGCCACTATCTCTACTCTTCTATTTTTGTATCTATTGTTCCCAGCTTTGCAGATTGCAAGCTCTTTGGGGAGGGCCAAATCCCCTTCTTCCTTGTCTGTTATATCTGTCCACATTTTGCTTATTTTTGTAAATTGTAATTGTAGAGTATGGCACAATGAAAAATGTCTCTCCTGAGACATCCGTTGTAGTAACTAATTGTATCTCCCATTTAAAAATTCTGGAGCATCTATTCTTATGACCCTGATGCGTCATTCCTTTATTATTCCTTTAAGAAGTTATGAATGAATTACTAGCAGTTTACAATGAAGGTCCAGATGGGTGTTACCTTTAACGATGTGTGTCGCTTCACAGTCCGACATTGGCAGCACTGATTGGATAGTGTCAGGCTGTGCAGGGAATTTTACAGCTGGCAACTCATTCCTAAATGGTTAATGGTGCAGCATGGAGTTATAAGAATAGATGCTTCAGAAGTGTTATTACATGGTTAAAGAAGAACTCCCGCAAAAATGTTTATTCCATGTCCTGCTAGCAATTTACATGATATAATCTATAGTGAATGTCATTTTCTTACCAGTAGCTGATTTTTTAAGTTATATCATCCTGAAGTTTCTTATCTGTGTCATATGACTAGGAATTAGACCCACCAACTCGGCACCTTATGTGTGGACAGGAAGTCTAATTTTCTATGCATTCCTATGGGAGCCTCACTTTCAGTCTCATAGGAATGAATAGAGAAGTGACTGGCTTGCTGTCCTGGGTCAGTTGGAGGTCAGGGAGTTGGTCACATGACCCAGCTACAATAAGAAGAGAGTGGAAACTCTCAATTTCAGCCTCTGATAAGAAAATGACAATCACTACAGATTATATCATGCACCTTTCTAACAGGTCCGAGAATACAAATTTTTGTGGGAGTTCTTCTTTAATGCAAGCAGTTACTAAAACAGACGTGTCAGGAGTGATGAGAGCTCCTCCTAAGTGATTTATAGTTTGCTTGCCTTTTTATTCTTCCTGTTCATAGTTGTCACTCTGTGGCTGTGTGACAAGTTTTATGTGGCTAAATCTGTTTTAGGCTTCTATGGAGTCTGGTGGAATGAAGAACTCTGCATTAATGGCAAAGAAAGCACCAACTATGCCCAAACCACAGTGGCATCCACCTTGGAAACTGTACAGAGTGAGTCTTACTCGTTATCTTAAGTCACTGATTCATTCATTCAGACCAACAACTGCGCTGTCAGGGGAGGCATGTAATTTATGATTATGAGCAGGCATTACATGGCTCCTCTGGCAGTCTGTGTGACTAGAAAAGTCACATTGGCATTAAAAAGTCACATATCTGCTTCCGACTTTTTAAAGCCAAAATCCGGCATAGGGGAAATAATGAAATAAAGAAAAAATCTTTCATCAGGTGTATACAGGGCATCTGAGTGCATCATATACTAGTAACAGAGACTCTTTTTCCTTGCCCATTTCTTTTCTTAAAGGGACACTTCCATCATAAAGGAGTGTGTTCCATCTGTAGCAGTTAACACATAAGACATCCCATATATACAGGTGATCTGTTTCTTTACTGTTGCTCTGAGGAGAAAATGCTATCTGCAAGATGATCTTTGCTGTAATAGTTGGTTTAGAATTAGTATAATAGTATCACAGTATTGTTGCTGTCTTCATAGGCCTAGATAAGGATGCCCACAAAAGAGCTTTGCATTCATGAGGGAAATGTGTGATCCTCTAATTGAGGCACTAAAAGGGCAATCTGTCTGATCACAGCGATTGACTGAAAAAGTCAAGTCAGGCTGTTTGCTACACTAAATGTCCAAATGAAGGGGAAGTTAAAGGCTATGTACACCTTTTGGAGTCAATTTTTTATGATTGCATTTAACTTATTTTTGGCTAAAAATCATATATTCAATTGGTCTTTATTAAAAAATATTGAGCTGTTCAGGCGCAAAGGGTTAACTGTCTAGCTGGGTGACTGGTACTTTCACTTTCACTTTGTGCCGGTCATCTAATTACTCTTATCTGCAAACTACTGAGAGGTCATAAGCACTTATTTTCAGTATCAGTAAGGTAAGGATTGAGCTTTAATGAGTGTTTATAAGAGAAGAGATAAGGAGTCCGTCTGCTCCTCAGATGACGGAATTGAGAAAAAATCCACAGGCAGCTAGTACAGCTAGCTCTGCACACAGAAAAGGATTCCATATGGTTAATAAAGACCAATTGAAAAAGTGATTTTTAGGTCAAAATAAGTCTAATGCAATAATAAAAAAAAAAATTGCCTCCAAAGGTGTACATAGCCTTTAAAGGTCCTGGACAGGAAGTAGAATACAAGGAATGACTTGTAAAATGATATCCAGAAAACCGTCCACCCATTATTTATTAGCAAGAAAATGACAGAGTATTCATATATATGTTGGCAGTGGTCTTTTAAATTTTTGTTGAACAACTAAGGCAAGACTGAAGCACGGGAGCCTGCCCTGTGCAGTGCACATGCTCGGGAATACTGAAGTTCATGAGCTCCCAGCTGCCGCCCCCTCATATAGGGCAGCATAAAACTGGTGACTATGATGTAAGTTTTATCCCAATGCAATAGGTTTTCTATGTTTTGTTATTTTGTATATTGTGTGGTGTACATCTTATGCTGTGTGCCAGCTGGACATGTGTTGCAAAGTGTTGAGGTCTCCCTGTATGTGAACATAGGGTCAGATTTACTAATAATCTAAAAGTAAGCCAGTGTAAACTTAGACAGTCTTAGGGCTCATTCACAGAAGCGTGTGTCTGTATTGCAGACCATAAACAGAGGTTAGGTAATATACAGGCACTGGCCACGCGCACTCTGTATCAAAGATGCAGACCCATTGAGTTGAATGGGTCCGCAGTCCTCAAGGTGTGTAGCGGAGGCACGTATTGGAAGTGCTTCCATGGGATTTCGGTCTGTGCCTCCACACTGCCAAAAAATAGAACATGTCCCAATTTTCCCTTAAACTGCCCCAGATTTATCATGGTTGATGCTGGATGATAAATCTGTGGCATCTTTGTACTGTGTAGCCTAAGATTGCACCACTTATTAGTTGACTTGATTTTACTCTAATAAATGCACCAGAATTTTGGCCCATCTTTTGTTGCGCGGAGACACATTTAAGCCATGTCCCCTTTCCTGTGAAGAAACACTCCCTTGTTGGCTGAGGCATAAAAGGGTTAGAAAAGTGTGCAAAAAATTTTTGATAAATGCAGTGCAAAGTGCCAGTATATTAGTGCAAAAAAAAAAAAAAAGCTCAATTTTAACATTTACTGTGCTCCAGTTTGTATCGTTTTCTTTATTCTAAGTGTGGTGTGTGTTCTTTCACAGGTCATCAGTGGTCACCTGGGGTGGGTGCGTTGTATAGCAGTGGAACCTGGGAACCAGTGGTTTGTCACAGGCTCAGCGGATAGAACAATAAAGGTAAGACATCTTAGCTAGGGAAACATTTCTGTTTGTCACTCAAACTTCTTAAAGGGGTTGTCCGAGTTATTTTTTTGTCCTTTGTATGTTTCTAACTAGTCAAATACAACAGCTTTTCCATACACTTTCTGCTTCTAAAGCTGCTGGTTTATCAGATGATTTCACTCAGGGTCACATGACCTGTGATGTCAGCTTATCTCCCTGCTGTGTGGTGTTTCATGCACAAGCCTCAGAGATCAGATAACAGTCTGTACATGAGATGTCACTGTGCTGGCCACGCCCCCCTGCTCTGCCGCTATCTGCTCTCTCCCTGGATTCCTTCAGATAAAACATTAACCTCTTCAGCCAGAACACACACAGGGCTCAAGGCTTTACAACAGCAGCTGCAGATGTAAAGAGACACAGGATCTGCTCTCCTCACCCTACAGACACAGAGCTGATACTATAGCTGATCTGGAGAGTATTGTATTGTACAAGACAGGTAAGGGGTAAGATCCTGTGTGTGTCAGCAGTGTCATTGTACATATGGCTGGGACTTGTAGTCCTACACATACAACATGCTGCTGAGTATTCCAGCAGACATGTCACTCAGGCCAGCTCTTGTATTCACTGCCTTTGCATAACAAAAAGGGGAGGGGCAGAGATTGTTATTACTGCAGGTAAACAAAGGCCAGATGAGAACCAGGGAAATGAGGAAATATAGATTTTATTTGCCTAAAACTTGCTTAACTTAGTTTTATATTGCTGCCCATCAGATTTACAGTACTATACATTTTTTTCATAACTCGGACAACCCCTTTAAGGGTGTAATTTCCAGCACTCCTGTTGGTCCTTTGTCATTTCATGCCAGCTTCAGCAGCTTTTCAATGCAGTGGATAAAAAGCCATTTGCTTTTCCATTTTGAGGTGGTAAGAAGCTGAAATCGGTAGAAATAAGTAAATTACTGAATGGAAATTCTAAATTCATCTCTCAACTAATCATATGGCAAAATTCGTTCCTCAGCCCCTTTTATAGAGAACCTGTCACCAAGAAATTCAATGCGCTCTGCAGGCAGCATGTTCTAGAGCAGGAGGAGCTGAGAAGATTGATATATGGTCTTATAGGACAGAATTCAGCAAAACTTGTAATTTATACTTATAGTCTCTGCTCTATGTGCAGTTGTACACAGGACCACTTTATCAGTGACTGACAGCTATCTCTGTATACACATTTGTATAGAGAATACAATGAATCACTGGTAATAGTCAAATGGGCCATCTTCAGCGCAGAGATTTTAAATGGGCAAATTACAACTTTTGCTCAAACTAAAAAACTATATATCAATCTGCTCTGCTCCTCCTGCTCTGTAACATGTATCAATCTGCTCTGCTCTTCCTGCTCTGTAACATGTATCAATCTGCTCTGCTCTTCCTGCTCTGTAACATGTATCAATCTGCTCTGCTCTTCCTGCTCTGTAACATGTATCAATCTGCTCTGCTCTTCCTGCTCTGTAACATGTATCAATCTGCTCTGCTCCCCCTGCTCTGTAACATGTAACAATCTCCTCTGCTCCCCCTGCTCTGTAACATGTAACAATCTCCTCTGCTCCCCCTGCTCTGTAACATGTATCAATCTGCTCTGCTCCTCCTGCTCTGTAACATGTATCAATCTGCTCTGCTCCTCCTGCTCTGTAACATGTATCAATCTGCTCTGCTCCTCCTGCTCTGTAACATGTATCAATCTGCTCTGCTCCTCCTGCTCTGTAACATGTATCAATCTGCTCTGCTCTTCCTGCTCTGTAACATGTATCAATCTGCTCTGCTCTTCCTGCTCTGTAACATGTATCAATCTGCTCTGCTCTTCCTGCTCTGTAACATGTAACAATCTGCTCTGCTCCCCCTGCTCTGTAACATGTAACAATCTCCTCTGCTCCCCCTGCTCTGTAACATGTAACAATCTCCTCTGCTCCCCCTGCTCTGTAACATGTATCAATCTGCTCTGCTCCTCCTGCTCTGTAACATGTAACAATCTGCTCTGCTCCTCCTGCTCTGTAACATGTATCAATCTGCTCTGCTCCTCCTGCTCTGTAACATGTATCAATCTG
Source organism: Rhinella marina (assembly GCA_900303285.1). Taxonomy (NCBI): domain Eukaryota; kingdom Metazoa; phylum Chordata; class Amphibia; order Anura; family Bufonidae; genus Rhinella; species Rhinella marina. The sequence continues at coordinate 401,234 of ONZH01004367.1, forward strand.
CTCTGCTCCCCCTGCTCTGTAACATGTAACAATCTCCTCTGCTCCCCCTGCTCTGTAACATGTAACAATCTCCTCTGCTCCCCCTGCTCTGTAACATGTATCAATCTGCTCTGCTCCTCCTGCTCTGTAACATGTAACAATCTGCTCTGCTCTTCCTGCTCTGTAACATGTAACAATCTGCTCTGCTCTTCCTGCTCTGTAACATGTATCAATCTGCTCTGCTCCCCCTGCTCTGTAACATGTATCGATCTGCTCGGTAACATGTAACAATCTGCTCTGCTCCTCCTGCACTGTAACATGTAACAATCTGCTCTGCTCCTCCTTCTCTGTAACATGTAACAATCTGCTCTGCTCCTCCTGCTCTGTAACATGTAACATTCTGCCATCAGAAACATGGTTATTAAACTGGCTAACTTTAGACATCTGCTAGTGTCAGTTGAAGCTAACAGTCTTTGTCCCTTCTTTCTAGGTTCTTTTGTGAAAAATGAACTTTTTTATGCAAATGAACCTCTAGGAGCAATGGGGGTGTTGCCCCTACTTCTAGAGGCTCCTTTCTCCATCCTCTGGCCACGCCCTAATCAAGTTGATTGACAGGGCCTGGCAGGATGACATGAATACTCAATCAGCATGATGAGGGTGCGGTCAGAGAAGGGAGAACAACGCCTCTAGATGAAGTAGGGGCATCTAGAAAGAAGGGACAAAGACTGTTAGCTGCAGCTGACATTAGCACGTGTAAAGTCAGCCCCTTTAATAACCATGTTCCTGATGACAGAAGCCCTATAAGAGTGCTGTGTGACGGCCCTTACTATAACACTGTGCGGGAGATTCTTAAAAGTTGTCTTACAGAAAAACTTTGTTGCCCTTAGAAACCACAGTGCAGTCTTCATTTCTTATAGTGCTGTGGAAAAAGGAAGCTGCGCCGTGATGGCTGCTGTGGCCGCTAAGGCAGTTCTCCTGTCAGTTTTCATGACCATCCCTCAGTGTGTTATTGTGTCATTTATTGTACATCTGGGCTTCAAACATCAGGGAGACACATGGAAAAGAGACGGAGACCATGGACTGCCACTGTTCATTTACTTCAAGTCCCTTACTAGTTGTGAATGGAAAAAGCTGTGCATGCTCTGCGTACTCTCCATTCACTTCAGGGCCCCGTTCTCCAGATAGGATCAGGTTCCAGAGGTGGGACCTTCAGTTATGGGCCGTTTATAGCATATCCTTTCCATATGACATGAATGGCCAGCTGGGAAAACACCCTTTAAGTCCTATGACCTCCACCATTGGACTGTGTCACTAAATACCTGAATCCTACAACAAAGCTGAATGTTTGCCGGGGTTCTGTTCACATCTGTGCGAAGGCCTCTGCTAATCGTATACTATATATGTTCTGCTCAAAACATACTCCATCTGTCAAAGTTTGTGCAAGAATAGTGCTGCATGCTGAACTATTCCGGCCATCCAAAGTCGCTGGACCCAGCCACTGATTGCCGATGTGGTCAGGGCCTTCATTATCACAGTCTACAGTACAAAGCTAAAGGGATTTCTGGCTTCAGAAGATTGACCTATTTTTAGGATGGACCATCAATTTCAAATAGATGGAAGTCTGACTCCTGGCGCCCCATGCCGGTTAGCCGTTTGACAGGACTGCCTCTTCAATGTTCACGATGCATGCCGTCTACATGGTAATGGCGGTGCTGGGTGATTACAGCTTTGTACCATTCAAGTAAACGGGATGGACCTGCACTGTTTCTACCAGGTAGATTGCAGCAGGTGAACACTGAAAAGGGTCCTTCAAACAGCTGATCAGTAGGGGTGCTCAAAGTCGAACCAGTTAGATATTGGTGACCTGTTCTGAGGATAGGCAATCAGTATTTTGAAGCTGGAAGACCCCTTTAAAGGAAACCTATATACTATATTACTGCTACACATATACTGTATACCATGTAAATGACTGTATACTGCCCAGAAAATTCTGTTACCGGAATTCTGACCAAACATTCGAAGCAATGATTTTGTATGGTTCTTGGCTGGAACATCAGGCTGAAAAGGTGAAGTGATCTGTGGAGCCATTTCAAAACTCATAATTAATTCATTTTTGTTTAAAGGTTTTTTTTTTTTTTGTGTGCAGGAAAATATATTTAAAATGTCTCATCGGAGGCAGACCTGTGGAAACCTGGAGTGGTTTATGGTCATGTTTGTGTCCTGCTCCACGTTCCTGAGCTCTGACTCTCGTCTTCTTATAGCCTCCCGATTCTGGCTCGCGTTGTCTTTGGTTTCTGCTCCTGTTAGTGGACCCCTGAGAAATAGCCTCTTAATACAAAGCTTAACGCTAGCGTGCTTTCCATGCCATTGTTTTAATAAGGTTCTTGCTTTATGGAGAGTATTTGTGTCATGCAGTATTAATGATGTGCTGCTCAGAGTTTGACTTCATTTCTCCTTTCTCTCGAGATCTGGGACCTGGCAAGCGGTAAATTAAAGCTGTCCTTAACTGGACACATAAGCACTGTCCGGGGAGTGATTGTAAGTGGCAGGAGCCCGTATTTGTTTTCTTGTGGCGAGGACAAGCAGGTGAAATGCTGGGATCTGGAATATAATAAGGTATGCCATACATCCACAGGGATTGCAGGGTTCTGCAGCCCTTTAGGCTTTCCCACAATGTTATGTTTTGTTTGGTCTTTTTGCATTTGAACGATTTTACCTGAAAATACCTTTGATGATCTGTGGAACTTATGTATTTTTTTTTTTTCTTTCAATGCCATCTGATTTTAGCTGTGATCTCTATAAAGTTTATATATACAGTCAGACTGAGGCAGCTCAGGCTTAGATTTTCTATGCAGTGATTCAAACGCTTACAGTGATTTAGGCCTCATTCACACGACCGTGTCCGTATTTCTGTCTGTCCTTGTGCATCCCTCATTTTATTTTTCTCTCCCATGAATAGAAAGGATTATTCTTGTCCACAGTGTAGACAAGTTGGACATTGCAGATGAGTATGGACAAGAATTGGGCATGTTCTGTAAATTGAAGAACAGCCACATGTATCCGCAAAAATTGCAAATGTGTGCTTTCTGCAAAAAATGCAACAAAAAAAGAATGCACACGGATACAAAATATAGTTGAGTGGATGAGGCCTTAGGAAAAGCTCCAGTTCAGATCTAAATAAAAGCTCTTGGGTGCTCATGTGTGGTGCTTTTGTCTCCGACTAGGTCATCAGGCATTACCACGGTCATTTAAGTGCAGTCTACGGATTAGACTTGCATCCCACCATTGACGTGCTTGTGACTTGCAGCAGAGATTCCACAGCACGGGTAAGTCATGTATGGAGGGTTCGCCTTCCAGCTCAAACACCTTATTATGTGGATTGGGGTTTCTGGACTTCTAGTTGATAGTGTGAGAAGTTAACAATTATCGCTGGTTGCCTTCTATTTCAGTCTGGCGTCATTTATGGTTTTTTTTTTTTTGTACATAGATCTGGGATATTAGAACGAAAGCCGGTGTGCATACACTTGTCGGACATACCAATGCTGTGGCAACGGTACGATGCCAGGCTGCCGAGCCTCAGATCATAACAGGTAAAAGCCACTTGTCTCCTGTCAGACTTTCACTATTAGTTTTTCGGTGCATGCAAGGCTAGACTGTCTTTTTGTCTCCTTACTTATTTACTTCTATTACATATGCAATTGTTAAGAAATCTATGACTCTTTACATAAGAATATCAAGGATCCATGTTGTTTTTCTCATACTTAAATGCATCATAGGATACAAAATGTTGTTAAAGGGTTTGTCACCAGTTTTTTCGGTATGAATCAGGCTGACATTAGAGATGTGCTAATGTCACCTGATTCCAAATATATATCTGTTTTATTTACTGGTGCCCCCATTTTTATATAAAATGAACTTTTATTTTATGCTAATAAGGCCTCTAGGTGCAAGGGGCGTTACCCCTGCTCCTAGAGGCTTTGTTGATTGACAGGCCCAGGCAGAGAAGAAACACTCCATTCACCATAGCTTGCAAGGACCTTCAATGATGTCATGACCATGTGATCAGTCACATGGTTTAGGAGGAGACAGGCTGTTTGTGTGATCCTAAACATGTGACTGATCACATGGTCATGACATCATTAAAGATCCTTGCAAGCTATGGTGAATGGAGTGTTTCTTCTCTGCCTGGTCCTGTCAATCAACAGAGCCTCTAGGAGCAGGGGTAACGCCCCTTGCACCTAGAGGCCTTATTAGCCTAAAATAAAAGTTAATTTTATATAAAAATGGGGGCACCTGTAACTACAAGAGATCTATATTTGGAATCAGGTGACATTAGCACATCTCTAATGTCAGCCTGATTCATACCGAAAAAACTGGTGACAGAAACCCTTTAAGGCTACATTCGCATGAACGTGGTGTTTTTCGGATCCGCAAAACACTGATACCGGCCCATGTGCGTTCCGCAATTTGCAGACTGCTCATGCCGCTGCTATCATAGAAAATGCCTATTCTTGTCCGCAATGAAGAACAGTAGCATGAATTCCCCTCCCTGAAAAATTGTGTCCAGACATTGAAATGAACCTTGTACCTAACAGGTTAATCAGGCTAGCTGAAGACGTGAACAGTCTGTATGTACCTGTACCGAGTTATGTTCTTCATTGTAAAAACCAGTCTCCCTGCGCCTCATGCAAGCAGAGCAGTACAAGCGTGCGCAGTGTACAGACATCGTATTGAACAAGTCCCAAGAGTAGAGCGATCAATGGAATAAGCTCAATAGCTTCTGTCTGGGGTTGCGCAGTGGTGTGTGAATGGTTCAGTAACATTTTTAAACTAAGCTTAGCGCAGTTAGGAGAAATTTAAAATAACACTCTGTTCACAAAAGCGTCATAGTGTCCTTCCCCCCCCCCCCCCACCGCAAAGGTTCTGATTGATCCATTTTAATTTTAAATTTAGGTGGTCATTTATTATCCGATTCACGCCAGTTTTTGGCATGATTAAAGGAAACCTGTCATCAACTTTATGCTGTGAGGGCAGCATAAAATAGTGACAGAAATGCTGATTTCAGCGGTGTGTCACTCATGAGCTAAAAGTAAGTGGTTGCTGAGAACCAGCATCATAATCACTGCAGCACAGGCCTTGAAAAGACTCATATCTACCTGAGAAGAGTCCTGGTATCTCCTGCTCTCCCGCCCATCTGCTGATTGGCAGTTCTCTCCCAGACAGAAAGGGAGAAAACTAGGTAGAAGACTGTCCGTCATCAGCAGGTGGGCAGGGAGCAGGAATTCATGAAGAACCAGGACTCTTCTCAGGTGGCCGTGACTCTTTTCCAGGCCTAGTCTGCAATGTTTGTGATGTTGGTTCTCAGCAACCACTTACTTTAATACTTATAAATGACAGACCGCTGAAATCAACTCACCTATCCCTACTTTATTCTGCCATTAGTAAGGTCGGCAAAAAGTTGATGACAGGTTCCCTTTAAGTCTCAAATGTTGTCGCAAAGGTGTTTTGCGACAAAATCTGTGACTTTACCCCGCTTATGCTGCTTTTGCGAAGTGGTGGAAAAACTGGACGGGGAAAGGCCCTGCCTCATTCAACATTTTCCATGCCAGATTATGGCATGAAAAAATGGCCTTAAGATACGCCAGTAAGGGCGATGGCATAGTTTGACTCTCGTTGCTGCTGGCTGTGTGACATGCTTTAAAGTTACATAGAGGCCTGCGCATCCACCAGCAGCGCAGAGGGATTAAAGGGGTATTCCATCTCACAAATGTAGTTTGTATAGTTAGATATAGCCATACCAATATTATCACTAATAGAATGTATTTATATAAAATGTACTGTTTAGAAGATTTGCCTATTTGTATATCCATTGTCCTACACACATCAGTCAGGCCGTTGCCCCTAGTTACGGCCACCGTGGCCATGTAGTAGTGGTGGCCGGCTTGCTCTTATTCAAACCCGCTCTGAGGTAATTGCTGTATTGTGAACGCACATTACATGAGCATGCGGAGACACATCTTAGGGTTGTAGAATTTTTGTCTGCGCTTCCAAAACGCAGAGAAACGGATCCTGTTCCAAGATCAATTCATCTCTATGGAGCAAGATCTGTTTATAAAGTCTGCGTTTTGGACGGATCCTGACCATTGCGATTTGGGCTGGTAGTGTGAAAGTGAAAATACCCTAAGATGTGTCTCCGCATGCTCATGTAATGTGCATACACAATACAGCAGTTACCTCAGAGCGGGTTTGAACAAGAGCAAGCCGGCCACCACTACTACATGGCCACGGTGGCCGTAACTAGGGGCAACGGCCTGACTGATGTGTGTGGGACAATGGATATACAAATAGGCAAATCTTCTAAACGGTACATTTCATATAAATACATTCTATTAGTAATAATATTGGTATGGCTATATCTAACTACCGTATTTTCCGGCGTATAAGACGACTTTTTAACCCATAAAAATACTGGCAGAAATTGGGGGTCGTCTTATACGCCGGTAGTCGTCTTATACGCCGGGCTCAGCTTAAAAAAAAAAAAAATCATACTTACCTGTTCTGGCCGCCGCTGTCCTCGCTGGTTCCGCGCTCCACCGTCTTCCCTGGCGCGCACTATGACCTGACGCAGCGTCAGGTCATAGTGAGCGCCGGCAGGCATATGAATGGAGCGGGGAACCTGAGGACAGCGGCGGCCAAGAACAGGTATGGTAAGTATGATTTTTTTTAAAGTGGCTGGGACCTGGGTGGGCTGATCTGAGGGGGGCGCGGGGGCACAAGAGGCTGGTCTGCTGGGGGCACAAGAGGCTGGTCTGCTGGGGGCACAAGAGGCTGGTCTGCTGGGGGCACAAGAGGCTGGTCTGCTGGGGGCACAAGAGGCTGGTCTGCTGGGGGCACAAGAGGCTGGTCTGCTGGGGGCACAAGAGGCTGGTCTGCTGGGGGCACAAGAGGCTGGTCTGCTGGGGGCACAAGAGGTGGTCTGCTGGGCCAGGCTGTCTGCTGGGGCACAAGAGGCTGGTCTGCTGGGGGCACAAGAGGCTGGTCTGCTGGGGGCACAAGAGGCTGGTCTGCTGGGGGCACAAGAGGCTGGTCTGCTGGGGGCACAAGAGGCTGGTCTGCTGGGGGCACAAGAGGCTGGTCTGCTGGGGGCACAAGAGGCTGGTCTGCTGGGGGCACAAGAGGCTGGTCTGCTGGGGGCACAAGAGGCTGGTCTGCTGGGGCACAAGAGGCTGGTCTGCTGGGGGCACAAGAGGCTGGTCTGCTGGGGGCACAAGAGGCTGGTCTGCTGGGGCACAAGAGGCTGGTCTGCTGGGGCACAAGAGGCTGGTCTGCTGGGGGCACAAGAGGCTGGTCTGCTGGGGGCACAAGAGGCTGACCTGAGGTCTGCTGGGGGCACAAGAGGCTGACCTGAGGTCTGCTGGGGGCACAACGAGGCTGACCTGAGGTCTGCTGGGGGCACAAGAGGCTGACCTGAGGTCTGCTGGGGGCACAATGTGTTGATCTGAGATTTATTATTCCTGTACGGTGACATCTGTGTTTATTATCCCTGTACGGTGACATCTGTGTTTATTATCCCTGTACGGTGACATCTGTGTTTATTATCCCTGTACGGTGACATCTGTGTTTATTATCCCTGTACGGTGACATCTGTGTTTATTATCCCTGTACGGTGACATCTGTGTTTATTATCCCTGTACGGTGACATCTGTGTTTATTATCCCTGTACGGTGACATCTGTGTTTATTATCCCTGTACGGTGACATCTGTGTTTATTATCCCTGTACGGTGACATCTGTGTTTATTATCCCTGTACGGTGACATCTGTGTTTATTATCCCTGTACGGTGACATCTGTGTTTATTATCCCTGTACGGTGACATCTGTGTTTATTATCCCTGTACTGTGACATCTGTGTTTATTATCCCTGTACTGTGACATCACTGTGTTTATTATCTCTGTACTGTGACATCTGTGTTTATTATCCCTGTACAGTGACATCGCTGTGTGTATTCTCCCAGTGCAGGAAGAGGTAAGTGGTCTGTGTTTGTGTGTTTGTTTTCTATTTTTCAGGGTCGTGAATGCAGAGGACTACGTCGGACCAGCTTTTTTTTTTTAAATAAAATGGTCAAACAGGGGTCTGGGGGAGTGTTTATTTCAATAAAATGTTTTATACTTGTGTGTGTGTATTTTATTTTTTTACAATACTACAGTTTTAGTAATTACGGCTATCTACAGATGGCCCTGATTACTAATACTGGGCTTAGTGCTGGCCGGTATGGCAGGCCAGCACTAACCCCAACATCTATTACCTCGGCACCCACCGCCACCAGGGGTGCCGGGAAGAGCCGGGTACCCGCAGGACCGGACCTTCTAAATTGAGGGTCTGGCTCTGGGGCGGCTGCAGGCTGGTACCATTAGGCTGGGAAGGGCCAATAACCGTGTCCCTTCCCACCCTGGTAGTGCCAGGCTGCCGCTGCTGGTTGTATCTGGCTGGTGAAGGAAAAAAGGGGGGGACCCCACGCCATTTTTTTTCCAAAAATTTCATTATTTTAAAAAAAAAATGGCGTGGGGTCCCCCCCTTTTTTCCTTCACCAGCCAGATACAACCAGCAGCGGCAGCCTGGCACTATCAGGGTGGGAAGGGACACGGTTATTGGCCCTTCCCAGCCTAATGGTACCAGCCTGCAGCCGCCCCAGAGCCAGACCCTCAATTTAGAAGGTCCGGTCCTGCGGGTACCCGGCTCTTCCCGGCACCCCTGGTGGCGGTGGGTGCCGAGGTAATAGATGTTGGGGTTAGTGCTGGCCTGCCATACCGGCAAGCACTAAGCCCAGTATTAGTAATCAGGGCCGTCTGTAGATAGCCGTAATTACTAAAACTGTAGTATTGTAAAAAAATAAAATACACACAAGTATAAAACATTTTATTGAAATAAACACTCCCCCAGACCCCTGTTTGACCATTTTATTAAAAAGAAAAAAAAAAAGCTGGTCCGACGTAGTCCACCGAATCCGACGTAGTCCTCTGCATTCACGACCCTGAAAAATAAAAAACAAACACACAAACACAGACCACTTACCTCTTCCTGCACTGGGATAATACACACAGCGATGTCACTGTACAGGGATAATAAACACAGCGATGTCACAGTACAGGGATAATAAACACAGTGATATCACCGTACAGGGATAATAAACACAGCACAGAGATAATAAACACAGTGATGTCACCGTACAGGGATAATAAACACAGTGATGTCACAGTACAGGGATAATAAACACAGTGATGTCACAGTACAGGGATAATAAACAGTGATGTCACAGTCCAGGGATAATAAGCACAGTGATGTCACCGTACACCTGTGCAAACAAGGCCTGGGGGACCAAGATAAGGCTAGGGGCTACACTGAAAAGGGCCAGTGGCGCACAGATAAGGGCCAGGGTGGCATTAATAGATTCTTCTTTATTTTGGCGAGGTATCGTATCAGTATCGAGTATCGTGATACTTTTGTACGTATCGGTATCGAACTCAAAATTCTGGTATCGTGACAACCCTAATCCTGTGTCCCTGTAGCGAACGGAGCGTTCCTGTGGCCCGCCCTTCTCTCCTTCTCTGCCTCTCAGATCTCGCGCGGGGAGCAGCACAGGTGCGCATGTGCGAGATCCATGTGAGAGGCAGAGATCTCGCCTGCGCTGGGTCCTGCCGCCGGCTTTGCTACCTGCATGTCATACGCATTTTAAATAAAATTACCATATTGAAATCAAATCTGACTTTTTTTTTGGAGGAGGGGTAGTCTTATACGATGAGTATATTCCAAATTCTATATTTTTAGGGCAAAAGTTGTGGGTCGTCTTATACGCCGGGTCGTCTTATACGCCGGAAAATACGGTATACAAATTACATTTGTGAGATGGGAATACCCCTTTAAGACTGGCGTATAATTAGCTGATCTTAATAAATGTCCCCTGTAATTTTGTATGAATGACTGAATATTGTTCCTCAAAACTATACATCAACCCGCTCGGCTCCTCCTCCTCTGAAACTATAAAATAACTACAAAAATAACAATATTTTATTGACACATTCACTTTAACAGCATTTAGAAAGCAGTAACAAAATTGCTTTACGGCAGCCCCATGGGCCATAGACACAGTGGACAGCAGGGGACCTCATTGACTTCTATGGGAGAGTTTTCTAGGCAGGCTCTGTGACCTGTGCAGAGGTCATTGTACAAGGAAACAATAGATAAGCTTTGTCAATCGCCTATTGTGAATGGAGCATAATTTTCATTTATCTATATACAGAGGTGATATCATTACAGGCAGGATTAAAATGCCAGATAAGCAGATAACTGCAAATTGATCTCTACAGACCCGGAAATGATGTCTATTATTAGGCTTTGTGGTCAGTGCAAAAACTGCAGGATTTTATGGTTTTTGTTTGAATATAGATATTGACATGGAAAATTAAAAAATAACATAAAAAATTCTTTAAAATGTTAAACATGATTTAAACAAATTTAAACTTTCTGATGACACGTTTCCTGTAAATTGAGGGAGTATTACTGGATCTGTAGTTTACAGGTAGCAGGTACACCTTAAATTCAGGGAGTCACTTTAATTTGATCCAGTGATGGTTGTCATTACAGTATGGTTATCCCATCTTTGTTTTCCAGGAAGCCACGATACCACAATTAGGCTGTGGGACATGGTGGGTGGAAAGACTCGCGTCACGCTGACAAATCACAAGAAGTCTGTCAGAGCTGTTGTATTACATCCACGACAGTAAGAGCTTCTTCATTCTTGACTACTATAGTATATGGCTCGTGGTAATAGGAATTTCAAATTTTAATTTAGATTATTAACATTTTACATAATTTGTGAAGTCTGAGTATGGCGATTCCTGTGTGTCCATAAAGTCCTAGGGTAAATTTGTTATTACCAATTATTATAAATGAGCCATTTATATGGCAGTCGAGTGTGGAACAATGGAAAAATCCACAGCCCTCCTAGCCCACTGCCACATGCCACGTCATTTGGGGGGGCTGGTTGTGGCCTCTTTTTGTGGACGTTCTTACGCCATCCAATGCAAATGTCGAGGTGTCGTAGTGGCTGGTTATAATTTTCTGCTTTAGAAAGCCCGTTAGACATTGGAATAGATGATTTAGACTCGGCAGGTTCTTCAGAGGATCCAGGAATAGCATTAGATGCAGCTCTCCATGTGACACAATAAGTGCCGCCGCTGCAGTTCTCTGGAATAGTCAGCACAACGCTTATTGTGTATCTGTGTGACTTCTAAAGTTATCTGCTTCATTTCTTCACTCCATAATCGTTTCTTTTATTCCAGGTACACATTTGCTTCTGGGTCACCAGATAATATTAAGCAGTGGAAATTCCCCGATGGAAACTTCATCCAGAACCTCTCCGGTCACAACGCCATAATCAACACGTTAGCTGTCAACTCTGATGGAGTGCTGGTGTCAGGAGGTGCCCCACATTCTTTTCATAAGACGCGATACCTGCACGCCTGTATTTCCTGCCGTACATAGTGGGGTCTGTCTGACGTCTCTCAATTCTGTCTTGCAGCTGACAATGGAACAATGCACCTATGGGACTGGCGGACAGGTTATAATTTCCAGAGAATTCACGCTGCTGTCCAGCCAGGGTCTCTAGACAGTGAATCTGGCATATTTGCATGCACCTTCGACCAGTCAGAGAGCCGATTAATCACTGCCGAAGCCGATAAAACTGTCAAAGTCTACAGAGAGGATGATACCGCGGTATGTATGACCTTTACTGGAAATAGCCGCATACAGTGTGAATGAAGGCAACGCACCTGTAAACTGTCTTAGTTTTTTATATTGGTTGTTTTAATGTCATTTCTAATGTCCAAAGTCTGCACAGGTTTTAGGCCACGCTGTGCATTTTCAGATGCAACGCAGAGAGTGATGTGCTCCACGGCGGATCTGTTCTGCTACGTCTGAACATGGAGTTACTGGCACTTTCATACAAGCGGTCTTCTGTGTGCTGCTGCGCTCACCAGATGTTATATTGTTAGGATTGAAACTTACCATATTTCTTTCAATACAAAGAAATATAGCACTTAAAAAACTGCAGGAGGCAACATCGGGGGAGCCTAGAGAGGGTAATTCCTATGTAAAACAGGTTCTCTCCACAGGTTAGCACCAGTCACTAATTAGACTAGATGCTCGGAGAACCCCTTAAAAGGACATCTGTCAGCAGATTTCTACCTATGAAACTGTTACATGTGCACTTGGCAGCTGAAGACATCTGTGTTGATGTGTATGCAAATGGGCCTCTAGGAGCAACATGGGTGTTACCGGTACTCCTAGAGGCTCTGCTCTCTCTGCAGCTGCTGCGTCCTCTGCACTGTGATTGGAAACGTCATCACACCTGGTCCTGTCAATCAAAGTGGAGAGGATGCGGCAGTTGCAGAAAGAGCAGAGCCTCTAGATGTAACAGAAACGCTCCTTTTACTCCTAGAGGTTCTTTTGCATATATATTAAAACCTCATTTTTCTCAGCAATGCGGGCACATATGAACATGAGACCAACACGGACGCCTTCAGCTGCCAAGCAGTGACTGGTGCTAACCTGTGGAGGGAAGCTGTATTACATGGTATTTACCTTCCCTCGCTCCCCTGTAACTGCCATCTGCACTGCACCGTAGCATGTTGTGGGCTCCTCTGCCCAGTTCCCTACTGGATGTGGATCTTCTTTTCCTGTTTGACTGCATTGACTATAATGCCTCTTTCTCGTTAATGGCATTGGGGGACAACGCACCATGGGTATACGCCTGGCTGACACTAGAAAAAGAAAAGTGTTGGATCCTCCCAGGTGGGCTATGCCCTCTCCTCAGCCACTAGGCTAATCAGTTTTAGTCTAGTGTCCGTAGGAGGCAGACAGGACCTGCTCTGTGTTTTGCAGGTCTTGCTGCTTTTTTATTTTTATTTCTGTTTTTATTTATTTTATTCTTTTTTATTTTTCTTCTGCAGGCTTCTGCCTGCTGCAGGCTGGGTCATCATCGTGTGTCTCCACTTTAGTTGCACCCCCTGCGGGCGCGTACTCCGGTACCTCGCTGGTCACCCAGTCCCCCTTTACTGCATCCGCAGTGGCATGCCGGCAATCCCACCACGTATGTGTGAGTTTGCCGAAGGGGTGACCCTGCGGCGCCCGAAGACATCGGATGGTGAGTATCTCCCCCTGGTGTCCCTGCCTTTCTCCATAGGGGTCCCCCGGGTTAGGCTCCCTCCATAGGGGTCCCCCCCCCTCCTCTTTCCTTTCTATCCTGGGGGTTCATGTACTTCCATGTCCCCCTGTACCTTCCCCCCACCCCATCCAGCTCGATGGGGGGTTTCTCCCTTCTGGGTTCCCCATCCCTTGCCTGGCCACCTCACCTCCTTCTTGGCCTCCCCTTCTAATTTAGTCCCCGGCTTTTGCCAGGACTAGGCCACAATTTCCCATAGCTCTTCCCCGGGTCCCAGGCACTCCCCATGCCCCGTTTCTCACCTCCCCGTGAGTCGCTTTCGCTTTCCTTCAGGAGACTCCCCGTCTGGTTTTCCCTTCTCCGGAGGCCCCTGGTGGTTTCCCGCGGCCCTTAACCGCCATCAGTGCCTCTTTTCCAGCCGCTGCTAAAATCGTGGCCCCGGCTTTTGCTCCGACTAGGCTGCATCTTCTCTCCGCCCTCCCAGCTTCCCAGGCTTTTCTTCTCAGCTCCTCCCTGCTCCTCTCAGCTCCGGGGAGGGGTTCCCTATCCCCTCCATCCCCTTCTGTCCAGTCTCTGCTCGGTGGGCGGAGTTTGGCATTTCTTTTGCTTCGGAGGCCTCCATCTTTCTGAACTCCTGAAACTTGTGGGTAACTCTCCCACAAGCCTCTTGTTCCTCATCTGGCTGCTGCAGCACCTCATGGGAACACAGCATCTGGGGTCTGGTAGGACAGCCTCCGGCTGACTTTTTTTTTTTTTTTCAGGCCCCCCCCTTAGCCTCCATGCCCTCCATCATGAAAAACCCCACACCCAGCCCCCGCTCAGGACCGCCACGTACTTACGTGCTATGTTGCTATGCAATCGGCCTTACCCTGCCTGTGTGTAGTTTCAGCCCCTCAGGTAGCCCTGTCCCTTCCTACGTTGGTCCTAATATGTTGGTGCAGTAGCTGACTGGTAGTCATCTGCCCTACTGCAGCTGCCTCTGCCCTCCCAGGGACCCCTCCGCTGCTGCGGCATGCTAATTTTCTGGCACCAGGTCCCGTAAGCGACCTCAGGTTGTCTCAAATTGGTCCTGCTCCTCCTCTGGGTCCTTGGATCGCTCCCAGGACAGGTCTATGGCTCGCGATGATTCTCCTCTGATTGCAAGCTCCAATCCAAACTTCCACCGCCTCAGGGGACACTTCTGACTCAGATTCCAGATCTGAGCAGAGCACTGCCCTATCTGTGGACATGCAGGACCTTCTAGACACGGCCTAGGGTCTCCCCTCATGGGGCCCAGTCGTCCTCTACATCCTGTTTCCTCCCAGACCAGGGCTAGCACTGAGGGAATCTCCTCTGGTTCCTTCTCATCGGGGGGCTCCTCAGCACCAACTGATGCAGAGCACCAAGCTGTTTTATTCTCAGGTGGAGTAATTGCACTACAGGGGCTATATTCAACATAGCTTCCTGGTCCTAGAGTATTTCAGGCACCCTTATTACCCCCTTATTAGGTGGTGTACCTGTACCATCTCCACTCCCTGTAGCCTAGACTCCATACTGGTTCTAGTGGGCACCATGCAAGCGGATTACTCCCTCATCAGGTAGAGTATTCGTGCCATCTCCAGGCGCTGTGCCTGGATTGTACAGTCTGTGGCCTGTTTGGCTCTGGCGAGGCCCTTCCCCATTTCTAATGTGATTGTATCATCCCCAGACACTGTATTCATCACTCCTTTCTGGTCATGGGGAGTAGAGGTTCTTACAGTTCCTTCTCCTGGCTCTCCAGGGTGTACTTGTTTAGATCTCTGTTCTTGCGCAGGACTTCTTGCCCTGCTATCCTTCCTCTAAATTTTTTATTTTTCCCCCAGGCTTGGGTGGAGCTGGGTGTTTTCCTTTGCTCCTTTCTTGCATATGGAATTTTTTCCCAGGCACTTGTCCTTGGTAACCTGGCGGTCTCCCATAGTTTTTTCTTAGGACTCCTACCGGTCCATTTCTTTGGCCTATTTACCATTCTACCATTCCGAGCTAAGGTCTTTACAGGTCTTGTTGGATCACCTGGTGTTTCTGCACCTGTGTGTCCAACCATTGAACGACTGTTCTTTTCCCACCCTCGGGGACTGCTTTGGGACGTCCCATGGTGCTGTGTCCCCCAATGCCATTAACGAGAAAATTGGATTTTTGTACTTACCGTAAAATCCCTTTCTCATTCAATGCATTGGGGGACACAGATCCCACCCTCTGTTTTTACTGATTCTCTTTTCCTTCCCCGGTCCAGGACTTGTTGGTTCCTTACTTTTGTTCTCTCTCCTACTGCTTTTGGTACAAACTGATTAGCCTAGTGGCTGAGGAGAGGGTATAGCCCACCTTGGTGGAGCCAACACTTTTCTTTTTCTAGTGGCACCTGGGCGTATACCCATGGTGCTGTGTTCCCCAATGCATTGAACGAGAAAGGGACTTTACGGTAAGTACAAAAATCCAATTTTCTACGCCATTGGCATCTTGCTCACCGGTTTTTGCAGCCCAATCCCATTCAAGTGAATTGGCCTGGGCTGATATACAAAATATGGAGCTGTGCTTGGTATTCTGTGAGGAGTGCCACAGCCCCTTCAAATAATCGACCCTGGGTGGTGTGAGAGGATATGCCATAAATATTAGACCAGAAAATCTCTTCATATGCCGTTTTTAATGTATAGGAAAGACGTGGTGCAATCCAGGATCAGTCTCTTCTATGAACATTTAGAAGGTTATTCACTAAGATATTCGATAATTTTTTATCTTTGGGGGCGGGGAGTTGCGCTTTTAGTGTCGTACCCAGTTCACTGATTTCCCTGTAGAGCAGGAGGTTGGTGCATGGCTGTGCATTGCAGAACAGTGAATGGGCACTGCACTGTCAGACTCCCACAGATCATAAAATGATGGCATGTCCTAGCGACATGCCTGCCTTTTCCAGTAGGAATTATCTTGTAACTGTGTCGTTTTACACCTTCAAGACCCAACCATTACTGTCAAGCTCACTCCAGGTTTTGCCTGTACATAAGAGACTTCTGTGCTGTACACATGAGGGACATAGTTACACCGCTTTTCTGTTAGTGGAGATTTGGATTTCAGCAGACGTCTAGTGAATGGCGGCCTTCATTATAACGCCAGGTACCATCGTTTCCTTTCATAGCTTTGTCCTTTGCATGTCTGCAGGCCTCTAATGGGACTCCGCTCAGCGGTCTTTCTTTTTAATTAGATTTGAGCAGGGCTCCTGTCACTAAATAGAAAGATCACTTTGAGACGGTTTTTGATCTGAGTTGCCAGATTAATTATTGATGCGGCTTTCACACCAGCGGAATAAATGACTTCTCTGTAACATTATGAAAGACTATTCATGGCAGAGAATGGTTGTCTACATGATCTTTTACTTTTCATATATCACCTGGACCTGGTTGATGTATCCTTACAGTGGGATCATGACTGATCAGTAAAGCAGGTACAGAACCAAGCTTCACTAAAACATTGTATCAGGATTTTTGGAAACTTTGAAGTACTCTACGAGGTTAGCCACCCCAAATTTTGCACGGTTATTTGTAGTTCTACATAGGTTAGTAGGCAAACCATTGTCTTCAAGAATATGCATCTTCTCAGCCATTTGTTATTTCTCCATCGCACTGAGTATAGCGAAATTAGGCAAATCTAAAAAAACAAAAAAACAAACCTTTAAGCAAGCTTATGTCTTCCTGATTACTAAAAATCTAACCAGTGCAGAGCCTGATGTTGGAATCCTGTTACTCCATTACCTCCAGTAGTAACACTTGACTGCAGGATCAGACTACACGCATTGTTGTCTGTAACCATGGAGACTGGCTCATTTCAGTATATTCTCAGTTACCACATCTGCACTTGTTTAGCCATTGAAATGAGCCAGTCATGAGGCTTCTTCATACAGCACCCGGGTGATGTGCCAGCACAGGACATTCTATGGAACTGGCACAAATAATTCAAATATATTTCTAGAACTTGCTCTTGTGGATCCTTTAAGGGGGTTGTCCCATTACAAACACACATCCCCTTATCTCCTATCCACAGAATAGGGAATGAGGGGGCTTTTACACATATAGATGATCTGACAGCTTATTGGTAGGAAGCAGACACTGCCGATATCTGTCAGATCATCAGCGCCGGTGATTGCTGCATGTTAAATGTAGCCCTCATCTGCGCTAATCATCTGACAGATATTGGCAGCATTCGCTTAAGTGACAATATAGCAATCGTTTATCCCCACAGGGAACCTTTGTTTTGACAGACTGATCGGCTGCACAGTAAAAGGTATTTTTGGTGCTTGTTCATTGGGTAATTGACGGCACCTTTCACATAGGCAGATTATCGAGAATGAAGCAAACGCTCCCAATATGTCAGATCATTACCAGAGATGAGAGTGGCATCTACATGCAGCCATCACCTCCGCTGTATGGGTTCAAGCGATTCTTTGTCCCCATAGAGAATCATTATTCCTGCGCAGCAGATCTTTGTTTGGACAGACCAATCTGCTGCACAGGAGCAATGATTTGTGGTGCTCTTTCATTGGGTAATTGATGGCGCCTTTCACATAGGCAGATTATCGGGAATGAGTGTTGATCTCTGATAATCTGTCCATGTAAAAGTACCTTTAGTTTCTAGTTGGCGGGTCTCTGACTGATTTGGTCCCTTCTGATTATGAGGACAGGGTTTCATTGGAACGCTGCAACTCCATTGAGTTCTATGGGGCAGCCAAAGATAGCTTAAGTTTTTTAAACTGATCAGTTCCTTTAATAAGGACTATTCACAGGTGCAGTCTTCTACATATCCTTCATATCAGTGACCTATCACAAAGAACAAACTGTGCAGCCCCAGAGGGTTAATTGACAAATTCAAGACATGTAAAATACCATACGTCAACTATGAGCGTCTTTAATAACCTCCTTCTCTATTTCACTCTTTCAGACTGAAGAAACCCATCCAATCAACTGGAAACCTGAAATTATCAAAAGGAAAAGATTTTAATAAGCTGCGTCTGTAATTTTTTTGTTCCAGTTTTTTTATCACAGTTTGACATAGCATGGATTCTGTTTCAAACATCAAACCTAACATTGGCTGCAGCCTTTGTCTTTCATCACTGTATCCAAGTACATCCTGTTATGGCTATTTCTTCGAAGATCCCTGGAAGCTGTCACACTTTAGAAAAAGTAGGAACCTTCAGCTTCCCGGCGTAAGAAACAAAACCCGTTGTGTGTTTTAAGAGCAGAGCACGTTGTGAGCGGACATACATACGTACTGCAATTTTTCAGTACAGTCGTTTTTTAAATTGTCATCCTTAAATCCACTTTAAATATGGAAAAATAGAATTATGTATTTAAAGGCTATGTACACCTTTGGGGGCAATTTTTTTTTATTATTGCATCATACTTATTTTGATCTAAAAATCACTTTTTCAATTGGTCTTTATTAACAATATGGATTCCTTTTTTGTGTGCAGAGATGAGAAGCTGTACTAGCTGCCTGTGGATTTTTTTTCTCAATTCCGTCATCTGAGGAGCAGACGGACTCCTTATCTCTTCTTTTCTGACCTTATAAACACTCATTAAAGCTCAATCCTTACCTTACTGATAAGAATATGGCTTAAATAAGTGTTTATGATCTCAGTAGTTTACAGATAAGGGTAATTAGATGACTGGCACAAAGTGAAAGTGAAAATACCAGTCATGCAGCTAGACAAAAAGTTAACCCTTTGTGACTGAACAGCTCAATATTTTTAATAAAGACCAATTGAAAATATGATTTTTAGCCAAAAAATAAGTTAAATGCAATTATAAAAAAAAAATTGACTCCAAAGGTGTACATAGCCTTTAAGGCTATGTTCATGCCAGGTTTTTGCATCCTATTGAAAGATGCATCTTTTTTATAATTATTATTTTTTTTAATTTCACTTTAAATGGGTTGAAACAGGTCGGCTATCCTTATCGCGATTTGACTTCTGTTTTTACAGAAAAAGGAACCATCAACAGGATGCAAAAAACGTGAATAGGGCCTAACTTTTCTGCAGCCATCCATTTTTTTTAATTTTTTTTTTTCATTCAGGAAGTGTTTTTATATTTCCTTTGTCCCAATAAAACATATGCCTGAGTCTACAACTGTATCATGTTGGTGAGTTAATGAGCTGTGTAGAAAGACGAGAGGCTGAATTTTGAGGTTATGAAGTGACGCGCCTGTTAAAAAGGGATCTCTGGAGTGGATAAATGTATCGTTTAGTCTGTTTGCCCAAAAATGGAAGCTGTTTAGGTAAGATGTTAGCTATTATCAAGGCAGAAGAGACAATGGTTGGTAGGAGCGTGCCAGGATTGTCAGATTACGTCTTTGAGTCATAACACAGGAAACAATCAATGATTTGCCATTTTTTTTGGCCAAAGTTGCGGTGAAAAAAATGGAAATGATGTAACGGTAAATGCAGTTAAGCTTTAGAACATTATCTAAACAAACAGCTTCTTCCTAAAGATGTTAATTGTGCGCAGTAGTCCAGGAAGGATATTTACAGCTTATGTATTCGGACAGATTACGTCTGAGGTCTGTGAACCATACACATCAATGGCAATATATCAAGTCAAATTACACTTCATCAGCCAAATGGAAGAATGTGTGGCAGCGGATGCCAAGAAAGCCACACAATCAGAACCTTGCAAAGCTGGTACATGGTCTGAATTATAGCCATCCTCACACGAAATATCGCTTCTCGTATCACTAAGCTGTGAAAATTCTTAGAGAATATGTGACATGACGTTATATCTTAACCTGGACCGTCCGGGGCGTATGGTTGCTTTTTACTGGATTTAGGCTATTTTTTTCAGTCGGTCTTTATTAAACATGTTCAGTTTTTTTGATGCAGGGGTTAAATATCAATCTGTTTGCAGAGTATCACTTCTCAGTCCCTTCAGCTGATGGCTCCTCTGAAGCCTCATCTCTGATCTCCTGACCTCATAAATACTCATTATATCTAAATTCTTTTCAAACTGATAAGAATATAGCTTAAATGAGTGTTTATGATACTTTGCAGACAGACTGATTTTTAACCCCTGTATCTCAAAAACAGTTGGCAATGTTTAATATAGACCAATTGAAAACATTATAGCCCTAAATGAGTGAAATGCAGTCATAAAAGCAATTACCCAAAAGGTGTTCATAGCTTTTAACTCTGCAGGGACATTCCTGAGTGCCACGGCCTCCTCGTATCTTACCAAGCACAACGCCGTCCATTGGATACCTTGCTATTGCAGCTCAGCTGCATTCACTTTAATGGGACTGAGCTGCACCTAAGCCATGTGACCGATGAACGTGACAAAACGGACTTGACGAACACAGCTCATCGGTGGATGTGTCTGGAGTTAGATCTCTTGACTTGAATGGCACTGAGGTGCGAAACCAAGTATAGTCACTGTACAGTACGGAGCTGTGGTTGGTAAGCTGAGAGAATGTCACAGTAGAACAGCTGATCAGCTGGGGTCCCAGATGTCAGACCCCCACCAATCAGAAAAACCCTTTTAAGTTTCTTTTTGTACTGAAGTGGTTCCTTAGGAAACCCACAGCTCTTCTTCCATACTAGCACTGACAGTAACAAAACGGAGCAAAGAATGCAGTTTATGCCACTATATTTGCATAAAATGCATATTTTTGTTACTTGCCTTTTTCATTTTGTGGCATTCTGCCTTAAAAAAAAACAAAAAAAAAACCAAGTTTTGATGACGCAATATAATTTTTACCCTACTCTATAGGTGGAAAAAAATGTTTGGAAAAAAATCTACATTCAAAGGTGTTAACACAAAAACGCCACTAAAAGACGCATGCAAAAAACAAAAAATGTTTCATGCCTGTTTGTTGGGAGGGATGGGTAAAAAAAACGCCATACCAAATTTGTGTGTGATGGAAGCCATTAGAGAGAAAATTTAAAGCCATCTTCCCAGATTTTAGGTCATTAGTATCTGATCAGTGGGGCCCCCTCTGATTAGCTGTTTGAGAAGGCAGCAGCGTTCACTGCTTTTTCAGTGACGACGTGTTTATTGGTCACGTGGCCTAGGAGCAGCTCAGCCCCATAGAAGTGAATAGGGTTCAGCTGCAGTACCAAGCTGCGAGAAGGCCACGGCGCTCACAAGAGTGTAGGTGATCGTGGGGGTCCCTGGTGTCAGACCCCCCCCAATCAGATACTGATGACCAATCTAGAGGGTAGGTTTTCAGTGTCAAAAGTCCTGGAAAACCCCCTTTAACATCCAGGAATATCTCTATGCTTGATTAACAAGAACATAAATCTATTTACATATCCATAAGCGACAGAGGACACGAAAAGCATTAGGTACCATATTTCAGTCCTCTGACCGCCCTCATCCAACAACACAGTAACATTACACTTACTAGCTTGCATGAGAAAATAAAGCCAAAAGCTGTGACACTTTTACACTGACTGCAGTAACTACGATGAAAACCTCAGTCTGGAACACAATGTAATTTATTATCTGACTGTTACATCAAGTTGTCCATGTTCTCAGAGCTATAAACTTTCTCTGTAGCATGACCTCATAACGGAGGAAGCTTTTCATGTATATGGTTACATTATTCCCGCACTTCATACAATACATTACATAATAGTCTTGATTATAGTGTAGTCACATTTGTTTTTGCAGCACTTGAGTACCCTAGACCTGCGCTTGTCAACTGAGGTGACATCACGTTGTCGGTGAGATACACCTGGATAGGCAGTTTTAGCAGAAGTGACTGTATTCTGCACAGGCTTTTTCCTATGTAGCAGTCTCTGGTTTAGAAACATAACCAACTTCTGTTTCAGTTTTAAGATACATTAAGGTAATCTAATATATAAAGCTGAGTGTGTGTGTGTGTCCGCTAAAGGAATCCGCACCGCTGCAGCTACAATCACAAAATTTGGCACACATGTACATCAGGTGTCTGGGAAGGTTTTAGAACAGTTTTCAACTCTCCAGGATGTACTGTTCCTGAGATATTCCCAAAAAATGCATTAGCCAATAGTAGCCTGGTCACATGACCCTTATCAGCCAATAGAAGCTCACAGGCACACATCAGGTTTCTATGACAACCTAGCCAGTTCACTGCTTTAGGTCTGCATTAAAGAGGCAGAGCACTGTGGATGACAATGGTAAAGGGGTATTCCCGGTTACCATAAATATAACTTATGTTTTAGACTAACTCATCATCAATCATTACCTCATATAATGTAAATTTTACATATTTACTGTTCAGTAGTAATAAAAGATGTTTTCTTCCACTGCTACCCACCTTCCTCCTAAATCAGGCATTGACCTGTAATTCCGGCCACCGTCAAAAGAAGGACTTAAAAGCACCACCCCCAGATCCCACTAAGTCACGCCCCCTGACTCAGTCAGGCCACGCCCCTTCCATGCTGCATTTGACCAGGATTAAAAATATTGGTAAAAATCACCTTCTGTCAGCTGCAGGGGTGGGGGGATGGTGACTTTCTCCCTGCAGCTCTTTGCTCAGACTGCACAGTGCTGCTGCTGAGAGTGCTGCTGCTGTGTCCATCCAGGCCCTGCGCATGACAGAGGACAGGGAGTCTGAAAGCCAGACCGTCCAGCCTAAAACAAGACCTCTGGCCACCCTAGGGGCAGGCTGATGTTAGGGTGGCCAGATGTCCGGCTTTAGGCTGGACAGTCCAGTTTTCTGGCTACCTGTTCTCTGTCCGACGCAGTGCCTGGACAGACACAGGGATGTCCACCCTTTCAGTAGCTCACACTCAGACAGCTTCTCCTCCATGTCTTCACGGAGCCGGGGGGGGGGGGGGCGTGGCCTCATGTTTAGTGATGTGTCTTCATGGGAACTGGGGGAGCTGTTTCACGTTTGGGGGAATGGCCGGTGAGGTCTGGCTTTCTGGGGTGAAGACAGTGGCCACTCTAGCTGCTGTGGAGGTCACAGTTAAAGGGGCAGGCTGCTGTAGAGATCACTGTTAAAGGGGCGGGCAGCTGTAGAGATCACTGTTAAAGGGGAGGGCTGCTGTAGAGGTCACTGTTAAAGGGGCGGGCCGCTGTAGAGGTCTCTGTTAAAGGGGCGGGTTGCTGTAGAGGTCGCTGTTAAAGGGGCTGGCTGCTGTAGAGGTCACTGTTAAAGGGGCAGGCACTGTAGAGGTCACTCTCGATATCTTTTAATGACACACACACACACACACACAAACAGTAAAAGAAAAATATTAAATATACCCGGGCGAAGCCGCGTCCTTCAGCTAGTAATAATTAAAACAAAAAAAATGTGTTGAGATCCAGACATGAGTATGTTCTGGTTGATAGGACCAGAAATAGATGGAGTAGCCGTTCCCTAAACTGTTAAAGGGGTTATCCAATATATAGAATAAGTATCATAAAGTATATGAAAAATGTCCTAACACCTAGTACCAGCCCTGGAGATCTCCACACTCATTGCTCTGCTAGATTTATTGCAGGCTGGCGGCTCAGGGGATGTGCCCTTTCTCAGAGGGAGTGTCCTTTGTTGCCAGTCTCTCCCTGTAACTCACAACTTCTATCCGTAGATACAGTTGAATGCTGGAACTGAGCACGTGCGTCCACTTCAGGTGGAAAGAGGAAAAGAACAAACACGTGGTGCTTTACAGATATGCTATATGGAATAACTCAGTGGCTATACTACATTTTTAATTACATGCCATTTTAAAAGTCTTCAGATCCAAGTGTTTGAAAAATGTAGAATATTTCTCACTACTTATAAGGACTCTGTCTCCTCAGACAATTAATGACACCAAGGCTAGTTTCACACTACCATTTACAGATCCGGCAGGCTGTTCCGGTCGCGAACAGTCTGCTGGATCAGTCACTGCCAGAATGTGCTCCAGCCCCATTAACTATAATCTGGCAGACGGGCGCACAGAGGGGATACGAGGGTGAGTAAAGGGATAAATTACTCACCTGAGCCCAGCATGAGGTGTTACCATTAGAGATGAGCGAACATGCTCGAAACGAGCACTGTACCGCTCGGCTCCCCTGCGCTCGCATGTGCGCAGGCAGCCGCTTCCTTCCTCCTGAGGAGGACGGAAGCGGCTGCCTGCACCCATGCGAGCGCAGGGGAGCCGAGCGGTACAGTGCTCGTTTCGAGCACGTTCGCTCATCTCTAGTTACCATTCATGTATTACTGTCAATAATAGTCAATTTAACAGTAATTGGTAAAAGACTGAAGTTATAGAAATTGGGGAGATCAGTAAAGAATCTTACACTGATTTCTGAGAATGCTGGTAAGAACGGATCATTTGATTGTGTAAAATCTATATCTGTTATGGAAGGAGGTGTTTTGAAGTCGAAATATCCACCTGTAATCTCCAGTTGTATACAATGGGACATCATGTTCCTCAGCACCATACAGTGTCATCCCTTACATTTGGGGTCCAAATTCACACTATAAAGCTTCACAGTCTTATCAAAACTAGTGCAAAAAAAATTAATGGAGTAGTTGACCATACCGTAGCAATCAATTCGCTTGTAAGGTCCTTTAAAAAAAAAACAAAAAAAAAAACAACTAACCTCTCCCACCGTTTCATTGCACCAACTTTGATACATCTTCCATAGGGCAGACCAGGAAGGGTTCCGGAGAACCAGGGGTCCAAAGAGGGTGCCCCCCAGGCAGGGAACGCCCCCCTAAGGCCCGCCTACTGCTTCAGGCAGGTGTCAGGGGACCACCTCCAGGGAACAGACTGGGTCATGCCACTCAGAGTAGCCGGGCCAGGGTGCACCAAAGCCCTCAGAGGGTGGCCCGACTTTGGGGCCCTATATCTCCGGAACCATAGGGGCTAGAGACTAGCAAGAGGCAGCATTGGAAAAAGGGGGGGGGGGGGGGGGGGGGCCAGGGCTACAACCTCATACTGCTCATACCAGCTACCTATATCAATTATGCGGGGTTGGGACACCAGGAACCGATGTCGATCAGCTGTTTGTTAGAAGTGACCTTGAGTGCCACAGCCTCTTCCTAGGCCAATGACATCACTGTACATCGGTCACTTGGTCTAGTTACAGCTCAGCCCCGTTCAAGTCAATGGGGCGGAGCTGCAATACCAAGCACTGCCACTATACAATGTATGGTGCTATCCTTCGAAATCTGCCAGAAGCCTGTTCTGAAACAGCTGATAAGCGGGGTGCCGGCACTTGGACCCCCGATGATGTGATAATGATGACCTAACCTGAGTAGGCAGAGCCAGAGGCGCAGTTATCATCTTTTACGCCAATATTGTGGAATAAAAGAACACAAATCTACACCAGTCAGGGGCTGTCGTAGATATCGGTATATGCACATAGACTGCCCGATGCTGCGCCTAAATTATGGCGAGGCCTTCGCTTCATCATAAACTAGGTGCAGCCTCCAGTAGTGTGACTACCTATCATAGACCGGTGTACGCCGCCAACTCATGATAAATCTGCCCCTATGTGTTTGATATAAGTTATGTTGGAGTGTACGTTCCTTTGCTCATTCCATACCTACAGAAAATCTAGAGCCAATAGTTTTATGAAATGCGTTGGGTATTGGGCCTTTGGATTTAAGGAGACATCTTTGTCCATTTTCAGGACACTTTCTGGCTTTGCCAAGTAATAACATTTATTCTAAGACACAGGTCAGTAAATCACAAGCTTGTGTTGTCTGTGTTCTCCATGGACACAAAATAACTTTAATGTATGTATTCATAAATCTCTGGTTTTCCACTGACTGAGGGTCGGCAGATAAACAGAGACCAAACAGGCCCATTGAAGTCTATAGGTCCATGTTCAGTCTGGTTTTACTTACCATTGTTAGGAGATGCTCCAGAAATCCCTTCTACAGCTGGAATACAGATGACACATGGAGGGAAAAAATGGGCCAAAGGATGTCTTGTCACATACACCATCACTACTTTCACACTAGCGTTTTTGCTGGATCTGGCAGGGTTTAGCAAAAAAGCTTTCATTACTGATATTACAACCATCTGCATTTGTTATGAACGGGTCCGGTTGTATTATCTTTAATATAGCCAAGACGGATCCGTCATGAACTACACTGAAAGTCAATGGGAGACGGATCCGTTTTCTATTGAGTCTTGCTCCGCATCTCATGACGGAAAGAAAATCGCAGCATGCTGCTCTCCGGTGTGAGAACGGAAGGGAATGCATTTTGGAGCACTCCGTTCTGTTCAGTTCCGTTTTGTCCCCATTGACAATGAATGGGGACAAAACGGAAGCATTTTTTTCCAGTATTGAGATCCTATGACAGATCACTATACTGGAAAATAGAAACGCTAGTGTGAAACCCTCACAGGAATGTCTGAAAAAACTTTTACAGTTTAGTTGTTCCGTGAAGAAACTGCAAATTATTAACCTGCATCACAGTATTTTATATAAATGTTGGGGCTGCTGCTTCCTAGTCAATATTGTTGTGCCTGCAAGGAATGCCAAGAAAAATAATGAGACGATGGAGATACCAGTGTTAGGGCACTCAGAGCAAAAAGACTAGTGTCTTATCTTTTATGTGGACGTAAAAAATACCTAAATGAACACAAATTCATACATTGTGATCCAGCAGAACCGGAGATTCCTATTCAGATCAGTCATGGGCTTCATATTGTAATGTGTTTATTTAGGAAGTCCTTACAGGACGTATTACATGTTTGTAAATGTAATCTGAACTAGAAATTGTATGTGAACTGAAGGCTTGATGGCTCTGTAAATAAAATTTCCTCTTCTTTTATTGCGGATGTGCCTGGATTTTCATCTGTTTTGCCATATCCTGAATATTCCTGCCATCTCTCAATGATCTTTCCACACTAAACATTCTCTGTTACTGGATACTTTCCTCCCTGCCTCATCCCCATGAAGATGCAGACTGAATACACACAGATGACTAAGAAGAGTTTGGGATCAATTTACCAACCTGACAATCACATTTTATTGTTTGTAAAAGATACAGAGCTCTGGAAACTACCGATGTTTGGTGGGAATAGTCGCCGTCTGCAATAGAGTCAAATATAAATTGTCTACCACAGATTAACCCCTCAACATACCATGGTCTAATCTTCTAGCTCTGGCCTGGTAGGGATTAGGGTGCACATTTATGAAGACTGGCGTTTTAGTCACCGGTCTTAATAAAGCCCTTAGCTGGTTATGAAGAGGCACAGGTCTCTCCATAACTTTGGCGCATCCAGCGCCAGTCTAAATGTAAGACAGCTTCCTAACTGTCTTACATTTAGACCCTTTTCTAAGCTTGAAACAGGCATAGAAAATGGTGAGACCCACTCCATACCAACTTATTAAGGCGTGAGTAGGGCAAAGTCACAGATTGCGGTGCAACTAACTGCCATCTGTGCCTGAAATACGCCTAATATAGGCGTATTTCTGTATAATAAATGACCCCCTAGATGTTTGTTGTATTGTAATCTATACTAGAGAGAACAGAACTAGTAGAAGTGATTCTCAGGGAAAGTGTATAATGGCCCAGTTCCCAGTATGTGCCCAGAGCAGAAATAAAAAGGAGAAAGTGAGGTGCAGGGTTGCAAGTAGATGCAGGGAGCTGAACATCAACAGTAGATGACATGGACAGACGCTTGATTGGACTACCTGGAAGAGTGGTGCGAGAGTAGAAATAGATGCTCATGCTATGAAAAAATTAAATGGCAACCCAGGAGGTAGACACCTGAAGATGACCTGTCACTGAAAGACGAACTGGGAGGGGGGTGGGGGGGGGTGGATCAATTGATAGAGGCAACTGATGCTGCAATAGACAGGTCCTCTTTTAAATAAAGTTAGAGTTCTAATGCTGAAGGTGTTGTGTCCTGCAGTGTATCATATCACAACTGTATGCTCTGCTGCAGTACAACTCAAAAAGGTATCCCTGTGTTCAAGTTGAAAGTTTTGCAATTGATCTGGAAGATCTTTTTTTTCTACAAATATATTTGTTTCAAAATGTCTTCATGGACGTGACACCACCCGTAGCTTTTATAACTAGCTTTGAGTGAATATTGCATGAAGTAAATCTACTGCAGTGCTTGAAAGTGGATTACTGATTGCTTGTAGAGAGGATTCTCATGGCAAAAACTTTTTGACATTTCTTCCATTTACTTAAAATATATAACTTATTGATATGTATCTATCAGATAACAACCCTGATAAACTAACTGGAGATGCAAACCTACTAGGTTGCCTGTGCTCTGCTGGGGACAGCATCATTTGGGCCGGGTTGACATCTTAGTTGTGAACGCCAGCACTGTAAACCACTCACTGTATCTGGTGTACTTGCCGGCTTTCAGCCGGACAAAAAATGCTCCGGCCAAAAGTCAACATATTTCCTGGAAAGCGTCCGGATTACCGCCGGAGCCTATTACAGTGAACGGGGATACAGCAGTGCACTACGCTATCTGGCTATGCCGGATATAGTGAACTGCGGCAGTCTGTTCCTTAGCCGGAACAGACTGCTGGAGTTCACAGCACAGAAGTGATCCCAGAGGACAGATACTAAGGCCCATTCTTGCCCATTCTTCCTTGCAAAACAGCTCGAGCTCTTTGAGGTTGGATGGGGAGCGTTTGTGAACAGCAGTTTTCAGCTCTTTCCACATATTCTCAATTGGATTCAGGTCTGGACTTTGACTTGGCCATTCTAAGACCTGGATACGTTTATTTTTGAACCATTCCATTGTAGATTTTGCTTTAAGTTTGGGATCATTGTCTTGTTGGAAGATAAATCTCCGTCCTAGTCTCAGGTCTTTTGCAGACTCCAACAGGTTTTCATCCAGAATGGTCCTGTGTTTGGCTCCATCCATCTTCCCATCAATTTTAACCATCTTCCCTGTCCCTGCTGATGAAAAGCAGGCCCAAACCATGATGCTGCCACCACCATGTTTGACAGTGGGGATGGTGTGTTCAGGGTGATGAGCTGTGTTGCTTTTACACCAAACATATCCTTTTGCATTGTTTCCAAAAAGTTGGATTTTGGTTTCATCTGACCAGAGCACCTTCTTCCACATGTTTGGTGTGTCTCACAGGTGGCTTGTGGCAAACTGTAAACCAGACTTTTTATGGATATCTTTGAGAAATGGCTTTCTTCTTGCCACTCTTCCATAAAGACCAGATTTGTGAAGTGTTCGACTGATTGTTGTCCTATGGACAGACTCTCCCACCTCAGCTGTAGATCTCTGCAGTTCATCCAGAGTGATCATGGGCCTCTTGGCTGCATCTCTGATCAGTCTTCTCCTTGTTTGAGATGAAAGTTTAGAGGGACGTCCGGGTCTTGGTAGATTTGCAGTGGTCTGATACTCCTTCCATTTCAATATGACGCTTGCACAGTGCTCCTTGGGATATTTAAAGCTTGGGAAATCTTTTGGTATCCAAATCTGGCTTTAAACTTCTCCACAACAGTATCACGGACCTGCCTGGTGTGTTCCTTGGTCTTCATGATGCAGAACCCTGAGGCCTCGTTCACACTTCAGTGTTTGGTCAGTGATTTCCATCAGTGATTTGTGAGCCAAAACCAGAAGTGAAGCCAACACAGAGATAAGGTATAATGGAAAGATCTGCACCTGTTCTGTGGTTTTGGCCAGCACCTGGATTTGGCTCACAAATCACTGATGGAAATCACTGACGAAACACTGAAATGTGAACGAGGCCTGTGACTATCACAGAGCAGGTGCATTTATATGGAGACTTGATTACACACAGGTGGATTCTATTTATCTTCATCAGTCATTTAGGACAACATTGGATCATTCAGAGATCCTCAATGAACTTCTGGAGTGAGTTTTCTGAACTGAAAGTAAATGGGCCGAATAATTTTGCACGCCCCACTTTTCAGTTTTATTATTACAAAAAAAGTTTAAATGATCCAATAAATTTCGTTGCATTTCACAATTGTGACCCACTTGTTGTTGATTCTTCACCAAAAATTTTAACTGTTATATCTTTTTGTTTGAAGCCTGAAATGTGGCAAAAGGTTGAAAAGTTCCAGGGGGCCGAATACTTTCGCAAGGCACTGTATGTATGGTGTAGTACTTATGAGCAGGGAAGCAAAGCAAACCTTGTGTCCCCCACTAATAACTCATTCAGACGATCATATCCATTTTTACGGTCTGCAGTTCTGCAAAACACAGATACTGGCCATGTGCATTCCGCATTTTGTGCCAGCCATATGATAGAAATGCCTATTTTTGTCTGCAATTGTGGGCAAGAATAAGATATGTTCTTTTTTTGCGGGGTCACGGAATGGATGTGCGGATGCGGACAGAGCACGGTGTGCTGTCCAGCCCCATTGAAATGAATGAGTCCGCATCCGTTCTGCAAAATTGCAGAACAGATGCAGGCACAAATATACAGTCATGTGAATGGGCCCTAACTGACGGCTTTCCTCATATGAACCTGTATGTTGGGTCAGTCAAGCCTATGGATATGTTCCAGTGGAACGCTTCTTGTGCATATGCCATAAACCGTGATGTGAACAAAGCCTCACTAGATTAAAAAAAGCCAAGGCCAGACAACTGCCTGCTGTAGACTAGGAAGCCTTCGGTGAAGGCAGATCATCCAGGAAGTTCAGCAATACTATGACTCCCACTCACTGCAGCTGCTGATGCCTCTCACAGTCTGCCAAGTCTTCACCTACTTTCCTCCACTCAAAGGGAGTCTTTCACCTGTTTTTCAACTATATAATTGACAGCAGTGCCCCACAGAAGATTGCATACACATTCCAGACATACCTGTGTGCACTTTGTGTCTGTATTCCATGTCCAGAAAAAGCACTTTTATTCTGCTGGAAAACAGCTCCCAAGTGTCCAGCTAAAAGTGAACATAAAAACAGCTTTCTCTCCTGACTGGATTTCTAACAGCTATATCTTCTGATATACTTTACATAATGCTGTGATTTTGGTATCATTTGAAAGCTTGGAATGTCAACTTTCAAAGAAGGCCAGAACCATATCTGCTACCAATCCCAAGATATGAGCAGCTAAAGCAGCCCTCCCCTCTTCAGTCCGGTTTACTTTGGGCAGAGCTGGGTACTTAGGAGCTGTTTTCCTGCAGAATAAAAGTGCTTTTCCTTGACATGTAATACAGACACAAGGTACACACAGGTATGTCTGGGATGTGTCTGCAATCTTCTGTGGGGCAGTGCTCTTAGTTATATTCTTGAAAAACAGGTGAAAGACTCCCTTTAAGGCCTTAGGCCTCTTTTACACCAGCGGCAGCACGGATCTGGCGGGTGAAGGATGCCGCCGAATCCGTGCTGCCGCAGGTGCACGTGTGGGGCCGGAGCAGCGCATACACATATATACACATACACAGACGCAAAAACATGCACAGACACATAAACATACACATACACTTACCTGTTCCAGCAGCTCCCGACCTGTCCCGGCTCTGGACCTGACCAGCGAGAAGGAGGAGGACGGCGCGCCCAAGGGTAAGTTTACCCACAGCGCCACCTGCTGGAGGGAGGGGAAATTGCAGGGAGATGGATCCGTCATGAACTCCATTGAAAGTCAATGGAGGACGGTTCTGTTTACCATTGTGTCACACCAAACGGATCCGTCCCCATTGACTTGCATTGGGGGTCATTCCGGATCCGTCTCGGTGCGGAAGCCCAGACCGGAGAGCAAACCGCAGCATGTTGCGGTTTGCTCACTGGTCTGTATACTGAAGAGAACTGAACGGAATGCATTTAGGAGCATTCCGTTCTCTTCAGTTCAGTTTTGTCCCCATTGACAATGAATGGGGACAAAACTGAAGAGTTTTATTCCGGTATTGAGCCCCCTATGACGGAACTCTATACCGGAATAAAACAACGCTACTGTGAAAGTAGCCTTATGCACATGATTGTATTTTGTATCTGGGTTTTTGCGGATTGCACACGGACTCCTTCATTTTTATGGGTCCACAAAGAAAGTGTCTGTGTGCTGTTCGCATCCGGTTGCCCTTTCCACAAAAAGATAGAACATTTCCTATTCTTGGCAACAAAATGTGGACCACGTACCCATTGAAGTCAATAGGTCCACAAAAAAAAATTGATACAAAAGATGACCTAGATGTCATCCGTGTTTTGCAGACCACAAAATGCATATGGTCGTGTGCATGGTGTCTTGTGATACACTTATTCACATCACCTCTGGAACAATTCCTGAGTTTCATTGCAGGACTTTTGATTCACAGAGCTTACACCATATAAAAAGAGTCCCTATAGAACTGTCACGTATGGTTATTAATGAGTCCAATTTGCTCAGTGAGAATTCCTTAACAATACCATGTATGTCCTAAGGAGGACGTAAGTCATCACGCGAGAAATGTAATGAAGTAAGAGTATTGTATTTTCTGTAAGTACAGGGAGCCAGACCATGACAACGTGCAAGGAAAACTGTACTGCCAAAAAAGTAATTGAAATCCATTTTTCTTCTGAACAAGAAAATATTTTGTTGAATTCTCTGGGAAGCTCCAAGGACTTCTCTCCGATCACTGAAGCATTGCACATTATGTAAAAATGTGCAAAACCTAATTTGTTTCATACACCTGTGGACAAAGATTTGCATCAACATACATATTAATAACCACTTTAGCAACAACAAGGGAAAAGATGAAGCAAGTATTGCATCTCCTAAGGAAAATAAGAATGAAAAAAACTCTATAAAATCCTACATATTACAGAGGTTGTCCAAGATTTGGTAATTCTACGAAATACCTTCATTCAGACAGCAGCTAATTGAAACCTTTCCAGGTCTAATGATCCAAAAACAGCCTAGTAGATCCCTCTGATGCTGTTAGTTTGTGTTATTACCCCTGAGGTTGGGCGGGAGTTTGTGCCTGAAAGGGTATGACCACACGTTTCGTGGGTTACCATTGACAAAAGTAGATATAAGAAACAGTGCAGTTCTCATTATTTAATATGATGCAGCTGTGGAATAAAAGTGCTTTTTCTGGACATGTAATACAGACACAAAGTGCACACAGGTATGTATAGGTGAAGATGAGGTGACAGGCTCCCTTTAAGGCCAGCGTTTTAGACGCCGGTCTTAATAAAACCCTAAATGGGCAGTGGATCTGCTGAAGTTATGAAGAGGCGCAGGACTTTACATAACTTTGGCGCATCCAGTGTCAGTTCTAAATTATATATTTATTATATATGTATGACAGCTTCTGAGTGATCTTTCATCTAGGCCTTTTTCTACGCCTAAAACAGCCATAGAAAATGATGACTGAGATGGGCCTGCTGGCCCGTCCCTTTTGTCTGCCCATGCCACAACCACAATTTTAGACCTGGCGTGAGCGATGCGAACTTGCAGATATTGGTGCAAGTAACAAATTGCGGCAGTATCTGCGCCTGAAATACGACTAATACGACTTATTCGGAGCCTAACCCTAGGGAGTGATGGTATCCAGGTAGGACACCATGACACACACAGAAAACTGTTGGGGCTGCACCACACCACTTGGCATCCCTATAAACCTGGGACACGATCGGCCCTGGGGGGGTGGCACGTTGCATATGCAGAAGGTGTTTTGTCATGAAGAAGTGTGCATAAATGAAGAAAGACGTTCAAGGAGGTTCAAACAAGTGTCAGCCACGAAGAAGAAGCTGGGTGATCTTCCATGTCTAAGACCAAGGCTCATGGGCCCTGGTGCAAGAGTTCAGCTTGGGCCCCCCTTCCCTTAGTGCTCTGTGTGTCTTCTTATGCCGGCCAAGAGTCTTTGGGCCCCCTCAGGCTCCTGGGCCTGGTAGCGACTGCTGCCTCTGCACCCCCTATAGCTAATAACAACATTGAGCGTGCACGCATTAACTGATTCTGGTGGATGGATGCAGGGGCGGCTGAGAACTTAAAGTGCCCCGGTACCACAGTGCAGCATAAAATACTGTCCCAGCAAAACCATATACCACAGTACAGCACAATATACTGTTCAACAAGCTGGCCATCAATAGATGTAACATTCTGTCATCTTCCAATTCCTCCTGACGCATGACAGACATACTTGTCAGGAATTGGGAATAGAGGAGTAATATCTTACAGATGTAGTTACTGGGTGAACTTTTCCTAGAAGAGCAAATGGACATTTGTGAAGGCCCTTTTATGGACCTCAAACTAACAAAAAAAAAGTATCCACCTATAAATGACGATACCCCGATTGATACCTTTGTATCAGTGGTAACTGACAAATTATGGTCTTTGGAGCATAGTAGACATGGGGTGAACAACATCACACAGGTAGATTATTAGGCCCTACAGTCACTAGAGCAGAGTACTTCAATTGTTCTGAAGCCCTTGCATAAAGGAGGGAATATTGTGGTGTTAGAACACAAACAGTACGTGGAGATGTGCCTGAACATACTAGTGGAGGTGACATAGAAACCTACAGGATTGTACCATTAGATCAGACTCACATTTTTAAAAAGCAGCTTTATGACATCCTATCCAAAGCATGTGAGGATAAACTGATCACCAAGTCTGAATTCTCATTTTTGCTGTCTGAATACCCTACTCTAGCGACATTTTACAGTTTACCTAAATTGCATAAGGGGATCAACTCTCTTAAGGGCAGACCAATCGTGTTGGGAGTGGGTAGCCTCATATCATTTTGAGGACATGTGTCACTAGTCTACTCCATTATGCGAGAGACACGATGGATGTGCTCAAAAGGCTCGATGACATACAGTGCAATAAGGGTACACTCCTTGCAAGTCTTGATGTGGAGGCGCTTTACAGCTCCATACCACACCATCTGGGTTGTAGAGCTTTGAATACCTTCATTCAGCAAAGAAGACAGCACTTCTAGTGACATAATGAATTTATAGAGGAGCTGATACAATTCATTTTGGAACACAATGTGTTCCTCTTTCATGGACAAATCTTCCACCAGCCTGGGGGAGTAGCGATGGGTAGCCCTTGTGCCCCAATCTCTACCTGGGCTGGTGAGAGAAAGAATTTGTGTTTTGTGATGCGATGGATCATTGGACATCAATGATTTCATTACATCCGCTACATAGACAATGTGTTCGTTTTGTGGAATAGTAACAAGGGACAGTTTTCAGAGTTTGTATCAGTGCTGAATCAGAACCAACTTAGCCTGTTTCTCACGTCTGAGATCAATGATACACAGATATCATTTCTTGATATTGAGATCACCTTAGACAACATGGGTAAGATTACCACCAATATATATAGGAAGAGTACGGCCACCAACAATCTGCTATGGTGGACACTCTGTGGCCCTGAAACAGGGTATTCCTAAGGGCCAGCCTGCAGAAACTGGTCAGAATTGGTGGATTTTAGGTTAGCAGCCAAAGATCTACAAATGCGATTTTCCAGGCATGGATATCCACACGAGGTATTGAAACAAGCATATCATTGCTCACTGAGCTGAAACCGTGACTAGTTGCTTTGTCCTAAAACTATCAAGCTAGGTGATACAGCCATCCAGTGTCTCTGGATAATAGGTACCTTTGATAAGGAGCACAACGAGGTGAAGTGTAATGCTCTGGCAGAGCACACTTAGTAGTAATAATGCCCCCATAGTGCCTATACTAGTAATCATGTTCCCCATAGCCCCCCAGTAGTTGTAAAGCTCACAATAATACCCCCTAGTAGTAATAATTCTCCTTATAATATGACAGTACAAGAAATACCCCGCCTTAGTGCCCGCAGTTGAGCTAATGTCCCCATAATGTATTCCAGTATAAATACCCCTATATATTGCCCCAGTAAATGCCCCCATAGTGCTCCTCTTCCCCTTCCGCATAGTGCCCCCCATAAAATACCAGAAAAAAGCCCCGTCTTAGTGCCCCCAGCGGATGCCCCTATAGTGCTCCTTTCCCCCTTAATGTGCCAGTATAAAAACCCTTCTTAGTGCCCCCATAATATGCCAGTAAAAACCCCCCATCTTAGTTCCACCACATGCCCCGATAGTTCCCCTCTCCCCCATAGTGCTCCCCATAATGTGCCGGTCAAAAATGACCCATTAGTGTCAGATGCCATAGTGCCCCCTATAATGTGCCAGTAAAAAAATGCCCCTTTAGAGCCACCAGATGCCCCCATAGTGCTCCTCTCCCTCATAGTGCCAATGAATTCCCCTATAGTGCCACCAGATGCCCCATAGTGCCGCTCTCCCCTATAGCGCCTTCCATTATGTGCCAGTAAAAAATGCCCCCTTACTGCCATCAGATGCCATAGTGCCCCCCCATAATGTGCCAATAAAAAAGACCCCTTTATAGCGCCCAGATGCCCCTATTGTGCTCCTCTCGCCCATGGTGCCCTCACATAATGTGCCAATAAGAAATGCCCCCATAGTGCCCCCTAAAATTGGGGCAGTAAGAAATGCCAGATGCCCCCCCCAAAATGGGCCAGAAATAAATTCCCCATAGTACCCCCCAAAATGGGCCAGTAAGAAATGCCCCCATAGTGCCCCCCTAAAAAAAAATTGTGCAGTAAGAAGTGCCAGATGCCCCCATAGGTCCCCCCCCAAAATGGGCCAGTAAGAAATGCCCCCATATTTCCCCCCCAAAAAAAATGGGGCAGTAAGAAATGCCAGATGCCCCTCTAAAATGGGCCAGGAATAAATGCCCCTATAGTGCTTCCCCAAAATGGGCCAGAAATAAATGCCCCCAGATGCCCCCACAGTGCGCCCCTGAATATAACTGCCCAGGTACGAGTTAACACACATGCTTTCTGAGACGTGTTATCGTAACGAAATGCGTTAAGAAAACACCTTCAATTGCTTTTCAATAGCTTTTGTTTCAAGATAACGCGATGAGTTGGTTAGTACTGCATTGAGGAGCAGAACGTGTACAGTATCATCTAAATACTACCTGTAGCAGAATTTCATCACCATATCTGTCAGTGTCTGTGTGCATTGTGGTTGTTAGTTTTTTTTCACACTTAAAGGGGTATTCCCATCTCACAAATGTAGTTTGCATAGATAGATATAGCCATACCAATATTATTACTAATAGAATGTATTTATATAAAATGTACCGTTTAGAAGATTTGTCTATTTGTATATCCATTGTCCCACACACATCAGTCAGGCCGTTGCCCCTGGTTACGACCACCGCGGCCATGTAGTAGTGGTGGCCGGCTTGCTCTTGTTCAATCCCGCTCTGAGGTAACTGCTGTATTGTGAACGCACATTGCATGAACATGCACAGACACATCTTAGGGTTGTAGAATTTTTGTCTGCGTTTCCAAAACGCAGAGACACGGATCCTGTTCCAAGATCAATTCATCTCTATAGAGCAGGATCCGTTTATAAAGTCTGCGTTTTGGGCGGATACTGACCATTGCGTTTTAGACTGGTAGCGTCCAAAACACAGATGTGAGAGTACCCTAAGATGTGTCTCCGCATGCTCATGCAATGTGCATTTACAATACAGCAGTTACCTCACACAAATACAAATAGGAGAATCTTCTAAATGGTACATTATATATAAATACTTTCTATTAGTAAAAATACTGGCATGGCTATATTTAACTATACAAATTACATTTGTGAGATGGGAATACCCCTTTAACTTTCCTGCCAACTTCACCTACACAGAGACAGCCATTTTACAACATCACCTAGA
This sequence comes from Rhinella marina, assembly GCA_900303285.1. NCBI lineage: Eukaryota > Metazoa > Chordata > Amphibia > Anura > Bufonidae > Rhinella > Rhinella marina. Next base: position 438,999 of record ONZH01004367.1, read on the forward strand.
GACAGGTAGCCATGTAAATTCACACAGTCATGTAGTTACTGTAATAACCACAATAAAATAATGAGTCCACCATTAGTTTTGTTATCCTATAGATATGTCCTATGTGCTGTCCCAGCACATGTATATGTAGTACTCCAGACCTGGGGGTACTACTATGAAATCTGCAATTGGTTACTGTTTTAAATGCAATGCGAATGTAATATAATGTAATAAACTTTGTACACCAGCAGATGGGGTACGGTTGGCAATGTTTAGTAACAGCTTGTAGTTTTGAGTGAATTGAGCTTCGGATGCAAGATCCAAAGTCGATTCTCTCAAAACTTCGTTTTAATGCTGTATGGAGACCCAAATCCGTACAGCATTAAAATGTATGGCCTCCGGGGAGGTGAAATTTGTTATTACCAAAGTCAGCATTTTAAAATAGGAATCCGAAGTCGGTACCAAAGTTGACTTCAGAACCAAGTTTTCAAATGCTTTTCAAGTTCTAAAGTCAAAGTCCGAAGTTATTCACCGAAGTCCAGCGAGATTTTGGTGATAACGAATTTCCCTCACCGGAGCCCATACATTTGAATGCTGTACAGAGTTCAAACAAAGTTTTGAGCGAATTAACTTCAGATATATGATCTGAAGCTTGATTCGATCAACACTAGTAACAGGAATGGAGTTATCATTCTTGGCAGGAGTAGGCTGGTCCGACATACTGCCAAAGGTGGAGCTGAGGTAGGGAGAGTTGGAGAGGGGACAGTGAGGAGTGAGGGTGAATGCAATCCATCTACTCCTCCACGTCAGGTGGACCACAGAGGAAGCTCACCTAGGAGGACATAATTGCTCCAGGGAGATTGCAGAATCCTATGCTACAGATGAATTGCAAGCTACAGCATATTAGAGTCATCAGAGTGATCAAGTGACTCAGGGACGGACTGGGAACTTAAAGTGGCCCTGGAAAAAATACTAAAAGTGGCCCCATTTTGTAGTCGGGTACAAATTGATGGAAGCCAGGGCCAGCAATACCATATTGTGGCACATTATACCACCCCAACAGAGCCAAATACCACAGTCTATCACAAAATACTGCCAGCAGCACAAAATACATCCCCAAAAACTTCCACTAGCTGGCTGTAAGTAGGGCTCAGGTGGCCCCCTGGGCATCGGCCCAGCTGGAAATTTCCCTGTAAGGTCTATGGCCAATCCACCCCTGAAGTGACTGCAAAGTGGTGGGTAACGTAAGACACCATCAGGACAGGCATAACTAGAAGCCTGTATCACTCAGTGAAAACCTACAGTCACAGGTGACAGAGTAAAGCCATAGGGAAAGGTATCCAGAGAGAGACAGTGTCAGCTAGCATGTTTCTGAGTGTCATGTTTGGTGCATTGCCAGCCACCATAAACCATCATCTGAGAGGAGAGAAATTTGTACTTGTATGAACTGCTGATGAATGTGCTGCTATCCGTTTTTGCACTCAGGAAGGCGTCCTTTGTTCAAGGATCTTTGCCTGGTTCCTTTCACCATCCCCTTTTTAACTGCATCAGACCCTAGGGAGCGATGGCCTGAGGTAAGACACCATGACAACAACATCTCGTCAGGGCCACTACCACTCCTATCTTCTGCATATATCATTAAAAACTGATGCTTACTGAATGTCAGGGGTAATATGATATGAAGAAACTGATGCTATGTTTTACTTATGCGGTATAGTTGAATAGTGAGGTGGGGCACAGGAACCATGGGTCCCCAGGCCCACCGTTCACTCTCACAGACTACTAGGCCTGAAGCCTATGAGGCAGCGGAGACAGTCGTGAAGCAATGACATAATCGTGATTGCTTGTGCCTGGTCTCAGGCAAATCATGGCAGAATGCAGGTGGCACCATGACTTTGTAACTACCGCCTATGCTGGGACACAGGCTACTCAAGCCACAGACTGGAAGAGGCCTGCTTTGCAGACTGAAGCATGGAGTGGCACTCAGGTGATATTTATTTTTTATTTTTTTTTGTCACTTTTGGGGCAATACAACGGGCCAACTACTATAACTACCTGGGACACTACAGGGGGCATTATAATATAACTACTAGGGGCAATACAAGGTGACACTATAACTTCTGGGGCCACTACAGAGTAATATTATAAGTTCTAGATCAATACAGGGGGCATAATAACTACTGAGGGCACTACAGGGGGCATTATAACTACTGGGGGCACTATAAGGGTGCATTATAACTACTGGCGGCACTACAGGAAGACATTATAAATGCTGGGAGCACTACAGAGGAGCTAATAAATATTTTTGGCACTATAGGTGGGCACCATAACTATTGGGGACACTACAGAGTTACACTATAACTACTGGTGGCACAATGGGGAACATTATAAGTACTAGGGGAATACAGAGGGACATTATAAGTACTAGGAGCACTAAAGGGAGACATTATAAATACTGGGGACACTACAGGGTGACATTATTAGTGCTGTGAAGCATAACTACTGGGGGCAATACAGGGGGACATTATAAATACTGGGAGCACTTCAGGGGACATAATAAATATTGTGGGCACTACAGATGGATGCTATAACTACTGGGGGCACTACAGGGAGACATTTTAGAAACGGGGAAATAACTACTGGAGACACTACAGGGGGGCATTATAAATACTAGGGCAATACAGGGAGACATTGTATGTACTGGGAGCACTAAAGGGTGACAATATAACTACTAGGGGCAATACAGGGGAGCATTATAACTATTTGGGGCACTACAAGGGGGCATTATAACTACAAGGGGCACTACAAGGGGACATTATAAATAGTGGAACACTAAGTAGGACATTATAAATACTGGGTTCACTTCAAGGGGACACTATAACTACTGGGGGCACTACATATTTCTTTTTCACCACACAGTAAGTCGGCCTGTCTGTTTTAAAATGCCAGGGCTGAATTTCAGTCCCAGCTGGCCCTGGTGGGCACCCACACTAGTATGGTCAGTTATGGTCGGAAGTAGTCTTTACATTATTTACATTTTATGTATGTGTCCTAGATCTAGACAAGAGGTGTATATTACAGGCAAAACAGCTCATATCATGCAACTAGGACGGAGAGGTGCCCGTCCTTTCCTGCCTTATGTAAGACTTTCTCACTGTTTGTCACATCTAGCAGCAGATAAATAGCCATATTTCCTTTTGCTTATTAAAATTTAAAAAAAGAGAGAACATGTTCACCTAAAACTCAAACAAATGAGTGTACACGTTTCCATGTCTTCCAGCAGGTGCTAAGAAATTTTTTAAAAAGTCCTTTCACAGTTTCCTGATAGTTCCGCCATGCTTGTAACACTTCCTTTGTACTATTCAAAGCCCCACACAATGTGTCTGCTGAAAGAGAGAGATATTCTATTTTCTTTCATGATGTAACAGTAATGAATTACGCAGTCCATGAAACATTATCTGACACACCATCAAATGCATTGAATAAAATTTGTGAAAATTGGTACTGCATAGTACAGATTTTAGATATTAAAAGCTATATACACTTTCGAAGGCAAATTTTTTTATGATTGCATTTTACTTTTTTTTGTCTAAAAATATTTTTTTTCCCATTGGCCTTTATTAAAAATATTGAGGTGTTTTGTCACAAAGGGTTAACATTTTTTCTAGCTGTGTGACTGGTACTTTCATTTTCACTTTGTGCCTCTAATAAACCTTATCTCTAAACTACTAAGAGGTCAAAAACAGAGAACAGAGCTATAATGAGTATTTATAATGTCAGAGAGCAGCGGTAAGAAGTCTGCTCCTGAGGGAAAAAACAGAAAATCCAAAGGGCGCTTCTAGAGCATGTCAGCTCTGTACAGAAAAAAAGGACGCCATATATTTAATAAAGACCTATTTAAAAAATATTTTTAGCTCAAAATGAGTACAATACAATAATAAAACAAATTGCCTCCAAAGGTGTACATAGCCTTTAATGACCTATCTTGAGAATAGGTCATCAAGATCAGTGGGGGTCCGATATGTGGCACCCCCCCTCCCCCAAACAATCATACCATACAGGTGTTGATACCAGAAACAGCATGTTGGATGGAGCCACAAGCAGATGGCTCTGTCCACTGTGTAGTGACCATATAAGAACTGAACTTAATTTCTGTGTTTACTGTATATTATCATATTTTTAGTTAAGACCCCCACAAATCAGGAAGTCATCATTGTTTCTAGGGAAGAATTTCCCTCAAATATGATATACATACCATAGAGGCAGTCCACCCTTCTGTGAAAAGATAGGCCCAGACTATCCTATTTGTTCTATGACTGATGGGAACCTGTTCAGGACTGTCCTCTCCTGAGGATCTTCATTACTCCAGTGGGGCAGGGTTGCCAACCAGAATTTGTCTTTTTTTCTGGACAACTTATTCCAAAATCATGGACAGCAAACATTTTTTACAGACAAATTGGAAAACCATAGTGAATGCTAAAGATTATAAGTAATACCTGCCTATAGCTCAAAATACTGATAAGAACTCACTACCAGCATTTACCGGGAGCTGTAAAATGATGATAATTACCACCATAATAATCTAGTCAATCTAGTCAAGTACCACCGGCCCAAGAAAAAAATCACGGACACGTCTATTATTTTTTTAAGGACATAGAAAAAAAGTTGCCTCTTTTTTTATATATAAAACTTTATTATTTTAGAAAAAAGCAACACAATTATTCTCCACAATGGTGTAGAGGGGGAAAAATAAACAAACCAAGAAAGACTAATCCTTTTACTCCCCCCAAACCCAGATCCATTTTTCGCCAATATTCCTTTCGGTATATAAAATATTTTCGTATCTCTTCACTTTATTAACCAAATATAACCACTCTTTGAACTTTGAGATCTCTTGTGAAAACCAAACTCGAGTGATAATAAGTCTGGCCAAAAACTATTATTATTTTAACTTATTTTAATCAAAAGCATCTTTCTATCCTTATAACAATTTACATTGGATAAATCACCTAGTATCCAACATTCTACTGAGAACGGAATAAAAACCCTCAATTTTTGGAAAATACAATTATGAATTGATGTCAATTCAATTCAAAAAGTTTATATGAAATGAAAATAAGTGATGAGCACCTTCTAACCTTTGGTTCTTATATATATCAAATATGTATCATATACTGCTCATTGTAACGAATGGATTACTAAATGTAAATTAATCACTGGTTGTGATGTTAAACATAATAGGATCCTATTTCTCCCAGGGAGAAAAGTGGGAGAAATAGGATCCTGTGGACTAATCATATAATTATATAATATATACTGGCTTACATAAGACTTTTACTAACATAAGACCTTCCAATAATCCAAAAATTCAGCGGATATTTTTACAAACTAAGGCACCTAGCATCATTATCACTATCAGCCGTTTGGATTCTCCTAAACCTAACTATTGCGCACGGACAGTTCAAGCAGCGCATGTAGCGATCTTGAGATAGCACACGGAGCCTGAATCAGCAGATACTGAAACACTGTGCCAAAGCGCCGAAGCTGCATACCCTGAATCAGCAGATACTGAAACACTGTGCCAAAGCGCCGAAGCTGCACATACTGACAGCCCAACACAGTACGCGCTGAGTCAGAGCATGCGTCCGATTTGAAACCAGAGCGGGAACCTACGTGGGACGCCACGTGGGACGCCGTTCTTTGCTACCGCACAAGCCAGCAGACAGACGCCGTTCTTTGCTACCTTACAACTACAACCTCCTCCGGAAAACCGCAACAGTCATCTCTGCAGGAGGGTAATGTATGTCTTGTTGAGACTAATACAAACATAAATATTATTTATATGGTATATACAACAAGAACTATTACCATATATAACAATGACTATTGTTTAGGAGAAAATATATCCATACAAAGAGAACCTTTTTAAAGACAATTTACAAAGAGGAGCATATATACATTAAATTGGCAATCGAAGTGACTATATGCATGCATCTAACTCTTATTTTTAACTTTTATTTAATCCTTTATTTTTATCTCTAATTTCAAGCACAGAAAATTATGTATATATATTTGCACCATTTTTGTGTATTTTATTTTTGTGTTTAACATCACAACCAGTGATTAATTTACATTTAGTAATCCATTTGTTACAATGAGCAGTATATGATACATATTTGATATAGATAAGAACCAAAGGTTAGAAGGTGCTCATCACTTATTTTCATTTCATATATATTTTTTGGTTGGCTAAGGCTAGGGCTACACGGCGACAGTTGTCGCGCGTCACCCGTCGCAGCCAGGATGCCTGAGTAGCGGGGATCCCATAGAGATGAATGGGATCGCCGCGGCAGTCACAAGAAATCCAACACGACGGGTGACGTGCGACAACTGTCGCCGTGTAGCCCTAGCCTAAGGGTAGAGCCAGTGATTTGAAGGACTTCTTTAATCTATAGTTTGTTGACGGGTGAGCCACTACTAATTCACTCAATTCAAAAAGTTGCCTCTTTTTACGGACTGTCCAGAAATTTCTGGATGGTTGGCAACCCTGCATTGGGGGCAGATAACTGGACTGGAAAATTCAATGATGAAAAGAGAGTACAGAGAGAACAGTTGCAATAACTCATTACTCTAACTGGAGACCCATTTTGATCTTTGCTATGATCCTTCCTTTTCTCTATGCATGTCTCTATGATTGCCATATTACTACTCCAACTTGGAGGTTTTGCAGAGCTGCAGTTCTCCTGTTTGAGTCACTTTAGTAATCATATGCCACCCATGTAATTAGGGGAAAAAAAATACAAGAAAGGCCAAAGTATAAAGTAAAGCCTGCTCCATCTGGAAATGACCTGAAAAAATCCTGCCACTTTTTGAATGCAGAAGGGAAGCTGGAGTACTGTAACATGTAGGAATAAATAAAACAATCTCCCCATCGTGGAGGAATTTACTACTGCAGCTAAGAACACATTCATAAAACCTTCAGAGCATTAACATAGTAACATAAAGCTATTCATCTGAGACCACGTGCCTGCAGTGCAATAACAAGCCTTTTGTCGGAAATATAAATCGCAGCTAAGCCATGGTGTTTATTTTCAAAGCAACGTCTATTACCTTGACAAATGTTCCTTCTCGGTGACATGATTGCACCAGATGGCTAGAAACTTTATAAGGTTGTGCAAAGGGATCATGGATTGTTCTCTAACAAGACAAGTTCTTTAATTTACTATATGTATAAATGATCAGTGAACATACAGGAAAATTCCTTTAAGCTGGCATCCAATAATCTGAGACAGAGAACCGTATAACCATGTATAATTAATGAAATTACAACCGGAGGGATAGAGCATTTTGTGGCTGTGTAACTAGTCAGCATGGAGGCATCTTGTTTGTTATGCGACCCCTGGCACCCACCTGTCTTGCCTTTGAGTCTTATTCTCAATTAAAAAAATATTGTAATTTAGGAATTCAGAATGTGAAAAATAATTGAAACACTAAATCCGCATAACGTTTGAGAAAATAATTCATTTTTATTTGTGTAATCCAGAAAAGCCCATTTACTAAAATTTCCTGCAAGTAACCCAGGAGTAGAATCTCAGTTGGTTGGACAATTTAAAGTGGTATTCCGGTGAAATAACTTAATTTTTGAAAAACTGCATTAAAGGGAACCTGTCATCTCCGAAACACCCCCTGAACTAGAGTAAGTGTTGTATAGTGTAAGTGATGCTGAATCCGAATATGTACGTTTTATCTTCATACTCACTTCCATTCCGACTCTGTGCTCCCACAAACTTGCCGTAAAATGCACTCACTGGACTCTTCTTTGAGTCCTCTCCATTATGTGAGTGAGCACTGGAGTCCAGTGAGTGCATTTTACTGCTGGTTTGTCAGAGCACAGCGTCAGAATTCAAGTGAGTACAAAGATAAAAATTACGTGTTCGGATTCAGCATCACTTACACTATACAATGCTTACTCTAGTTCAGGGGGTGTTTCGGAGATGACAGGTTCCCTTTAAGGCTGCAAGCTGTGACCCGACCACAACCCATACCTATACATATAACCAGAGTTTCATTTTACCTTGCAATCCATTTGTCTAGCTCCTGTGTATCATGAGAGTATCATGGCTCCTGTTCTTCCCTCACAAAACTTCAAAGACTACAATCCCCACAATCACTAGCTTTCCTGCTGTGAGTGTTGATGTTTACTTATTGGCTGCCTGATATACCAGTCCGGTCACGCCCCCTCTACTCAGTAACCAGCAGAACACTAACATTTAGCTAGAGAATTAATAGCAACACACTGAGCATGCTTGACCTAACAAAGGCTCAGAACTACAGGTCGATGCCATGGTAATTTATGAGGAAACATAGTGGGTAGCAGAGGAAGAAAACTACTTTTATAACTACTGAAAGGTAAATAAATTGACATTATATTAGGTAATTATTGATGATTAGTCTAAAACATAAGTTATGTTTATGGTAACCGGAATACCCCTTTAAAGGGAGTCTGTCACCTCATTTTCACCTATATAACTAACAGCAGTGCCCCAAAGAAGATTGAATACATATCCCAGACATACATGTGTACACTTTGTGCCTTTATTCCATGTCTAGGAAAAGCACTTTTATTCTGCTGGAAAACAGCTCCCAAGTGCCTAGCTGAAAGTGAAACTAAAAACAACTTTCTCTCCTGACTCAATTTCTAACGGCTATATCTTCTGATATACTGAATTTTTCTATCTGCTACCAATCCCAAGATATGAGAAGCAAAAGCAGCCCTCCCTTCTTCAGTCTGGTTTGCAGCAGCAGCAGAGCTGGGCACTTGGGAGCTGTTTTCCTGCAGAATAAAAGTGCTTCTCCTGGACATGTAATACAGACAAAGAGTGCACACAGGTATGTCTGGGATGTGTATACAATCTTTTGTGGGGCACTGCTCTTAGTTATATAGGTGAAAAACAGGTGAAAGAATCCCTTTAAGTTCTGCCTGTTCTGTTCCCAAAACTGTGTAAAAGAGTTTATTTTAAGCAAATCTGCATAAGGTCCACCCTTTTTACTATTTGGGGCTTTCTTGGAAGGACAGGACTGCTGTGAGGTATGAAGTAGTGCCATATTACCAGACATCAGGATGGGTCACACTGCCCCTTTCCTCTGCCCTGTCCCTCTCAGTTTATGACAAAACAAACATTTCTGCAATTCACTTTCACCAGGGATGCCCAACCTGCGGCCTTCCAGCTGTTGCAAAACTACAACTTCCAGCATGCCTGGGCAGCCTACAGCTATTAGGGCATGCTGGGAGTTGTAGTTTTGCAACAGCTGGAGGGCTGCAGGTTGAGCCCCCCTGACTTACACTATAAGTCACAGAACAAATCCTTGTTTATTGAGTCAGACCCTGCAGGTCTTTAATCCCAGTGTAAAATCAGTACATGGACCCCCTACTTCCATGTGCAATTTACTATAGTGGTCTTCATATGCAGACCAGTGCCTGCCCCCTTTCAGTTTACTGCTTATTCAGTAACTGCATTGGGTTTCACTATACATAAATCAGATTAATGTGAGCAGAGACGTTCTTCAGTCAGTTCACATGTGTAATAAAAGTCTGGAATGCTCAGAACAGCTACTTGTTATGCAGTGCACATTTCTTAAAAAAAAAATAAAAAAAAAATTTGTATTTGCAGATTGTTGTACATCTCCTCAGTAGCTGTCTGCAAATAATCTTCTCTTGCTGCCCCCCCTCTGTTTGGCAAATACACGCTGTGAACTGGGTTGCATAATGATGAATTGTCTAATCTTTTACACTCTACAGAGCTGGAATATACTTAAAAACATTAATTTATATAATTTTTAGAGGGGTTGTCTGAAATAATTAAAAATCTCAGACAAGTCCTATAGTAAAAATCATGGAATACTCACTTCTTGCTTCAATGCCAGTGCCATCCTGCTGCTTGTTTAAAAACGACAGCAGAGACAGTTCGGTTCACAGCACATAACTGTTGCAGCCAATCACCATCCCCAGTAGTCCAATGCTGGGGACAGTGACTGGCTACAGCGGTCAAAAGGCGTACAACTGCGTGTCACTGTGCACGTCACAAGCACTGTGACATTCACAATGCAGGTAAATGGAACGTCACTGCTGCAGCCAATCACTGTTCTCACTGTTAGATTGCAGAAGACAGTGATTCTCTGCAACAATCATGTGAGATGTACCAGGATAATTAAGCAATAAATCCCTTGTTGTCATGTTGTGTTCCTTTATTATTCCTGCTAGAGGGTACAAGTGAATTTCTAGCAGTTTGCAATGGGTCCAGATGGGTATTTCCAGTTGGGGTTGTGACACTGGCAGCACTGATTATTTAGTGTTAGACCTTCATTGCTGTCATGGTGACACTGTGCGTCTGCCACTGTCCCGCTATTCAGGATGGGCACAGGCGATGCATCACTCACCTAGATTCTGCCCAGGGCCAGCTACCAAACTCGTGTGTTTCATGCTGCAGGCTATGGCCTGGCTGCTAGGTCTTTTTTTGTTCATTGATCCTCTCCATGCAGTGCTGCAAGGGTTAATTTTCCTTTTGCTCTGTGTGCAGCTGCTTGACTAATGAGATAATCATCTCTCCTATATATGCTGGGCTGTTTTTTCCACTTCTTGCCTAAGCAATCTCTTGGATCCTTCACAGGTCTCACTAGCTTGCTAATCCATTAGTCTGCCTGTGTAGGATTTCTGCCTGTTTCCTGGATTCTGACTCTCTGAGACCTGACCCAAGCCTGTTCCTTGTACTCACCCTGTGCATCCTGCCCTGACCACTGGACTACTTTACAGATTTGCACATACTCCACCTGACCTGACCTCTGCCTATTTCCAGACTATGTGTATTGCCTGATCCCACTGTGTTTTGCACTGGTGCCTCTGACCCCATGGATCAGCAGCCATCCACAACAGGAGTATTCCAAGAGGTAGAGGCCTGGTGGCTCCCTTGCAGCGAAGGCCAGATCCCTGTATAAGAGTTAGTAATTCATTCATGAATGAATAATAAAGGAATGGCACAACAAAGAGTCATAGGAATATAAGTTCCAGAATTCTTATTACATGGGGGTTGTAAGTAGCTACTAAAACAGACATATCAGGAATTGTGACAGGTCCTATTTAACCTTTTACCGGTATCAGTATAATGCAAAAGCCTTTGGACCCAGGGTTGTTTTTTCTCCACAGCTGTGTGAAAGGTCTGAAGGTTTACACAAACTTCCTTGTTTAGGATTAAGATCGAATTGTGATTCTGCTCTTATCCCTACTGTGGTCCTCAGTTATGGCTCTTATTTTGAATCTATGATAATTGTATTGTGTTATGTCTGTTGACAATTTACATAGTGTACTTTTCTGCCATCTAGTGGCCACTGCTATATTTGGCTTATGAAGTTATCTGTGCTGTAATTTCGATGTTATTTATCCTCTTATTTAACTCCTCTTCTCCTGTGAGCTCACATCCTGTATACTTTAGTCTTATCCTGTTTGTCAGACATGCTTCACAAAGCTGGAGAGAGAATGTCCCTTTGATCCCTATCATCATTTTTCCAGGTACATTCAATAAATTAATTAAAGGCATATATGTTGCATATCCCTTTCTGGAATTCTACATGCAACTGGTGTTGCTAGGGGAATGATTATAGTGAGTTAACTATCTTCCATTGCTTGTACAAGAGATTGCCACTCAAACTCAGGTGAATCCCCTGGTAGGACACTGAGCAATGGTGGGCACTTGAGCAAGGGTGGATCTCCAGTCCCCCACCCCCTGTACAAGTAGACTGTACTACACACAGAGAGCCAGCATACTGTACAGCATATCAACCAGCCTATGTGTCCATATAAGAAATGGATAGATTGACTTCTAGGCTTTGATGTAGGCCAGCCAATATCCTCTTTCCCTAGGGGACACACATAATCAGTCATCTTGCAGCACTATGCTGCAGCCTGCCACTGTGTGGGTATGTGTTCAAGGCAAGCGCCCTGGTTCAATGCAAGAGCCAGTTAAGAGGATACTGACTAGGGCTACAGGACAGAACAGACTGAGGCATAGACTACTACTAAAAAAACTTTGCTTGGCGTAGTTTTGGGGATTTGTGAATGGGGGTCAGGTATTTTACTGGTGGGCCCTAGGCACCCCTGTCTAAAACTGTTTACATAAGAGGAAGAATACCTACACACATCATTTTCTGGTCAAATCGTATACCATACCCCTTTCCAGTGTCAGGCCACCTTGTTGTACGCCTAGCAAAAAGTGTCTAAGACCCTTAGTAAATGTGGCACATGGCATGTGCACAAGTATTCTGGTTCAATTTGAGGTAGAATGCTAGTGCATTTTTATTAGTCAATATACCCCATGGACTATAGGGTAGCTAACTCCACTAGGTGGCTCTAAAGAGATAGCTTCTTTCTCATGGAGGATAGCTAATCCTTTGTCCCAGGGAGCATTGCTTGGCTTATTAGACTCACTACGCCTGTTCTTGTGATCTCCATAAATAGAAATACTATTCCCTGAAACCTACATCAAAGGTCCCTCACCTAACCAATCAAGCACTCTCGGTACTGACAAGGAACATGAACCGCTGAATCAGCTATTTGTTGATGGTTCCCCTGTTCTTTTTTTGTAGAAGTCACCTGGTTTGGCTAATATCTTTAGTCAAATTGCAAGGCCTGTTAAAGGGTCTGACATTGACTCTAGGGTAGGTGTCTCCACTAGTGACAGTACAGAGATAGTTTGTCTTAGAGGAGAGCTAATCTGCAACTCTGGATAACTAAATTGTGTATTGATTGGAGTGGGTAGAAAGGACAGATCGGACTTGGGCTGCAAGCCTGGGGGGAGGCCTACATGACTGGGTTTGGAGGGAGTGGGGGAACGTGGCAGGCATGAGGTTAAGGACGGCACTGGGAAGGGAGCAGCTGGTGACAGGGGTGAAGGGGGTTAAAAGGGGGCTGGATGGTGGGAAAGGGGCCATTTTGTGTGGGCACACAGTAACGGGAACAGTACCACCCACCCGCCCTAGTATATTGCTGTGTTCATAGTTGGGGGTGTGGGGGGGTTTGTTTGTATGGTTTGGGGTGCCAAGTAGGTGGTTGTTGCTGGTGGTTGGCCGGGTAATTTTTTTGTCATGGCAGCTTGGGGGGTCCTTGGAGTTGGTGGAATGGTGGCTCTGGAGTGGTAGGGAGGGAGCCAAGAGGGCTCTGGACTCCTCAGGCACTGGAATCCAGGGGTGAGATGGCGGGAATCTGCCTAGGTTGTAGCTCATGTTTGCACTGTTCTGCCTCTTAGCTGGCGGATATCGGCTAAAGGTAATTTAGTTGAGGGGCAGGGCAGATTTCTGCCAGGTTTTGGGGCTCCAAGGACCCTCCCCATAAGGAATGTTGTGGGTAGTGGAGGGGCCTTATGGGAAATAAACCTTTGGGGATGTTATTTGTTATTTATGGTATTCATGTTGTTTTTGTTAATAAAATGGCTGCTGTGGCATACTAAATCCACCTTTGGCTGTAGTGTCTTTCTTAAGGGAGGTTGGGGGTGGTGGTAGCTAGGGGGGGGGGGAGAGCAATTCAACAATACCCTTGTAATGCAATTTGAAATGAGTCCATGTGCATTACAGCCCTAGGTAAAATTACCAAATTTGTAAACTGTTATACAGGTTCAGCATTTTCACTTTAATACTAGAGATGAAGTTTTCCTTTTTTAATATTGGAATGGTTTGGTGGTTGGTTAGTGTTTCTTTATCTTTGATCGTACTGTCAGATCGTACTGTCTCATGGAGTATGCATGGAAGAATGACTTATCCGCTTCACTCCACTATTTCCCCTTGCAGTGGAAGAAACACATTTGCCATTGTTTCTGCTATGAGGCATGATTTAGCATCTCTGGAAACAGATTCATTAAAGCTATAATGTTCGCTAAATTTTGAAAAGTGAGAAAAGTTCAATAAATGGGGACAGGATGTGCTGTCATGTGAAATGGCCCATTTTAACAAGGAGGTGCCATGCTCCAGTTCAGTGACCAGGGTTATGTTATGATTTAATGTGTCTTTCACTTCTGCATCCATGGTTTATTCCACAGCATGTGCCCTAACACATAAATTATTACTAATTTTTGACATGATTATGCCAAGGATCTCAGGCATGATTTTCACTGTGTAAACACAGAATGGTTGGTAAGAAAAAAACATTACAAATACTATGATGATATATTTAATATATACCGTGGGGAAAAAATATTTAGTCAGTCATCAATTGTGCAAGTTCTCCCACTTAAAAAGATGAGAGAGGCCTGTAATTGACATCATAGGTGGACCTCAACTATAAGAGACAAAATGAGAAAACAAATCCAGAAAATCACATTGTCTGATTTTTAAAGAATTTATTTGCAAATTATGGTGGAAAATAAGTATTTGGTCAATAACAAAAGTTCATCTCAATACTTTGTTATATATCCTTTGTTGGCAATGACAGAGGTCAAACGTTTTCTGTAAGTCTTCACAAGGTTAGCACACACTGTTGCTGGCATGTTGGCCCATTCCTCCATGCAGATCTCCTCTAGAGCAGTGATGTTTTGGGGCTGTCGCTAGGCAACACGGACTTTGTGCTTGGGATCATTGTCATGCTGAAAGACCCAGCCACGTTTCATCTTCAATGCCCTTGCTGATGGAAGGAGGTTTGCACTCAAAATCTCACGATACATGGCCCCATTCATTCTTTCATGAACACGGATCAGTTGTCCTGGTCCCTTTGCAGAGAAACAGCCCCAAAGCATGATGTTGCCACCCCCATACTTCACAGTAGGTATGGTGCTCTTTGGATGCAACTCAGCATTCACTCTCCTCCAAACGAGTTGTGTTTCTACCAAACAGTTCTACTTTGGTTTCATCTAACCATATGACATTCCCCCAATACTCTTCTGGAACATCCAAATGCTCTCTAGCAAACTTCAGACGGGCCCGGATATGTACTGGCTTAAGCAGGGGGACACGTCTGGCACTGTAGGATCAGAAATTTTGGGGAAAATGTGCTTCAGATCAAAAATTCAAAATCCACAGTATGGGTATTTGTTAGTCTACATTATTTTTTTTAAATTTTCCACACACATTCCATATCCAAAAATTCTCACCGCAATATGTGACCTTGACGTTAGAGTACGGCCACACGTTTCTATACGTTTCCTGATGCAGTTTGGAAGCCAAAATCAAGAGTGGATCATAAAAGGAAAGACAGTATAAAGGACATATTATGACTTCTCCTCTTTATTGAATTCACTCCTGGCTTTTGGCATCTAAAACTATCAGAAAGCATGACCATTTGGCTATACCTTAACACATTGTTCGGAAAAAAGGAAGTTAGCCCATGTGCATTCTATTTCCGTATGTCTGTTCTGCAAAAAAACAGAACATGTCCTATTATTGTCCCCATTACGGACAAGGATAGAACTATTCCATTCCAGCTGTTACGCTCCACAAAATATGGAATACACACAGACATTATCTGTATTTTTTGCGGATCTGTGTTTTGCAGACCCTAAAATACATACGGTCTGTGCATGAATCTGTGTCCTATATGTTCTAATTTACTTGCAAACTTGCTAAGCAGTATTACACTTGGCAAAAGTTGGCAGGCACTATATTGGGGAGAGCAAGACTTTCTCCAGCAGTGTTCCTACCAGTCTTGCTCTGTGACTCTCTTCCCCAGCAGACAGACTGGCCCCACTCTTCACTTTTTCTGCCCCAACTCTTGGATGCTCCAATCCACACTCTAGCAATCTTTTCTGTGGGTCACCCTGCTTTCTTCCATTTTTCTCATCTTAGAAGCAACTAGAGATCACCTCTCAGCTCAGCCTGTTATTAAAGACTCTGTACACTTCAGAGGCAACTTTTGTTTATGATTGCATTTTACTTATTTTTGGCTAACAATCATAGTTTCAATTGGCCTTTATTAAAAATATTGAAAAAAGGCTTTTCTGTGTGACTGGTACTTTCACTTTGTGCCAATCATCTAATAAACCTTATCTCTAAACTACTAAGAGGTCAAAAACATTTCTTTATCAGAAAGATAAGAACTGAGCTATAATGAGTGTTTATAATGTCAGAGAGCAGAGGTAAGGAGCCCGTCAGCTCCCCAACTGACGGAAAAGAGAGAAAATCCAGAGGCTGCTACTAGAGCATATCAGCTATATACAGAAAAAGGACTCCATATTTTTAGTAAAGACCTATTGAAAATGATTTTTAGCTCAAAATGAGTACAATGCAATATATATTTTTTTATGCTCCCAAAAGTGTACATAGCCTTTAACAGACTCCCACTACGGCTCTACATCTGATGTATTTCCAGCCTCTCCTAGTAAAAGGCTCAACACATTTTGTCACCTTTATATGTTGCCTGAGCCATACATATTGTCACCTTAATATTTAGCCTGAGCCATGCAATCTCTGTGTCAACCACTACCCAAGCAGAGACGCTGAAGTGCAACAGAACAACCCAGATAAAGAGTATGTAACATGTACCGTATATGCCGGCGTATAAGACGACTGGGCGTATAAGACGACCCCCAACTTCTGCCCTAAAAATATAGAATTTGGTATATACTCACTGTATAAGACTACCCCTCTCCCAAATGAAAAAAAGTCTGCTTTGATTTCAACATGTTAATTTTAATTCAAATGCATATGACATGCAGGTACTGTATATAGCAGCAAAACTGTCACTTATAAACATAAGGTTGTTTCAAACATGTACGGTAAAGCTAAAACTTTGCAAAACAAACAAGAGAGCAAGTGCCTGGTGATCATAACTGTAAGCTGCGATATTGTAACAGGTCTTGCTGGCATGACAGTTTCCCTTTAAAAGCCTTCAAAATCCTCCTGAGAATATAGAGAATAGTATGCTACTTCAGTATGCTAAGAGCAGGGCTCTCTACGCGCTGACGAGGAAAAAAAAAACACCTCACACAGTGCGGCCCCCGTATATCCGGCGTATAAGACGACCCCCCACTGTAGCCATTATTTTAAGGGGTTAAAAAGTAGTCTTATACGCCAGTATATACTGTACTTAGTAGCAAAATATGCCCGTTCCACACCTTCCAAAGGCACCATGCTACAAATTAGCCAAACATCTACCCTTCTGTTATTAAAGGTGCCAGTTTTAAGACCCATTTGCAAAAACAGGCATACATACTGTATTAGTGATCGCAAATATAATTAGTGAAGGTACTGTAACTAGAGATGAGCGAGCACTAAAATGCTCGGGTGCTCGTTATTCGAGACGAACTTTTCCCGATGCTCGGGTGCTCGTTTCAAGTAACGAACCCCATTGAAGTCAATGGGAGACTCGAGCATTTTTGCAGGGGACCAAGGCTCTGCCTAGGGAAGGCTGGGTGAAAACCTGGAAACATCAGAAAATGAAGGAAACACCACGGAAATGGACAGGATGCCTCTGAGGCTGCCTAATCCCACCATTACCCCAAATTCTCCTGCAACAGCCTGGTGGTTACTCTCATGGCAATT
Organism: Rhinella marina; assembly: GCA_900303285.1. Taxonomy (NCBI): domain Eukaryota; kingdom Metazoa; phylum Chordata; class Amphibia; order Anura; family Bufonidae; genus Rhinella; species Rhinella marina. The sequence goes on from ONZH01004367.1 coordinate 456,492, forward strand.
GTGCTCACCCAGACCAAGAAAGGCAAGGCACATGCCCATCACATGTTAGGGAACCCAACTAGGTGCAACGAAGGTCCATCACCCATGCCCATGCTGGCACTGCTCTCCTATCCCCGGCCACACGATGCAGGCATAAGCCTGACACAGCATGGCGGTGACACCAACAAGTGACCAAGTTAGATGAGGTAGCAGGTGAGCCACCCAAAAATTTAGCCTGACGCAGCATGACGGTGACAACAGAGTGACCGAGTTAGACTGAGGTAGCAGGAGGTGAAGCACGGATGGTAATTCGAAAGGAGGAGGGGTTGGAGGAAGAGGCATAGTAAGTCTGAGAAACCGTGACCGAGGTAGGCCCCGCAATCCTCCAAGTGGGCAGTACATGAGCAGCCCCAGAGTCAGACTCGGTCAGAGTGACCGAGCTACACGACGGTAGCAGGTAGAGCACATTAAAAATTTAGCGTGGCCCAGTATGTGGACGTTGAGGGCTTGTGCATGTAGGTGGGCTGAACTTTTTTTCTGCTTGCGCTCCAACGTCTGCTGTAATGACAGCTGAACATTGCGCAGGGACACATTGGTGGACAGTGTGGAGGATCATGGAAGGCGAAGGGGTGGTTTTCCGGCGGGAGGCGCTCGTGCCGGGGTCCTGGGCTGGGGGTTGACTCGCAGAGGCAGCGAGTGACACAGGGGAAGGAGCAGTGGTGGGACCCGCAGGAGGGGAACGGACGGCCTTGGTTCCATAGTGTTTAGCACTCGTATACCTGCGCATGCTGGTGGTGGTTAGGCTGGTAGTGGTGGAACCCCCACTTAAAAATTTGGCATCAACTGGTACGACTGTCAACATTGAGCTTGAACTAGTGGGGCATGTGTGGTATCGATTCTTCTCAGTTTAAAATCGTATACGTCCCCTATCTTGGGACCATATATTTCATGGATTTTTCGAACACGGAAAAGGAAAAAGAGCTTGCTCTGGCCAGGGGAGTGTCTTTTCTACTGCAGCTAAGAGGACATGTCCATGCTCTGCCTATGACAGGTCAGGAGCCAATTAAAAGAGGAACCAAAAAAAATCAGTATAATATCTAATACGTCCCCTATCCGGGTAAATTGTTTGGAGAGAGGGCCTGTAGGTGGGGGGCAGGCTGGGGGGAAGGAGGTTGAGCTGGAAGAGCCAGAGGAGTGCCCCCTTGGCTAGCGTGTGTGGTGGTGACAACAGCCGGATGGAGTTCGAATGACGACGCAGGACCCCAACTTAAAAATTTAGCATCAACCGGTACGGTTGTCAACTATGAAATTGATCAAGTGGGGCATGTGTTGTATGTATTCTTCTCAGTTTAATACCGTATATGGCAACTATCCGGAAAAATAGTTTGGAGAGAGAGAAAGAGAGGAAAAAGATGTATTTTTAAAAGTGACGTTCAGTATAGATCAGTTAAAGAGAAAGGATTTTATGAAATTGATTTGTATCACAGAGAGCAAAAGAAGCTATTTTTTTACGTGATGTGCAGTATAGATCACTTGGAGATAAAAAGGGGAATGTGCAGACTTGGGCTGCTATAGTGCAACAGAGTGAGCGAGTGACACTGCGGTAGCAGGCGAACCACATAAACATTTTTCGTGGCCCTGTATGGCGGCGGTGACAACAGAGTGACTGAGTTAGTATGCGGTAGCTGGTGAAGCACCCAAAAATTTAGCCTGACACAGCATGGCGGTTACACCACCAATGACTTTGTCTGACTGAGAATGCAGTGAAATGGCTTTTGTTGAGCCTCCAAAAATTTTTTTCTTTTCGGAGTACATAAAGTCTACCCTCAGCAAAAAAAATTTTTTTTTAAATGTCGGTACTTGCGCCTCCTGAAAAATTGTTTTGGACTGTCTGTAGTTGACACTGCGGAAAAATTGTTTGGAGTGAGGGCCTGTAGGGGGCCCTCCGGAAAAATTGTTTAGAGAGGGGGCCTGTAGGTGGACCTCCGGAAAAATTGTTTGGAGAGAGGGCCTGTAGGGGGCCCTCCGGAAAAATTGTTTGGAGAGAGGACCTGTAGGGGGCCCTCCGGAAAAATTGTTTAGAGAGAAGGCCTGTAGGTAGACCTCCAGAAAAATTATTTAGAGAGAGGGCCTATAGGTGGACCTCCGGAAAAATTGTTTGAAGAGAGGGCCTTTTGGGGGCCCTCCTGAAAAATTGTGGTAAAAGAGTGCCAGTTGGACCTCTAAAAAATTGCGTTTTTTGGGTCAGCGTTAGACAAAGACGACAAGGAGGAGGAGGAGTAGGAGGAGTAGAGAAGAGGAATCGGATACATAAG
>ONZH01004368.1:0-40948 GCA_900303285.1 Rhinella marina
CAAAGAAGTAAATTGTTTGGAGAGAGGGCCTGTAGGTGGGGGTGGCAGGCTGGGGGGAAGGAGGTTTCGCTGGACGAGCCAGAGGAGTGCCCCCTGGGCTAGTGTGTGTGGTGGTGACAACAGCCGGGTGTAGTTAGAATGACGACGCAGGACGCCAACTTAAAAATTTATCATCAACCGGTACAGTCGTAAATTATGAGATTGATCAAGTGTGGTATGTCTTCTATGTATACTACTCAGTTTAATACCGTATATGGCAGCTATTCGGAAAAATAGTTTGTAGAGAGAGAGAGAGAAAGATAGGACAAAGAAGTAAATTGTTTGGAGAGAGGGCCTGTAGGTGGGGTGGCAGGCTGGGGGGAAGGAGGTTTCGCTGGAAGAGCCAGAGGAGTGCCCCCTGGGCTAGCGTGTGTGGTGGTGATAACAGCCGGATGTAGTTAGAATGACGACGCAGGACTCCAAATTAAAAATTTTGCATCAACCGGTACAATTGTCAATTATGAGCTCCATCAAGTGTGGCATGATTTTTAAATGGATATTGCATGTGGTCACGTACTCCCTGGAACCCCATAGTCACCCCTTCCCTGATGTGCTAGCCCAGAACATTCTCTGCCCCAATTCGCAAGATCTTTTGCTGTTTCCGTGTGCTGACAGTGGGGATTTACCAGTGTTGTCTGAGGAGGTGGTGGACAATGGCGAGACACAGGTGTCAAAGGGTGAGGTAGTTGTATGGGAAGCAAGTTACAGTGGGGACTCCTTGGGGGGGGATTTCTCAGGATGGGACAGATTCAACTTGGGTGGATCAGGCACAGGAACAGATGAATTTTTTGGGGGGTTTATTTAACTTTTATTTAGCAAAAATAACTACAGAGATATTTATTCGTTATCTTCTCTGCGCAGTCTGGCTTAGGGGTTCGTCACTTTGATGGCGAGCTGTGCCGCTCTCTCCACAATGGTCTGTAGGTTCCTAGATGGAGACTTTGTCGGCGATTTCAGTACAGAAGGACTTGTTGCTCATCAACAGAACCTCGACCTCCTTGACATTGTGGACAAGGAATTTGCGGGTGGACCAGGAATTTGGGAACCCTGTGGGCAGCATGTGTTTGGTCTTCTACTTGCTACCGTATCCAATGTTGGGCAATATAGATTCGCAAGTAATATTATTTTTCACACCTATCCCAAAAATAAAAATGTATGCAGTTTGCACAAATAAAACTGGAAACTGGAATAGGAGAGAGGGCCTGTAGGTGGACCTCCGGAAAAATTGTTTGGAGAGAGGGCCTGTAGGTGGAACTCCGGAAAAATTGTTTGGAGAGAGGGCCTGTAGGTGGACCTCCGGAAAAATTGTTTGGACAGAGGGCCTGTAGGTGGAACTCCGGAAAAATTGTTTGGAGAGAGGGCCTGTAGGTGGACCGCCGGAAAAATTGTTTGAAGAGAGGGCCTGTAGGTGGACCTCCGGAAAAATTGTTTGAAGAGAGGGCCTGTAGGTGGACCTCCGGAAAAATTGTTTGCAGAGAGGGCCTGTAGGTGGACCTCCGGAAAAAATGTTTGAAGAGAGGGCCTGTAGGTGGACCTCCGGAAAAATTGTTTGAAGAGAGGGCCTGTAGGTGGACCTCCGGAAAAATTTTTGAAGAGAGGGCCTGTAGGTGGACCTCCGGAAAAATTTTTTGAAGAGAGGGCCTGTAGGTGGACCTCCGGAAAAATTGTTTGAAGAGAAGGCCTGTAGGTGGACCTCCGGAAACATTTTTTGGAGAGAGGGCCTGTAGGTGGACCTCTGGAAAAATTGTTTGAATAGAGGGCCTGTAGGGGGCCCTCCTGAAAAATTGTGCTAAAAGAGTGCCAGTTGGACCTCTAAAAAATGGCGTTTTTTGGGTCAGCGTTAGGCAAAGACGATATGTAGTAGGAGGAGGAGTAGGAGGAGGAGTAGAGAAGAGGAATCGGATACATAAGTTATTTAAATCTTCAGCTGCTTTCCCCCGGAGGAGATTTGAATTCCGGTGAAATCCAGGCTTTGTTCATTTTAATAAGCATCAGCCTATCAGCGCTGTCAGTTGACAGGCGTGTACGCTTATCGGTGATGACGCATGCCGGTGGTGGTTAGGCTAGTAGTGGTGGCACCCCTGCTGATCCTGGTGTGGCACAGGTTGCACACCACAGTCCGTCGGTCATCCTCACTTTCTTTAAAGAACCTCCAGAATTGCGAACATCTAGGCCTCGCCACGGGAGCTTCACTACGTGAAACAGTTGCTGATGATGCACCAGCTCTGGCCCTGCTTCTCCCTCTGGCCACACCACTGCCTCTTACAACCTGTTCTGGTGCAGCACTCGCCTCCGCCTCAGAAGCACTGTCTTCACTCGGCATATCAACGCAGCTTGGGTCAGTCACCTTGTCATCCTCCGATTCCTCAGTCTGCTCCCCCCTCGGAATTCCTCCCCTTACAACAACTTCACCACTGTCTGACAACCGTGTCTCCTCATCGTCCGACACCTCTTTACAAACTTCTTCCACTAACTCAACATTGTCATTATCATCATCATCACCCACAGACTGCGACAGTTGGAACACTTGGGCATCGGGAAAGAGGTCAGCAGCAACCTGAGAAGTGGTTTGTGACTCTGGGAAGGGTCCAGAAAACAGTTCCTGAGAGTATGCCGGATCGCATTCCAAATTTTCCTGGGAGGGGGCAGACTGGGGGGAAGGAGGTTGAGGTGGAGGAGCCAGAGGAGTGCTCCCTTGGGTAACGTGGGTGGATTGCGTGGAAGACTGACTGGCGGGCAAATTACTTGAAGCATTATCTGCAATCCACGAGATCAGCTGTTCGCACTGTTGTGGTTTCAACAGTCCTCTACCACATGTCCCTGTAAGTTGAGACATGAAGCTAGGGAGTGTAGCTCTGCGGCGTTCCACAGCTCCCTCATCAGCAGGTACTGTCTCACCCTGCCCAGGACCACGGCCTCTGCCCCCTGCAGTAATTGACTGCCCACGCCCACGCCCTCGTCCTCGTCCTCGAACTTTAGCCCTGGGGTTCCACATTTTCTGTATATAATTGTATTCTATTAAAAAAATAAAATAAATGGGCCTGGTGTACTGAAACCCACAAACTTGTTCAGTCTGGTTTAATTTTGTGACGTACAGAAAGTGTCACCTGGACAGTATATACGGTTTGGAGTGAGTATGCTGAACTGTGACACACAGAAAGGTTACACGCAGCTGTGTGAAATGGATTTGTATCACTCAGCTAAAACAACAAAAAACTAATTTTTTTCTATATTTTTTTGTATTTTTGTTTTTTTGGGAACGTGACGTGCAGAAACTATCATAGAGCTAACTGACACCCTACTGACGGTAGCTATTTAGACTGCGACCCAGACAAATGTCGCACAGAGATTTTTAGGATCAAGCTATATATACGTGACAGGTAGCAGGTGACTTGGTTGTATTTTGTGACGTACAGAAAGTGTCACCTGGACAGTATATATGGTTTGGAGTATGCTGAACTGTGTCACACAGAAAGGTTACACGCAGCTGTGTGAAATGGATTTGTATCACTCAGCTAAAACAACAAAAAAATATTTTTTTTTCTATTTTTTTTTTTTAAATATTTTTTTCTTTTAGTTTTGTTTTTTTGGGAACGTGACATGCAGAAACTATCGTAGAGCTAACTGACACCCTACTGACGGTAGCTATTTAGACTGCGACCCAGACAAATGTCGCACAGAGATTTTTAGGATCAAGCTATATATACGTGACAGGTAGCAGGTGACTTGGTTGTATTTTGTGACGTACAGAAAGTGTCAACTGGACAGAATATACCGTTTGGAGTGAGTATGCTGAACTGTGTCACACAGAAAGGTTACACGCAGCTGTGTGAAATGGATTTGTATCACTCAGCTAAAACAACAAAAAAAAATAATTTTTTTTCTATATTTTTTTAAATATTTTTTTGTATTTTTGTTTTTTTGGGAACATGACGTGCAGAAACTATCGTAGAGCTAACTGACACCCTACTGACGGTAGCTATTTAGACTGCGACCCAGACAAATGTCGCAGAGATTTTTAGGATCAAGCTATATATACGTGACAGGTAGTAGGTGACTTGGTTGTATTTTGTGACGTACAGAAAGTGTCACCTGGACAGTATATACCGTTTGGAGTGAGTATGCTGAACTGCGTCACACAGAAAGGTTACACGCAGCTGTGTGAAATGGATTTGTATCACTCAGCTAAAACAACAAAAAACTAATTTTTTTTCTATATTTTTTTGTTTTTTTGGGAACATGACGTGCAGAAACTATCGTAGAGCTAACTGACACCCTACTGACGGTAGCTATTTAGACTGCGACCCAGACAAATGTCGCACAGAGACTTTTGGGATGAAGCCATACACGTGACAGGCAGCAAATGACTTGGTTGTATTCGGTGACATACAGAAAGTGTCACCTGGACAGAAAATAGTGAGTGTACTGAACTGTGACACACAGAATGGTTCCACACTGCTGTGTGCAATGGATTTGTATCACTGACATATAACATAAAAAAAAGGGGGTTATATATGGCGATAGCTGCACTACTAGTGCCAACCAGCCAAGTGACAAAAAAAAACAAAAAAATGTCTTCTAGCCCTTAGAAGGGCTGTTGGGTTCTTTGTGGGTGATCCCTGCCTAACAGACAACTAAATGCAGGCCCTAACACTGTCCCTGAAAGGCCGCAGCTCTATCCCTAACGACATCCAGACGGCATCTGAGCCGAGCACCGCGGCCAGTCGGTAGTATATTCCAGGGTCACCTGATCAGGCCAGCCAACCCCTGCTATCGACATGTAAGGGCCCCACGTGATGCTGGGTGGTACGCAGAGTCTCCTGGCTTGTGATTGGCTGTGTTTTTAGGCGCCAAAAAAGCACGACGCGGATGTTGCCATTTTCTCGAGCATGGCGAGATACTCGTCCGAGCAGCGAGCACTTACGAGTACACTAATGCTCGAACGAGCACCAAGCTCGGACGAGTATGCTCGCTCATCTCTAGTGACCGGCCCTTCACAGGGAAGGGGCAGTGGCACAAATGTTTCTGGAATAGGCACAGGTCTCAGTAGAGGAAGGGAACGTGGCATTAGGGGTCACTCAGCAAGGCCACAGCTACCGGTGTCATCTAGTGGTCGTGTGTTGACCACCAACCCAGATGTTCTTGAATGGTTGACTCGGTCATCCACTTCCTCCCAGATGACATCTGAAACCCCCAGCCAAGAGTCGGTGGGTTTGTCAGACACAACCCTTAGTTGGCTTGGGCCTGGAGCACCTCCAGTGCCCTCACCTGTCCTCAACCTACCTCTGTCTTTTTCAGTTCCCTCAGCCAGAGAAGTACTATATGCTATGGGCTCTGCGCCACTATACAGCGAGGACAAACTACTTGACGACAGTCAGCAGTTACTTGGAAGCCAAGAGGTGGGGCAAAAATCCGCTCCTTCCAGTAGGCGGTCAAGTACTGATGAGGAGAGTGTAGTGGGAGGTGATGTTGAGAGCGGTCAGGCTTTGTACACAGAGACAGTTGAGGAGGACATTAGCGACGTGCAAACTGTAGTTGATGATGATGTAGCCGATCGCACTTGGGAGCCGAGTGAAGCAAGGGCTTCATCATCATTATCGTCATCTGCAGATGAGACTGACAGCTTGCTCGTGAGGCAGCGGTGCAGCCAGCAAGTCGGTAGTGTGGGTGGGAGTCTGCGTAGTGGCAGCAGTGCGAGGTCGGGAGCCAAACGGGCACGGGGTTAGACCGCACTCTTCGCAGGTGCTTTCCGGCCTTGAAAAGAGCGGCGCAGCGGCTCAGTCAGGCAGCGGAGGTACTACTCCGTCAGTGCGGAGTGTTCGTGGTAAAATCGCCTACTCAGCGGTGTGTAAGTTTTTTGTTAAGACGCCTGAGGAGGTGAACATGGCTATATGTAGAATCTGTGGTCAGAAAGTGAAGCGTGGCCAGGGTGCTAATGTTGGCACCACAGCCCTGTGCCAACATTTGCAGCGTCACCACAAAGTGGCCTGGGAGAACCGTGGCTCAGATGTGGCGATCCAGTCGGCAGCAGCAACAGCAGCATCACCCAGTGGCACGCATCCCTTTTCAGGCAGTCAAGGCTCCAGCACATCATCTACCGCTCCAGATGCTCCTGCTCCTCCTCCTCTTATTCATCGCCACTCATTACGGCAGCAGTCATTCACCGAGGCGATTGCAAAGAGACAGCAGTATGCATCCAGCCATCCTACAGCGCAGAAGCTGACCGTGCTCCTGTCCAAGTTGCTCATGCTGCAGTCCCTGCCTTTTCAACTGGTGGACTCTGTACCATTCAGAGAACTGATGGCTTGTACCGAGCCGAGGTGGAGAAACCCAAGCCGTCATTTCTTTGCCAAAAAGTCAGTCCCAGCCCTGCACAAATATGTAGAAGAGAAGGTGGCCCAGTCCTTGAGCCTGTCGGTGTCTGCCAAAGTGCACGGCAGCGCGGACATGTGGAGTTGTAACTACGGTCAAGGCCAGTACATGTTCTGTACGGCCCACTGGGTCAATGTGCTTCCTGCCCAGCCACACGAGCAACTTGGACAGGTGACGCCACTTTCTCCTCCTTGTTGTCAAACTGCTGATCCTGCGCTAATGTCCGGCTCCTTCTCCACCACCTCAGCCTCCACTGCAGGGCCAAGTCATAGTGCTACTCCAGCGTACCACATGTGCAGGGCACGGCGATGTCATGCAGTTCTATGCCTGGTTTGCCTGGGTGAACGAAGTCACACAGGGGAGAAACTGCTCCGCGTCATGAAAGAAGAAATCTATTGCTGGCTTTCTCCGCGACAACTAAAAATCGGAACCATGGTGACAGATAACGGAAAGAACATGGTGTTCGCGCTGCACCAAGGAGGGCTGAGCCATGCGCCCTGCGTGGCGCATGTATTTAATCTGGTTGTCAAACGGTTCCTCAAGTTTTATACCCAACTGCAAAACATTCTAAAAATGGCCAGGAAACTTCGCATGCACTTCAGCCATTCCTACACCGCCAAGCACACCCTCCTTGAGCTGCAGCGACAGAATGGCGTCCCCCAACATAGGATGATACCCGTTGATATTCTACCCTCCATATGTTGGACCGACTGTACGAACAGAGAAAGGCCATAAACGATTTCTTAATGATCCAAGCGGACAGGAGTACTCCCCTGTGTAATTTTTATGTCAGCCAGTGGCAGCTCATGCGTGACACCTGCCGCTTGCTCAGGCCCTTTGAGGAGGCCACGTTATTTGTCAGTCGCCAGGACTATGGTATGAACAACGTCATTCCACTGCTTCATGTCCTGGAACAGATGCTGCAAAATCTTTCTGGTCAGGGGACTGGAGACTGGTATTGCCACCCACCTCTCCACTCTGTTACTGACCCAATATGTAGCCTTCTGATGCTGCTGCCACCTCTACAATCAGGTCTCCTCATGCTGCTACTGCTGTCACCTCCAGGCTATGTCTTTATGCCACTCTGTGGCCTGATGATGCTGCTGCCACCTCCACACGCTGTGTCCTAGCTGCTGCTATCTCCAAATTATGTAATTGTGCCACTCTACGGTATGCTACTGCTGCTGCTGCCACCGCCTCCACACACTGTGTCCTAGCTGCCGCTACATCCAAATTATGTAATTGTGCCACTCTGTGACCTACTCATGCTGCTGCCGCCGCCTCCGCACGCTGTGTACTAGCTGCCGCTACCTCCAAATTATGTAACTGTGCCACTCTACGGTATGCTGCTGCTACTGCTGCCTCCACACGCGGTTTCCTAGCTGCCGCTATGTCCAAATTATGTAATTGTGCCACTCTGTGGCCTACTCATGCTGCTGCCGCCGCTTCCACACGCTGTGTCCTATCTGCCGCTACCTCCAAATTATGTAATTGTGCCACTCTGTGGCCTACTCATGCTGCTGCCGCCGCCTCCGCGTGCTGTGTCCTAGCTGCCACTACCTCTTAATTATGTAATTGTGCCACTCTACGGTATGTTGCATGTAAATTTTTATGACTGCTGCTGCCTCTCCCAGGGTATGTCACTGTGCCATTCTGTCTCATTAAAATTAGTACGACTCCTGCTTCCTCTCCCACTCTGTGGCCTTGAAATGTATTTGAATGCTACCTCTTGCAGCTGCTGTTACGGTGCCACTCGGTGGCCTAGCAAATGTATTCAACTGCTGCTGCCTCTTGCAGCTGCTGTTACGGTGTCACTCTGTGGCCTTGAAATTTGTTCCATTGCTGCTGCCTCTTGCAGCTGCTGTTACGGTGCCACTCTGTGGCCTTGAAATTTGTTTGACTACTGCCTCTTGCAGCTGCTGTTACGGTGCCACTCTGTGGCCTTGAAATTTGTTTGACTGCTGCCTCTTGCAGCTGCAGTTACGGTGCCACTCGGTGGCCTAGCAAATGTATTCGACTGCTGCTGCTTCTTGCAGCTGCTTTTACGGTGCCACTCTGTGGCCTTGAAATTTGTTCGACTGCTGCCTCTTGCAGCTGCTGTTACGGTGCCACTTTGTGGCCTTGAAATTTGTTCAACTGCTGCTGCCTCTTGCAGCTGCTGTTATGGTGCCACTCGTTGGCCTAGTAAATTGATTAGAATTTTTTGGACCTTCTGCTCGGCAGCAGCATGTCACTCGTCAATTTTTGGTACGCTCTGTTGTCCTATTCCATTATTCAAAGCTCAAGTACACAGGAAACCCTGTTTGTTTTGAACACTCGAATTTTTAAAAGTAAACGATTCCAGCCCCCGGGACACTCAGCGATGAGCATGAGGGAGGCGAGAGGCAGGGGCTCCCACACATGGTAGCTCAGCTCCCTGCAGACCGCCAGCCTGATCTCAAGATGGAACGCCGAACTTTCTTGGCGTCTTGGATCAATACTGACATTTTGTCACAGTCGAGGCAAAGCTGGAGCCTTCACTGCACCTCCTCTGTCTTACGTTCCTGTCCGCTGGCATAACCAGCCCTGATACTGATAAGAACATATGCTACAGTTGATCTTAACCAAAAGAACGAGAATTTTTTATTACGGTCTGCTCTTCAGGGTATGTCATCATGCCACTCTCCAGCCTGATGCTGCTGTCGCCGCCGACTCCACATGCCGTCTACTAGCTGCCGCTATGTCAATATTAGGTAATTGTGCCACTCTGTGGCCTCCAAATTGTACTACTACTTCCTCTGCTGCTGCCACTTCCAGGGTCTGTCATTCTGCCACTCTGTGGCCTACTCATGCTGCTGCCACCTGGCCACACTGTCGTTGTGCCACTCTATAGTCTGCTGATGCTGCTGCCACTGCCATCTCCACGCTGTCTTGGGGGGCTCTGCTTGTATAAGCGTGTAATAGAACAGGTTTTGTCAAAATGTATGTGGAATCAGTGAATTGGTGTAAAAGGCATGAGCTTTTGGCACTCTAGTAGGATATTGGGCCTCTGCACGATTCTTTATAGCTGGCGCTAACATTGACCTGTAAGGCTGAGTTCAGACTTGAGTTGTTTGATGAGTTTTGGCCCCTTAACTGCCCAAATACATAAAAGTGTACAGCGATTCTAAGAGCGAAGCCTGTTATGTGCGTGTCACACTGGCTCACAGTATTCTTTCACTACCACAGTAGACTCCCTTTAAGTGTTGAACTCGCTGTTCGGCCGAGCATGCCTACGCTCAGCTCCGCTTGGTGTTTAGCCGAACACCGAGTGTACTCGAGCGCAATGCATGCATTCACTGTAATGTTGATTTGTAGCATTGTATGCTAATGCGTACGAATTTGTATGCTAATGCATACGCATTTGGACGCTAATGTGTACGCATTGTGCGCTAATGCGTACAAATTCAGTTAATTAGCATACTTTTATGAGTGAAAGGAATAAAAGAGGAGAAGTCGCGATTCTGACCTTTTTCTATTAACCAGACACTGTCCCCTCTTCCTAGCGGGGGGTGCCTGGTTTAGTCCCATTGACTAACATTATGCTCGAGTGCTCGGCCAGAGCACCCGAGCATACAAGCACAGAGGTGCTCGCTCAACACTACTCCCTATGCGTTTTACTGCAAGGCACAGTGTTCAACACCACTATCCAGGCTCTCTGCAGCCCGGAAGTAGCCGTTTTTTTAACGCGATTCGCAACAAATTTATTCGGATCGAAGCTAATCTTTTCGGAAAATTCGGCGAACCAGCTGAATCGAATTTTTGAAAAATTCGCTCATCTCTAATCACCACCTATAATTAACCTATATACACCATAGAATAGAACATCAATAGAAGTTTTTGGGGTTCAATAATAAATAACAAGCTTTCACACATTCATCATGATTATAGTATCACATTTTTATTAAGCATATATTGCAGACATGATTGGCATACACAAATAAATTAAGATTAATTTATTTGTGTATGCCAATGATCGACCACACAGACCCCAGATCAGACCCCAAATTTACACAGACCCCAGATCAGATGCCAGATTTACACGGAACCCATATCAGATACCAGATTTACACAGAACCCAGATCAGACCCTAAATTTACCCAAATTTAAACAGACCTCATATCAAACCTTAAATTTATAAAGACTCCACATTTATGCAAACCACAGATTAGACTCCAAATTTATTTAGGCCCCTGATCAGACCCAAAATTTACACAGACCCCAGATCATACCTCAAATTTATACAGACCTCAGATCAGACACCAAATTTATAAAGAGCAGAGATCTGTCCCCAAATGTATATAGACCGTATGGCCAGCAACATCACGTTCATCGGTCTCATGGCCGAGGCGCAGCTCAGCCCCAATTAAGTAAATAGGGCTGAGCTGCAATACCAAGCACAGCCGCTTTACAATGTATGGTGCTGTGTTTGGCTAGTTGTGAGAAGGCTGTTGCGCTCACTGAAATACCAGTGCCTTCTCAAAAGCAGATCAGTGGGGACCCGTGTGTTGGACCCCACCCATCAGATACTGATGACCTATCCTTTATATGGCCAAGATGGGAATAACCCTACTATACACCCTAGCAGATGCTCAACTGTTTCTATGACTCCCATGTGACTTTTCATAACTCCAAACTGGTACGGAAATAGTGAGGCATGCTGTGCTATGCTGTTTTTGTAGCTCCCATTCACTGCTATGGGAGTTATGGAAACAGCAGATTGTAGGCTGCTTGGATGGTTCCATTATCCTGGTGGTTATTCCCATCTCGATCATAAAAGGCCAAGATGGGACAACCCCTTTAACTTATATTAATAGAATCAATTTCTCATTGATGTATAACTATTGGCTTGGCTTTCTTTGCTGTTCCTGTTAAGATTCATTATACCTCTGGATGAAGAGAGCATACATATAGTTCACTTTATATAAAAAAAAATCCTTAATAAATTTTTGGATCCATACTGATCCTCTGAGGCATGTACAATTTATAATCATCTTAAGATTTATGAGGGCAATGGGAAAAATTCCAACATTTGATAAGAGGGACATTTTTTCAGTATCAAATATATGTAATTAAAATGTACACTTTATTACACATATAAAATAATAGTATATGATCCATTAAACCAATTAGAATATACTCTGATTGGGGCTCATTCCAAAATGGGAAAGTAATGTGACTACTATCTTTATTAGTTATACTGTTAAATCAGGAGCATGTTTCTGTAGTCCAGCTGTGACCTGAGGGCAAGAAGTCTCTGTTTGCTGTCACCTTCTGACAGTTTCAACTGTTAATTACTTCAATCAAATAGAGCACAAGCACCTCTGTGTCTGCCAGCTGGCAGCTAAACACTAGAGGCTGGCAGCGGGAGAAGATTTAAAACCTGCAACAAAGAATTTCTATGTAAACAGTTTATTGTACCATAGACAAGCACAACAGCAGACCCACATCAGTAATCATTGGTGGACAATGCTTGGATTCTTGACTTGTATGTTATCTAATGTCATCATTCTTCTAGTTGCATATATTACACTATCAGGAATGAAGCTGCTGGAGTATAACCCTCATTCCCAATTATAGCAGGAAGGTTCATCATCACACAATAAGAACTGGAGTTGTATTCAACATCATGTTCAGCTATATATTGAAAAACACATGTCAAATGTTCAATAGTCCAGAAACATGAAGATACAACAGATAAGCTCAGGTCAGTCTTTGTATACACCAGTAAGATATGGTACCAATATGTTTGAAATATTTCACCAATATGTGTTGGAAAGATATTCAGCAGAGTAAATAAGTTTGGTTTACATGTCTTCCTTGAAATTATTGGACATCATAGTGGTTTACGTTTTTGTTTTAAATACTTTCCCAAATCTGTAGCGTTTGATTTTTTCAGTCTAACGCCATAGTGGTAATATGAGACTCTAAAGCATGGAATTGAGCACTGTCTAAACAATCTTTTTTTACTTTTCACACACAAACCAGAGCATGGTGATGTCTGGACCAATGTAAAAATTTCACTAATTAATCTTGTCTGCTAAATCTGGTAGAATAGATAAGTATAAAAGTCGCTTATGTGACTAAACTAGGTGTACTAAAGTATGGACTGTGAAGAATATGATATCTTCTGTCAGAATCGAGTATACACAAGTATGGGAGAGTCAGAAGTAACATCTGTCAGCCGGTGACTTTCCGGTCAACATTTATCTACAGTGCATGGCCAGCCTTTTAGAAGCACTGCTCTAAACAATTCAGGTCCAAATGGTATGATCAGTTTAGCTTAGATAGGGACACTGAAGGAGGCATTTTGAACTCCTTTGAGACTTTTTTTTTTTTAAATTGATTTTGATGTATTTTGGGCTTTGGGCATCTGAACAAAGTTCTGAACTGATTTTTGACCAAATCAAATCTGAACTTTAATTTTGTTATCTATAAGTTTAGGACATTGTTTATTAGAAAAGAGAGGAACTAGAGATTGAGAGATCAGAATTCTGTAGCAGCCATTTCCTGGGAAAAATAGAAGCTGCAGAAGCCAAACAATTTTAATTAAAACACTGACTGCAAAGGTGTCCATAGCCAAAAATTAAAACTTTACTAATAAACATGGACATTTTCTTATGCATAGCTAGTCTGAAAGTTTGCATATGTTTAATAATAATATGCATTTTAGATATGTATGATACTTTCTTTGAGTGATCTGATTTTTGTTGTTTTATAATTAAAGAAATATATTCTTTTTGGATTAGCCTTTACATATACCCTATTAACATAGTAATATAGTTTACTGTATAAGGCTGAAAAAAGACATCTGTCCATCCAGTTTGGCCTGTTATCCTGCAAGTTGATCCAGAGAGAGGCAAAAAAAACCCTGTGAGGTACAAGCCAATTTTCCCACTTTAGGGGAAAAATATTCCTTCCCAACTCCGATCAGGCAATCAGAATAACTCCCTGGAACAATGACCTATCTTATTACACTCCAGAAATACATCCAGGCCCCTCGTGGACTCTTAAGGTATCACACACTGTGGGAGTTTCTAATTATTAAGGCCTGCTTATACATAGCAATTTTTCCAAAAAAAAACAGAATGCCACCTCTGAGTTTTAAGTTGTAAATTTTCTGTGTTCATTATTCGGCATAAATAACATTATACCTTTGTTTTCTGGGTCATTGCAATTAAAGCTATGCCAAATACATGCAGTTTTTTTTAAAAAAAAAGAAAATATTTTAGCATCACCGCAACTCATCCCCTTAACTTGTTCAGCACTAAGACTGGGCCACTGCAAAAAGCCAGCAGCCTAGCCTAATGCTAGATAGTGACAGCAGCAAAAAGGCCTATCACTAACTGGTTAAAGAATCAGATGTGTATAGAAGTGCATAGATATGAATAGATGTGATGTCTGCATGTAAATGCATTCAGTCTCTAAGAGACTATATACAGTATTTAACTCACTTTAAATTGTTCATAACTAGCAGTATAGTTATCAAAAAAATATTAAAAGCCTAAACTTCATTGTATCTAGTAGGGATGAGCGAACTTTTGAAAAGTTCGGTTCGGTTCGCTTCGGCGAACTTTCTTGAAGTTCGGATTCGTACGAACCGAACCTAAAACGAACCTTGCTATAACGGCTGAATAATTGCTTCTACAATAATGGGAGTCAGATAGGGTACAGTTTCGTTTATTTGCAGTTGCTATTACAATGAAAAAAGTGGAAAAAATCCAAGTGACTTCAACAACGGCGACGCAAAATCTACGCATATTTTAGAATCTACACTAATGCGTACGCTAATGCGAACATTCCCGCACAAATAACGAACATACAGTCTAGCGTTGTCAAAGGTACGCTACTTAACTAAATGAATATGTACGCATTAGCGTACGCATGCACTGCGTCCGCAAACATTCCTACACAAGTAACGAACATACAGTCTAGCGTTGTCAAAGGTACGCTACTTAACTGAATATGTACGCATTAGCGTACTCATATACTGCGTCTGCGAACATTCCTACTCAAGTAACGAACATACAGTGTAGCGTTGTTAAAAGTACGCTACTTAATGGAATACGTACGCATTAGCGTACATTCTCAATAAATATGCGTATATTTTGCGTCGCCGTTATTTTAACCAGATTCGTTACGAACTTTGTCAAAATTCGGTTCGGTGACGAACCGAACTTTTGGGAAAGTTCGTAACGAATCTGGTTCGTTACGGTTCGGTTCGCTCATCCCTAGTATCTAGCATAAAGGAAAGGGTCAAATAAGCAGTGTATACTTGAAATCAGTTAGTTTTATTTCTTCTAATGTATCTAATATAGAATGAAATTAAAGTAATAACTGGAATGGGTGGACTACAGTACCCAGAAATAGGGATGAGCGAACCAAACCGTAACGAACCAGATTCGTTACGAACTTTGCCAAAAGTTCGGTTCATCACCGAACCGAACTTTGAGAAAGTTCGTAACGAATCTGGTTAAAATTACAACGGCGACGCAAAACTGTACTTTTTTCACAGAATAGACCAGGATACAAGGGATTATTACTCCTATAATCCCTTGTATCCTGGTTTTCTGTGAAAATCAAGATGTGTGACGTCACCCCACAGCCATAAAAAAGTCCAAAAAAAAGTTTAAAAAAGTTTAAAAAAACTGAGGCTCCATAGTCCAATCCGTTGATTCACCTTGGCCAAGCGTTCTTTCCAAGACTTGAGGGCTGCGCCTTCCTTCCCGAACCAGACTCCGAGGATCTTGATGAAGTCTGGTTTCACGGTAAAGGGGAAGGGGGCAGAAGAAGCCAGTTGCCAGTCCCCGAAGAGCATGGCTTCCGACTTCCCGCAGTTGACTTTGGCCCCTGAAGCTTGTCCGAACTCCTCGCAGGTCTGGACGAGTGCAGTCACCGAACGCCGGTCAGCGCAGAAGACGGTCACGTCGTCCATGTACAGCGAGCACTTGACCTCGAAGTGTCCTGGTGCAGTGATCCCTCTGATCTCTCTATTCTGCCGGATAGACTCCGCGAAGAGTTCTATAACACAAACAAAAAGGAGAGGTGATAGAGGGCAGCCTTGTCTGAACCCGGAGCAAACCGGAAAGGGGTCAGTCTTCCAGCCGTTCACCAACTGGAGCATTTTTTGCTGACGCTTGTTTGTGTGACCTGTATACTTTTCACAAATTGTTTTAGTGGCACAGGGGTTTTGTTCGGTGACGCCCCCCCCCCCTTGAGGATCCAGACCTTAGTATCCCTCTTTAATATGTTTTGCAGACTCGGGAAGTCAGCAAGTCGGGGGGGGCCTTCTGTGAAAAAGAAGTGTGCCATCTGTAAAAAAACAGTTGGCCAGTCACTCTAAGAAATCTCTTTGCCAGAGATGTATAGATAAGGTCATGGCTAAGGAAACGCCGTCTCTGGTTGAGAGTCTTAGAGCAATAATCAAGGATGAAATGAGCTCCGCCATTGACACTAAACTTGCATCTCTGCCATCTATGCCTTCTTCTTCCAAGTCTTATCCGGATCCTCAATTAGAGATGGACTTTGATTTGGATGAAGGAGAAGTGTTCTCTGGTTCTGACTCTGCGTCTTCTGAAAATGAGGCTGGCCGCCCCCTGTGTTCTTTAGAAGATACCGATACTCTTCTCAAAACTATAAGGGCTACTATGAATGTGGAAGAGTCCAAAGAGCCGCATTCTATTCAAGACCTTATGTTTAAGGGTCTTGGTGACTGTAAGAGACTTGTGTTCCCGGTCCATTACAATATAAAAAGAGTAATCGTTGATAAATGGAAGGACCCAGAGAAACGTTCAGGGTATCTAGAATATTTAAGACGACGTATCCCTTTAGTGAATCTGACTCAGCCCTTTGGGATAAGACTCCTAAAGTTGATGCCCCTGTAGCCAGGATTTCTAAAAGATCATCCCTACCATTTGAAGACGTGGGACTATTGAGGGATAGTAAAGACAAGAAATGCGAGTCCATACTTAAGAAATCTTGGGAATCCTGTACCTCTATGCTTCGCCCTAGTATAGCGGCTACTTGTACGGCCAGAACTCTGTCTCTGTGGCTGTCACAATTAGAGGAACATCTGAGTTCAGGCACCCCTAGAGAGGATATCCTTGCCTCCCTTCCAGTATTGAAGCAGGCTTCTAATTTCTTGTCCGACGCCTCTGCGGATTTAGTCAAACTTTCCGCTAGATCTGCCGCTCTCTCTAACTCGGCTCGCCACACAGTATGGTTGAGGTCTTGGTCGGGTGACAATACATCAACAAGAGCCGGTTGTGTGGTATTCCGTGTGAGGGAGATCGTCTTTTTGGTTCCGTCTTAGACGATATCTTAGAAAAGGCATCGAACAGGAAAAAGGGGTTTCCTTCAGAGTCTAGACATTTTTTTACAACCCAGATTCATGGCGATCGTCTAGAGGCAGGGGGAGAGGTTTTCTGCTTGACCCCGATAGAACCCCAAAGCAATCCACCCAATGACGTCAGGGATGCAGTAGGGGGCAGGATAAAGTTTTTCTTTCCCGAATGGGAAAGAATCTCAAAGTCACCCTGGATTCTAGATCTGGTTCTTCAGGGCTACTACCTAGAATTTTCCTCCCCCCCTCCAAATCGGTTCATGATAAACAGGCAGTTAAACCCGACAAAACAAGTTCTTATGGAGTCACAGATTGTGTTACTTCTAGAAAAGGAAGCCATTATTCCAGTACCACCAGGTCAGGAGGGAAAGGGTTACTATTCCCCTCTATTTCTGATAAAAAAGCCAAACGGCTCGTACAGAGCCATTATCAATCTGAAGGGTCTCAACAACTATGTAAAATACAAAAAATTCAAGATGGAGACAGTAAAGTCCACCATAAACCTGCTTTACCGGGACTGTCTTATGATGACCGTAGACTTAGCGGATGCATACTACCACATCCCCATCCACAGGCATCACCAGCAATTTCTCAGGTTTACGGTTTTCCTCAAAGGTCATCTTGTGCATCTTCAGTTTCAAGTCGTACCTTTCGGCCTCTCCTCTGCCCCCAGAGTCTTCATCAAACTCATGGCAGAGGTCTCAAGTCATCTTCAACAGCAGAAAATTTTATTCATTCCCTATTTGGACGACCTCCTGATAGCAGCCCATTCTGCGAATCAACTTCTTCGGGACTTTCAGATAGTAAAAGATACCCTGTTATCCCTGGGGTGGAAGATAAATCTCCAAAAATCAGACTTACCTCCCAGCAACAGGAAAGTTTTTCTGGGAATTCTTCTAGATTCCCACCAGATGAAATCTTTCCTTCCAGACGCAAAAATTCAGAACCTGATAACGAAAATCTCTTTCTTCCATTCTCAGACAGTGATATCAATAAGAGACATAATGGTGATCCTCGGGTTGATGACTTCAACAATCCCGGCTGTCAGGTGGGCTCAACTTCATGGGAGAATTCTGCAGGATTTCCTTTTATCTTCTTGGAACAGAAGCCGATTCTCTCTGGACTTCAAAGTTCGTCTACCCCTCAGAGTGAAGAACTCTCTTTTGTGGTGGCTTCGTCTGGAAAACCTCAACCAAGGAGTGCAGTGGAGGCCATGGCATCAAGTAGTGATAACCACAGACGTAAGCGGGCTAGGATGGGGAGCCCATTGCGAAGACCAGTTAGTCCAGGGGACTTGGAGTCTAGATCAGTCCCTTCTTCCGTCAAATGCAAAAGAGTTACTGGCAGGCACTCTGTCCCTGAAAGCCTTTCTCCCGCTCATTCGAGACAATAACATAAAGATATTGTCGGACAACAAAGCCACAGTGGCTTATGTAAACAAACAGGGTGGCACGAAGAGCAGATGCCTTTGTCAGATCGCTTTTCAGCTGTTTTCTTGGGCTCGGAAGAACATCAATTCAATTACTGTGGTACACTTGAAAGGCGAGGAGAATGTTCTCGCTGACTTTTTAAGCAGAAATCCTCTGAAACCAGGAGAGTGGTCTCTGAACAAACAGGTATTTCTCCAAATATGCGACAGGTGGCAAACCCCGATATTAGATCTCTTCGCCACAAGGACCAACTCCCAGGTCAACCAGTTTTACTCCCTGTCTTACAGGGACCGGCCGGTAAGGGTAGATGCCTTTTCGGGCCATGGCCTCAGGGCCTGTTATACGCATTCCCTCCAATCTCCCTCATTCCAAGGGTTCTAATGAGGGTTCTGGAGGAAAAGTGCCAGCTGATCCTGATTACCCCGTTCTGGCCCAAGAGGACTTGGTTTCCCCTTCTGCTCAGCCTCTCCAGGGGGGATTACTGGAAACTTCCAAAGTTACTGGATCTTCTGATGCAGGATCCAGCCAGACACCCGGGGGTTCATCAATTAAATCTGACGGCATGGAGACTGAGCGTGCCCTCCTGAAGGCTAAAGGACTATCGGAGTCTGTCAATGATACCATGCTGAAAAGCAGAAAACCCATTACATCTAGGATTTATCTCAGAGCCTGGAACGCCTTTCTTAAATTCGTTGGGGATTCTTGGGACCTGTCAGCTCCTCCAGATATAGCTGTTATCCTGGACTTCTTACAAAAGGGTCTTCAGAAGGGCCTGAGGGTTAGTACCCTGAAAGCTCAGGTGGCCGCTCTTAGTGCCTTTCTGGATGTTAAACTTGCTGACCTATCTTTAGTAAAACGCTTTTTTAAGGGAGCACTTAGATTAAAACCTCCTGTCAGGTCCACCATACCCCCCTGGGTTCTTAATATGGTCCTTTCTGTCCTTATGGATTCTCCATTTGAGCCTCTTACTGATATCTCACTGTGATTATTGTCCTTTAAAATGGCTTTTCCTATAGCTATTACCACTGCTAAAAGAGTCGGTGAAATACAGGCATTTTCATGCAAACCTCCCTATCTCTCCATCCTAGATGATAAAATAGTCCTTAATCATGAGCCTTCTTTCTTACCCAAAGTAGTTTCAGGATTTCACTGCCAACAGGAGGTTTCCCTTCCCACTTTTTGTCCTCATCCTAAATCTGATAGGGAAAGGAAATTTCATTATCTAGATGTGAGGAGGGGTGTTTTAGCCTATTTGTCCGCTACAGAGTCTATCAGGAAATCTGACCATTTATTGGTTCAGTTTGCAGGACAAAATAAAGGCCAGGGGGCCTCAAAGTTGACAATCTCCCGCTGGATCAGAAATACAATCTCTATGGCCTATGAAGAGAGAAGTCTTTCCCCTCCTTCGCTTCTAAAGGCTCATTCCACCACGGCTGTGTCTACCTCATGGGCAGAGGGAGCCTCTGCCTCGCTGTCCCAGATCTGTCAGGCTGCTACGTGGTCCAACCCGTCCACCTTTTTTAGACATTATAGACTGGACGTTATCTCTAATAGAGACCTTTCTTTTGGACGGAAAGTATTATCTGCTGTAGTCCCTCCCTGATTCTTTGTTAAATCCTCCTGCTTAGTGCCGTTGGAGAGGCGTTTGGAAAATGGAGAGGCATTTGGAAATGATAATTACTTACTGGTAATTGGATTTTCCATTAGCCTCCACTATGCACTGGCTTTTTTCCCACTCTATGTCTTTAATTACTTTGATTTTGTTGTTATGTGTATCTTGTTATATGAGTATGCCTTCTGCAGTCTAAGAAGGTGAATATAATAAAGATACCTATTCTGCATCCGGAGTTCCTTGTATACTTACTGGAGAAGGTAGGAGGAGGAGGCCCTTTTATTCTGATTCTCCACGTTGTTTCCTGTCCCAGAGAGTCGGGGTTCCCTCCTGCTTAGTGCCATTGTGGAGGCTAATGGAAAATCCAATTACTGGTAAGTAATTATCATCTTTCTGTCCCACTAGGGGACTTAAAGGAGCAATCACTTGATCGCTTATATAATGCTTTGGAATACATTGTATTTCAAAACAATACAGTCTGTCAGTATTACACTGACAGTCAACCTACTAGATAATAGACAAATAACAAGGGCATGCATGGAAGCCTTTGTTAGACCCCCTTCCCCCCAAACATCTCAGATGCTGCAGTCGGTATTGAATGTGGAATCTATGGGGCTATTTCCAATCTCGCTTTCTCGAATTTCTACTTCTTATCCTATGATCACAGCATCAGTGTTCACATGATCAGATCAATGTAAATATAATCCTCTGTGCACTTCTGCCTCTGACTTCGTTTCTTTGTATACATCTGTATAGGAGATATATACACATTATGGTAGGAGATTTTTTATCTCAAGACTATTTATTTATTTATTTTTTATTTGAGATGTGTCATACATGCCACTTACTGAACCCAAGACTGAAATGTGACTAGAATAAGCTAATTTTTGTCTGAGACCAGAAATGAGTTAGCACACCCCATAAACCATTATACACATCCACACAATATGCTACTAACGCCTGTCATTACATTTGATGATATGCTACTCTAAATGCACAAGTACGAAAAGGCAAACACCGCATTCTCTGGCACCAAAGAGGTCAACTTTTAGAGCACTGGCATTCAAAGAGTTAACACAGCTAAAAAACTTTTACTCATCGAAGTTGCGGGTAAGTAGAGTAACAAGAACAACTTAGTAAATGGAAGATTTAACGTAATACAGCTCTTAAGAAGGTTACAGAAATAATAAAATAATGACGTATAGTACTGTACAAAAGTTTTAGGCAGGTTTGGAAAAACGCTGTGAAACAAAAATGCTTTCAAACATAGAAGTGTTAATAGTTTATTTTTATCAATTAACAAAATGCAAAGTAAAATCTAATCAATCAATATTTTGTGTGTGTTCACGCTGTGAAAAAACAGCTTCAAGTTGGACAGAATTACACTCCTGGTAACATCTATGTGTGTCTGACCCAGTCTGTATCTTAATAGCACATTAACACATTTTAAAGGGTCTTAGTTATGTGTGCTAGACTCCAATGGGGAGGTGTGTGGAGTGGAGCTGGCTGAGATTGGTGGTCGTAGTCTTCACGGTCGTCAATCCCAGCTCCAGTGATCTCCCGAGACATACCCTTTGCCTCCCTCAGAGAACACCCAGGACTTTTGGAGTCTTCTGCCTGGTAGTAGCTGGGTTGCCCTTGATGTGAGAATGAGCAGTGGTGTGCAAGGCAGGAAGCATGCTTTTCCTAACAGCTGTATATAGGAGGTGACTATAATGATGGCCATCCCTAAGTCTCTATCTTAGTTCTCCTAACAACTTTCCCAAATTGACCAAAGGCATGCAATGGCTGTAAATAATATACTTTCTTCAGTACCCAGTTGCAAGGTGCAGTCCAAGATGATATAGTCAGTCCATCTAAGAAGTGTGGCAGGAACCAAAAGCAATTAACCATTTCCACATGCAGTTAATTCTATTGCCATATACATGTGTTTACCTTAGTGTATCAGTCCAGTGCGGCCTTTAATAGTGCTAAACCTTCTGTAAATATTCAGTGTTTTCTTGTCTTAGGAGAAAATCCTTAGCAAAGTTTACATTCTCAGGAATGGTGTTTTCCCGAATAACTTCTGTCTTGGCCTACTATTCAGTAGCACACACATAACAGGTCTTGTCTGTTCAGTAGCAGAGTCTCTATAAACTAATCAAGGGATCATATGACCCACTACCCAAGAACTGTAGCTAACAGTTAACTATTTCCTACATATACATAGCCTTTTGGGATACATAATGCACAGATCATCTCAGTAAACATTTTAAGAGCTTATAAAGTATAAACCATAGCATTAATCCTTTAGTGGTGAAACAGTGGGTTACTGTATCAGCCAGATCCCTTAACCCTTCCACCTGGTCAAGTGAGAGGAGAATAACTTGCCTTTTACAGGGAAAACACTTTCAGATCATAATTCTGGTCTTAAATACATCTTCTTATAGGAATATCTTAGCCAGATAATTTCACCAGCAAGTTCCCCAGCATATTTTCTTTACCAATCTAAATATACTAAAAGTGAATATGAAATATTATTAACTTAAACCAATATTCAATTCTGAGGTTTTGTAAGGGTGGGTTAAAGGTTTACTTTGTGTTGATTTTTAAAAATGCATCATTGAGGTCTCAAGACTGGTTGAACTGTTGCCAGACAGCGTGATTGACATCAATACCCCCAACATAGGACTTTTTTGGTGTCCCAGTTAATAACCAGAGCATGGAGATGGAGATGAACTAGTGAATTCTAGGAAGTACATAAATGGAAATCTCCTTCGAATGTAGAACCCCACTAGATCAAAGTGTATAGTTGAGTACTGGATAGTTTCTGGGAGAAGAACCCCAATGACGGAGACCACAACTAGGGAATTCTTCAGTCATACTGTGAGCATGCGGTTTCAGGTCACTAAGGCCAGATATAAGAAGATACCAGCAGAAATTAAGTCCAGAAAGGCCTTTGACGGTTTTGAGAGAGATAATCTTCAACTAGGGTTGTCCTTTCTACTGCCTTTAGGCACTAGAGGTTTCCTGCTTTACAGTGTAGTTCTTAAAATAATAGCCTCCACCTCTGCAGCATAGGCACTAGTTGTTGTTTCTATGCTGGCGCTCCTTGTCAGACAGGTTGACCCTATATAAATGCATAGGCACCTCTTGAGAAGCATAAAGGAGAGCAAGCGTTGCTGAAAAAAGGTGCCAGTCACGGAGTTCTCCACTACTAAACATTTTTCCTGAGATTCCTGTTTTGATTGCCACTGAAGAAGGAGATCGTTTTCTCCGAAACGCGTATGGTTCAGACACTGGCTCAGATATTGGGGTCTGGACCCAGAATATAATATCTACACAAAGGAACAAGTCTACCTCTGATATAATATTGCAGCGCTCTACACCTTCTTGCGAGAATCCAAAGACCGGAGTAACCAGCTTCGAACTCCGATCACGTGACTCAGTCACGTGACAAACCTCCGTACAAGCTGTACACTGAGGAGGTACGCTAAAGGGAAGCACACGCTGGGGAAAAGACCGGAGCAACTGTCCGCTGGGAGCCTGCCGACACCTGACCCACAACGGGGACCTTGGAGATCGTTAAGTACAACAATATCCGATCCCCCATATAGCGCCATATCCCTTGGATGGTAAGAGCCTATACAGGCAATCAAGATACTGCAACATATAATTACAGCAGACTGCATTTATGTGGCTATTGATATCTACATTGCACTCATATATCTGGAATGGATTAGTACTGCATGTTCACTTTGGAAGATCTATGAACATTATATCAATAGACTGACGAATATTGGCACCAACTGAACGTTATTACATCCTGATATTGGACACTTTTTTTTTTTATATTTCATTTTCATTTTTGTTTTAGTCTATATTTATTAATTTATTATATGTATTTTCATTATGTCATATTAAAATTCCACGAGTTCCCAGATTAAGCGAGTGCACACCATTTTTTTTTTTTTTATACTTCATTTTTGCATTTTATTTCCTGGTGTTTGGGTGGTCCAGGACGGTTGATTGCACCACTTGTATTCCATTTCACCAGTGTTGAGCCCCCCTCTACATTTATTGTTATCCCAGTATTTTTCCTGAAATGCCCACTTAAGCAGAGATCTATGGAACAGGACAGTGAATTGTTGGTAAATCTCAACCTGTGAACTCATCTTTGATTTGATTGATTAGACCCTCACAAAAAGCAGCCACCAGAGCCTCATTGTTCCTGGAAAACTCCAAGGACAGGGTATAGAAATGTATGGAATACTCACCAACATTTAATTTGCCTTGGTTGAGGTGTGTTGAGGCCATTTAAACAGGTTCCTCAAAGACCTTACAGAAGATTGGCAATAATTCCTGCAGATTAGACAACAGGGGATCTTCTCATTCCCAGAGGTGTGCGGCCCAAACCTCATAGCACGATGGCAGTGGCCGATACAAGCTGGCATTGCCAGAATGAATGACAGGCTGTGACTGTGGTGCAGATGCTGTTGCTTCAGGAAGAGGCGCTAAGACTGAAAGAGTCATAGAATCCAGAGGTGTTGATAGTATTCAGGTATTGAAGTAATTGCTCCTAAACTACGCTGATTAGTGATTAGTTAGCATCTCGAATACATCCTGTAGCCCTAACTTAATGGGGACAGCAGGGTTCATGACCTTAGCAAACTGTAATGCTGAGGGAGTTGAACATATTTGGCCTAAAACTATTTCTATCAGTGATATCTAGGTGCCTTCCCCCTTCATTTTTCACCCTTACGATTTATACAGGGATCTTGTCTTTTCTGCAGGGGAACCACCAGACCACTACCTGTTGGAGTACTTTCCTCTCAGGGACAGCTGACCAATGTGGGTCAAGAGACAGCAGTGTATGACACCAAAGGGACAGGCAAAATCACAGTCAGTGGACAAGTCAAAGTCAGGAAAGGCTGTGTTTTTCAATTGTTAACCAGGTCAAGGATCAGCATAGGCAACAGAGGGTCAGTATGATAAATGGGCAGAGCTTAGTATAGATGAAACAGGTTAAACCGTAAATAGACAGAGGTCAGGCATAGAAGATCAGACTATAATACTATACAACTTTGCAGGGACTAGGCAAGCTGGGAAACATATTGCTCAGGTACCTTCCCATAGGGGAAGGTGTTTTAAATAACCAAGAGATGGCTGTTATAGGCTGGGGACTGCATAGGACACATGCGAGTGCTGGGACTTTATGAGTCAGAGAGGGTAAGCACCCTATAGGAACAGAAAATACAAGCAGGATACAAGAGCCTAGGAGAGACCCAGCATGGGACATGCACACCTATGAGTACACAGGTGGCCATGTCAGCTGGGAAGGAGCAGGGAGATGGGCATGGACTTTCAAAGCCACAAAGTGGCAGGAGCAGTCAGTATTCTGGCAGGCACAGAGTCTCACCATAGCAATAACTCACTTCAAGATAACACTGGAGCAATATAAATGATTGCAAAAATTGGTTTTGATCCAAAAAAGTGATAATAAAACATAATATTATATGACATGAGCTACATTGTACAAATTATAAATGTAAGCAGGGATTATTTAACCTTATTGACACATCAAAACATTTAAAGCACTAACATTTTCATGATTAGGAGAGAGGAAACATCAGGTTTTTTGGCAGTACATGTAAAGACAACTTTCCAATTTCCTGCCTAGTTAACTAGAATGTGATAAAGAGATATAGCGGCCCATGGATAACAACTATAAAACTAAGAAAGAAAAAAGTGAGATGACCTCCAAACAGTCACTGTTGTGATATATTTCAATAGAGAAATATATTTCAAGGCTAACTTTAGCTTCTACAATGTTTTATTTTGTTAATTTACAATTGTACTTTTAGAACAACAAAACACGTTTTTGACCTTTACGAAACTGATCTAATCTACCACAAACCCTCCCTTGAAAATTCTGTACACGCAAAGAAGCTGCCAAATGAAGCACAAGGGATACAGACCTCCACCAAAGATTCCGCACAGTTGTTATTGCAGTTTCCATCTTACTCCGTGGCTATTCTGAAGCTTGTTTTTTCTGAGAATGAAATCCTATGACTACACTTAAATTCCCACTAATGGTGTCATCTTTGTCCATTACTTAGGGACTGATTTATGATCTATCTTAAAAATAGACAAGATGTTTTGTCACAGTTCATGAATCTGGAGAGATCTGTTCCCTATCAATCTGGTTTAAATACAATTGTTACTTTCTCCTTCTGTGAAGTCGTCCTCCTCCCCCTCACAAGTGCAGGTGCAGTTGGAATGAGAACATGCAGAGCGCAGAAAATTCTAGGCAGGTGCTTCACTGATTTCCTGTTTTAGTGGTGATTCAGTCATTTTAATATAGCTAAAAAGCTGATTATCCACAACTGTCTATCTAGCAGGTGTATGAAGTAAACAACAGAAATCAGTCTGTCTAAAGAAAGAGACGTTCTCCCTGACATGGAAGAGACAATTACAGAGTGAAAGTTGAACAGAACAATGAAGTTTGTAGATGCCACTCCTGTGATCATACAGAACTGTGCCACCAAGCTAGAGAACTATGTACTGTATTGATTATTTTATTATGCCATCTCAATATGAAGCAATAACTCAATGTATTTAAATAAATGTAAGTATAGACCACCAAATTACCCCAAATAATTTCTTAATTTGTTAGTAAGATGTAACAAGGCTGTATTACAGTGGCAGATATTTCAGGCGATAATCACTAACGAGTGTTTGCATGTGTAATACAGTCAGCGATTGCCCAATGAACGAGCAACTGCCCGTTCATTGGGCAATTCTGATTTTTAAGTATGCCAGCGGCATATTGTGCTGTCTAAAAACAATCTGCATCCGGCAAACAATTAGACAGTATGGGGATGAGCGATGGCGTAGAGATCGCTCCTTCCCATGCTGCGGAGAAGATCGTTGCATGCAATAGCAGTGGTCCCCTCCCCTAGCTAGCAAGTGATTGCCAGGAGTGAACGTTCCCCTCCTGACAATTGCTTGCTGATCTGCCTGTCTAATACAGGTGTTACACAGATCTTCTCACAATAAACATTTAGCACCTATCCATAAGATAGCTGATAAGTGTTAGACCACCAGTGACACCGTTGAATTGTACTTGGTTGTTTACTTATACACTTATACAGTTTTGTGTGCAGTGTCGTGATCACTGGTCCATACAAGCACCTCTTCAACACCTCAAGGGTTCTCCCTATATACGGGTGAAGATCACAGAAGAGGAACTCAAAAATGTATAATCTATTTTTTGAATTGAAGATAAATCTTTAATATGGAAAACCCTTGAATGTAGTTTTAACTTCATGTACATTTTATGATATTGCCAGGTTCTAAAATAAATGCATAATCATTGGGGGTTCAACCACTGGGACCCTGACCAACCAATGCAACAAACAAACCTTTCAGTGACAATATGTCTTTTTGGGTCCCTTGCTCATGCTTGCACATGGCCTGTCCATAGAATTGAATGCCCTAACCACATGTAACTCTATAAAAGGCCCCATCAATTACATTTCTATGGCATAGCTTACCAATGTTCTATGGTGTGCAAGCAACCCCTTCCTTTGGTAATAATTGTTTTATTGCACAATATATTGTATAGTGCCCAAATAGTTTAAGAGCATTTTTATTGGGGAAAAAAATTAACCAAAAATTGCACAACAACATAATAATGTAAATTTGGTTTTGATTAGTTGTCTTTGGGTCATTCGATCATTTTGTCACTTAAAATCTAGTTCAGGGTTCAAGACAGCAAGGAATGGGGTAGGAGTTCTACAGGAATGGGACTTTTTATGAATCAGTGTTCTATGGCACCATTATTGTTGGTCCTGACTTTGTTGTGAAATTTATCGTGCCATCTATGCCAGTTTTCTAACGTAAAAAGTCAGAAACACTATGTTTGCAACTTTTTAAATGCCATTGTAACAAAATATTGTTGAAAGTGGCGTTTGTACGGGGCTCTTGCCACTTTCCGAAAAAGGGGGCATAGTGAGGTTGGGAAGGGGCCATCTGCCTGGCACATTTATCTTCATTTATTTAGTTTTCTGAAACAGACTGGACCGCGGCGAATCAATGGATGTCGTATATCTGGGCTTCTCCAAAGCATTTGACATGGTACCACATAAAAGGTTAGTATATAAAATGAGAATGCCTGGCCTGGGAGAAAATGTCTGTATGTGGGTAAGTAACTCAGTGATAGAAAACAGAGGGTGGTTATTAACGGCGCATATTCAGATTGGGTCACTGTCACTAGTGGGGTACCACAGGGGTCAGTATTGGGCCCTATTCTCTTCAATATATTTATTAATGATCTTGTAGAAGGCTTGCACAGTAAAATATCAATTTTTGCAGATCACACTAAACTGTGTAAAATAATTAACACAGAAGAGGACAGTACACTGCTACAGTAGATCTGAAGTGGCAGATGAGGTTTAACACTGACAAATGTAAGGTTATGCATATGGGAAGGAATAATGCAAGTCACCAGTACATACTAAATGGTAAAGCACAGGGTAACTCTGACATGGAAAAGGACCTAGGAATTTTAGTGAACAGCAAACTAAGCTGTAGAAGCCAGTGCCAGACAGCTGCTGCCAAGGCCAATAAGATAATGGGTTGCATCAAAAGGGGCATAGATGCCCGTGATGAGAACATAGTCCTGCCACTTTACAAATCACTAGTCAGACCACACATGGAGTACTGTGTACAGTTCTGGGCTCCTGTGAACAAGGCAGATATGGCAGAGCTGGAGAGGCTTCAGAGGAGGACAACTAAAGTAATAACTGGAATGGGTGGATTACAGTACCCAGAAAGATTATCAAAATTAGGATTATTGACTTTAGAAAAAAGACGACTGTGGGGAGATCTAATAACTATGTATAAATATATCAGAGGTCAGTACAGAGATCTCTCCCATGATCTATTTATCCCCAGGACTGTGACTGTGTCGAGGGGACATCCTCTGCGTCTGGAGGAAAGAAGGTTTGTACACAAACATAGAAGAGGATTCTTTACAGTAAGAGCAGTCAGACTATGGAACTTTCTGCCTGAGGAGGTGGTGATGTTAAGTTCACTAAAAGAGTTCAAGAGAGGCCTGGATGTATTTCTGGAGGGTAATAATATTACAAGTTATAGTTACTAGAGATGGGTCGTTGATCCAGGGAGTAATTCTGATTGCCTGATTGGAGTTGGGAAGGAATTTTTTCCCCTAAAGTGGGGAAAATTGGCTTCTAACTCACAGGGTTTTTTGCCTTCCTCTGGATCAACTTGCAGGAAAACAGGCCGAACTGGATTAACAGATGTCTTTTTTCGGCCTTATAAACTATGTTACTATGTTATAAACTATGTAAATGAAGACAGAAATCTACACTAGCTAGCTGCCGTTGTACATTTCAGATTAGGTGCACAGACTTCCAGAGGATGCTCCTAATATATGCCTGGTCTGCGCCTTGCCATAAATTAGGTGCATCCTCCAGCAGCTCAAGGGATATCATAGAGGCCAGTCTATGATAACTTCTCCCCTTAGTATCTGGATTCTAGTGGACAGCTTCAGTGTATGTGTCTTCTTTTTGACTAATTGTCTTTGCAAGTGATTAATAACTTAATAGCTTCGATTTGGTAGTCCTATTGCCTGTTCCTGGATGAAGCAGTAGCCATCTGAAAACCAATTCCTTTTGGACATAAAAAGTGATGTGTGAACACTCCTGGGCTAATATTCTAAAAATAAACTTGGGCAGAAGAAAAGGCTACAAAAGAACATGAGGGGGATTTATCATGAGGAGAATATTTGAAGTCAGTTTTGCTTCAGTCTGTGTTGAAGTACTTTATGACATATTTATCAAATGTCACAGGTTGATAAATTTGTCTTATCACTTCTGTCTGAGAAGCCACTCCAGTTTTCCTACTCCACCCTCCTCCTGGAGTGAGACTGTGACTTAAAAAAAAAAAAAAAAGGTCTCAATGATAAATCTGGAGTGAAACTCATTAACATAGCTAACCACACCCACTTTTCCGTCCACATTACAAAGCTGAAGTGAGTGGTGTAAAATGCAAAAAAGTCACAAAATTTTGCGCAATCGCTTACATTTTGGAGGAGTGCAAAAAGTTGCAAAAGCACTATTTTTCCGAATTTTTGATGGAAGAATTCTGGAGTGAAGGTATGATAAATCAGTGCCCATGTTTCTATAGGGCCTATTAGAAAGCACAATTATTGGCAAATTCTTGGGAACAAGCGTTCATAGGAACACTCGTTTGAGACCATTGGCTCATATAATCGAGCATCTGAAGAGGCAATGAAGGGACAAACGCTCATTCATTGGCTCCTGGGCATCGTTCATCAGGATGGTGGCCAATTATCAGCAGCATATCTCCCTGTTTAATCAGGGATGTACTACCGATACTGAATAGGAGTAGCAATCGTTCCTTCCAAATTCAGTTTCCGTTGGCTGTGTAATCAGGAAAGTGAAAACGAGCGCCAATGTTTTATATACCAGGCAGGGTAATACCACTCTACGCTGACTTGGCATCTTCACAGATCATCCCCATATGTTGGGAATGTTGCTCACTTTTGAGAAAAAAAAGGGAAAAAATATTACAAAATCAGTCTCAATCTATCATATTGAAAGAAATGCATTGGGGCCTTTGTAAATCTGAATTCCATTATGTTTAATGCAAAAGTGCTAGAAAACTAGCTTAACTGCACAAATGAATCCTCCCCATCATGTTTCAGAAAATAACCAGCACAAATGACAGAGATGTTTCTGGTGACAAACTGTTGACTGATTCCAGTAGTGACCATTAGAATTTTGTATACTGTTGTGGCAGAATATTGAAGGATTTGTTAACTTCTAATGTTTCTATATGTAATTTTTAAAATTATGTTTATAGAGGAATATACACCTTAACCCTTTTCTGACCACCCCATATATAAATTTATGTCAGCGGTTCGGTATTTTAATATGGTGCCTGCTCACAAGCCACTGAGTGCCTGCTGTTTTAAACAGCGTCTCATTTCTATTTTCTACGCCTGTCTTACATTTAGAACTGGCTCTGGATGCACCAAAGTTATGGAGAGGCCTGTGCCTCTTCATAACTTTGGTAGATCCACTGACAGCTTAGGGGTTTATTAAGACCAGCATCTAAAATGCCAGTCTTAATAAATGTGCCCCTTAGGCTACATGCACACGACTGTATGTGTTTTGTGGTCCACAAATTGCAGATCCGCACAAAAAACGGATGACGTTCCATATGGCATCCGTGTTTCCGTTTTTTTTTGCAGATCCATTGTAACAATGCCTATCCTTGTCGGCAAAAACGGGGCTACGGAGCGGACATACTGATGCAGATAGCACACGGTGTGCTGTCCGCATTTTTTGCTGACCCATTGAAATGAATGGGTCCGCATCCTATGCACAAAAAAAACGGAATGGACGCGGAAACAAAATACGTTCGAGTGCATGAGACCTTAGTGTAATTCCCATAGACTTCAATGCTAATGCACTGGAGTCTATGACAGGAAAAATCTGATGATTGCTTGTTATAGTTCCCTAGGGGAGCTATTGAAAAGTGTAAAATTAAAAAAAAAAAAAAGTTTTTAAAAATATTTTAAAATATAAAAATTCAAATCACCCCCCTTTCCCCCCCCAAAAAACAAACAATTAAACAAATAAACATCAAGGGCATCGTCAGATGTGAAAATGCCTGTACTATTAAAATATAGAAATATAGAAATATTTATCCCTTATGGCAAACAGCAAAATGGAAAAAGTCAAAGTGGCCAATTTACTGTTTTTAGGTGATTTCGTCTTCCACAAAAAAATTGAACAAAAATTCACACAACTCCGTAAACTTAAAAATAAAGCTGTTATGGTGGTCAGGTTTCCAAAGTTTTTTTTTCTGTATTAACTAAAAAACTAAAAAAAAATATATGGTTTTGTTGTAACTACTGATTCGGAGAATGAAAGTAATAGGTCAGTTTTACCGCACTGTAAAAACAAAACACATATAACTGTGACGGAATTGTGTTGTTTTTTTTTCATTCCTCCCCTTTTGTAATTTTTTCATGCTTCCCGCTACATTGTATGCAATCGTAAATTATCCCATTGGAAAGTACAACTTGCCCCACAAAAAAAGTCCTCAAACGTCTATGTAAATGGAAAAATAAAGTTTTTTCATGGGAAGGCTGAAAGGAAAAAAGGAAAAAAAAGGAAAAAATAAAAAAAGGGCTCATTTGTAAAGGAATATACACTTTAAATAACAGCTCATTGTTGTTTCACTAGCATTTATAAATAAATAAAGTTTACAAGTGCTTGCATTGCCAGAGGTCTTCGTCATGCTGGACACAGAGGCTAACAGTAATTATTACTATCTATGCCCCACATCTCTTGTTTTTGTGGACCTTCATTTTCGTATTCCAGACAATCCAAACATTTAAGCTGCCATATCCGCATTCAGTTCTTCTCCCCCTTTATCTTTATATTGTAAGGTGGGGCTACTTATTCTGAAACATGAAAAGTAAATCCCTGTACACTGCTGTGTCTTTTCAATGAGAAACAGTAGCCATCCAGGATGTGTCATAGACATTTCATCCAGGCACCGGCATCCTGCTCTGTACTGATGAAGGACAAGATCAGAGTACAGTACGTGTTGTGCATGCCCAATATATGACAGCTGATGAAACGTACAGTGGGATGTGCTGAAAGCAGGACAAAATGAAATTGGTTGGGGGGATCATGGGCTGTGTCATGGGCTGCAATCCAGGTCTGTCAACAGGCCAAGGTCATCTGTGACGCAGCTGAGGGAATGAAACACCAGCTTGACCTATTTTGTATCTTTTTAAAGTCAAAATTCTGGAGTGCAGTACTTGATAAATTCCCCTTACCCACCCCTCATATAGAACAAAGCCCCCTATGTCACCCAATTAGATGACTTACTTACACAGATGTGAGAAAAAGCTGTCTTAGGACTACTGGATTTCCGGTCTTGGTGCCAGGGTACCAGAAGACAAGAAAAGCTATGAAATTTCCAATCAAAAATATATCTGGGTATCTAGGTACGAGAATGCAAATGGAGCACATTTTTTTCTCTGGAATATCTCTTTAGTGGGAATATATAATCAGGAAATGACATATTATTGAAATCAAGTTTTTATTAATCCCATATTTTTGGTGTTTTTATTTTATTTTAATGTCATTATACACAGACATTGGACACAAAATCACCCAATAGAATAGACTGACACTTTCAAACAGAGTCATCTCATTATTGTTAGACAGAGAGATTTAAAAAGTTATTCCCATCTCAGAAATTGGGGGCATATATTACTAGCATATGTGCACAATGTCAGGTGCAGCACAAAGTCCAGGAGGGTGCACCTCGCTTTTACATCCGCCCTCCATTCATTTGTATTAGACTGCTGTAAATAGCTGAGCTCAGGCTCGGCTATTTCAATCAGCCACATATGCGAATAAGCGAATGGAGTGGTGGCCATGCTTGCTCAGTGCACCTCCCATTCATGCGTGCCGCTCGGCTATTTTTGGCGCTCCCATAGAAATGAATGGAGGCTAGCTGCACATGTGCGGTGTACCCTCTATGACTTTGAGAGCTCTGTTCTAAGTATAGGTGCTGGTCCCAGAGGTTAGACCTGCACCTATCAGACACTGGGAACGATTGCTACTTCATATTGATATTCCTCAAATGTCTGAGATGGGAATACCCGTTACTGCTCTATTATACTGCTGGAAGACTCAGTAAGGAAGAAAAATAACACTATAGACTTTGTACACAGATAACTCTCTGTACTCACCTCCCCTGTCACTTTTATGCGTCTGGAGGAGGAGGCTGTAATCCATCACTTCATGGAGACCTTAATAATCTATGACATTTCTCTGTCAATCAACTTCCATTCATTTTAGCAGAATACAACCTGCTGCACAGTGTACACAAGCACGGTAGAAAGGAAGTGTGTTCTACCAATATGGCTGCCCAGAGAACATTTTTAGAAATAAAAAAAAAATAACCAGCTGTTACATTTCAAAAAAGTACAAACATATTATTTTCTCTACACGTGCGCATTCTAATTAATTAAACTAAAATAAAAATGCGATGTTTGGTGTGGTTAGAAAACGTGCTCCGAAAAATGTTCCCAGGTCAGAAAAGCAGTTGCAGTTATTTGCGCAGTTTTCCATATAGGACAGCTCTACTACCTTCTTAATGATGCCATTATTAATGCCAAATTCACAAATGCATTTATAGACCTACTTTATTGCGTGTATTTAATTTGATACTTCCAGATTACTCTGGTTCATAAATAATTTGTAGTGCGTAATAACAAGTTCAGATATAACTAAGTCATTACATTTATGTAAAGATATAAAGTTACAGTGTTTATAAGAGTATGCAATATCATAAAGTCCTGGCTTGGATGGAAATAGCACAAATGGTAATATTGTATGATTTTGAGGTTTCGGGCTGCGTTTCACCATCACATTCATTTATCTTTATTTAAAACATGCCCTTTTTCTTCCTAAATGAAAGCTGCGTTTCAGACATTTAACCATCACAATCAAACTACTGACGCTGGGCACCAGCCACTCGGAATTAAATGAAAAGAGGGAAACATGAACATTTGTCAGACGTGAGATTATGCAGATAAGTGTTCGAGTTCTTTTATCTGCTAAACATCCTAATGATCGACTTCAAAGGGCACCAAGAGAAGAGCTCTTTCTTATGTGCTAGATGGAGAGGGGCCGGCCTTTTTTACATCTCATATGGCCTTTGAATGGATCATTGCTTTTTATGAGTAGTAATGAGGTGAGAAGTATTCTAGTGTGTGGCATTGGCCTTCATTAAAAGCGTGAAAAAGAATGGCTCCTAGTTAAAACAGGCTAATTTGTCCTAACATACTTGCCAACATTGCCAACTGCCTCACTCAACAACTTATAGAAGTTTCACCAGTTACTTAGCCCAGTGCTCCATATATAATACCAGTCAAAACAATTAAACGAAGTAAGGAAGTTTAATTGAGCGATTTATGTATTAGAATATTTCTTATATCGTGACTCTGGTGTTAGAAATCATTAGTATAGAGTATATACAATTCTTTTATTACATTTTAAAACTGCACAATGTAATTTGGAAAACTGAAAGTTTACTCATACACATAAAAATATGCTTATAATAAAAATATACTAAACATAAAGTTGGAAAACCATTGAACTACTTTGTAATAAAATATTTGAATTAAGATTCCACTGATCTGTTGCTGCATATGTTCCTATTCATTTAATGAAACTTAAAAGCTATTGCATATAAAAACACCATAAAAATACTAATACTGTAGCTTCACCATTAGGGCTCATCCACACTACAGTTTTTGAAGTATGTTTTATTATAAGAGGAGTTTGTCTGGGATTTCTATATTTAAGAAATGAATCTAAGAGCATGAAACCATTCTCACCTGTTAAATTCCCTGCCTCCTGCAGCCCCAGCATCAGAGCCCTAGTGGCCCCAACTAGTTTTTACTTATTTTTCTAAGGAATGCATTGCTGTACACCCATGTGACTGCCGCAGCCAATCACTGGCCTCAGTGGTGATGCTAGCATGTACAGCACGAGAATGCTGAGGACAGTACGGGACATCACCACTGCAGGAAAATAAAGTACGGACTGACAGCAACCACTGGATTTATGGAAATTGAACTGAGGAATTTAAAATTAAAAGGTTGTTCTTAAGTTTATCATATTTCCTGCATATAGATTATTTTTTTTTAAGTCCCAGACAAATTATTTTATGTAAATATATGCACATTGGCAGCAATTTATCCCACAGAAATGAATAGGATTCATCATGGGCAGTTACTTTCACAAAACATGTTGCAGACAAGCCCTTATAATAAAAAAAACATAATCATAAAAAGTAAAAATATGACTTTCAGTAGAGAAAAATATATTTTAGGCAATGAGAGATATACAAGTGTATAGATAGATAGATATAGTGAACAATGTAAAAATAATGTAAAACTAATGTGAACACCGTAAAAAGCAGCACACAATCAATGCCAGGTGCAATTCCCTTGTAAAAACCCAGAGGAGGATTCCAAAAATAGTCAAAATATTGAAAAGGCAGCACTCTGGACTTTAGGTGAAAAAACGGTGGACCTAAAGTCCAGAGTGCTGCCTTTTCAATATTTTAACTAGATATATAGATATGAGATAGATAGATAGAAACTTTATTCTACTTTTAACCCCTTCGCGCCCAGCGCCGTACATGTACGGCGCTGGGGCAATGCGGGCACATGGCGCCCGCTCGCGGGTGCGGCGGGCGTCATGGCCGGCAAGTCTCTGCTGTTTCTAACAGCAGAGACTTGCCGCTACTTACCGCCATCGGCGGCGTCTTCCTGGTTGATTAGATGCCGTGATCACACATGATCACGGCATCTAGTTGCGTTTCAACCCGGAAGCATTCGCTTCCGGGTGGTGTACAGACACCCCGTGTGGCCAATCGGGGTGTCTGTACACCATATGAAAACTGTAATCCTCGCTGGTGAGGATTACAGTTTTCAAAGTGCAATTCTTATTCTGGCCACTAGATGGCAGGCCAGGATAAGAAATGAGCAACTCATGGATTTCTGAGTCTATAAAATCCATAATTGCTCATAAAGAAAAAAAAAAAAGCCACAATATATAAGCCCATATTTGAGCTTTCTAATAGTAAAAAAAATTAAAAAAAAATGTTAAAAAATATATAAAAAATAAAAAAGATGTAAAAGTTCAAATCACCCCCCTTTCCGTATAAGTAAAAAATAAATACCTAAATAACAATAAATATAGACATCATGGGTATCACCGTGACCGAAAACGCCCGTACTTTTAAAATATAAAAAAAAAAATTCCAATACGGCGAATTGTGTGGCGGAAAAAAGCGTCCAAATGGCGATTTGCCGTTTTTTGTCGCTTTTTTTTTCTAAAAAAAATTAAATAAAAAGTGATCAAAAAGTCATACACATCCCAGAATGGTATCAATAAAAAGGGCAACTTTCTAATTATTTTATCACTATGAAAACGCAGGAAAAACTATACATATTAGGTATTGCCGGATTCGTACTGACCAGTAGAATGAAAGTAACAGATCAGTTTTAATGCACATCGAACGCTGTAAATAAGAAACCCGTAGAACTGTAGCGGAATAGCGTTTTCTTTGCAATTTCACCCGGTTTGGAATTTTTTTCCCGCTTCCCACTACACCGTATGCAATATTAAATGGTGGCGTTGGAAAGTACAACTTGTCCCGCAAAAAACAAGCCCTCATACAGCTATGTGAACAGAAAAATAAAAGAGTTATGGCTGTTTGAAGGCAGGGAGCGCAAAACGAAAATGCAGAACCGAAAAAAGCTCCGGGGGTGAAGGGGTTAAAAGTAAATTAAATAAATAAATAGGAGCCATTTATGTTTAAAATCACAGGAACTGTTCCAAGTAATAGCATTACAATTTAGAAGAATGGTCCAAGAATCCATAACTATGGATTTAACAAAAAGATGTGATCATGATTATTACTACAGGAAAGCAGTGATAAAGAAGGTTAAGAAAACATTGCTGAAAACAAGTAAAAATCTTACAAAAAGTATATATACAGTACTGTGGTGCAGTGTTAAGAAAGTGTCACCTGGACAGTATATACGGTTTGGAGTGAGTATGCTGAACTGTGACACACAGAAAGGTTACACGCAGCTATGTGAAATGGATTTGTATCACTCAGCTAA
Organism: Rhinella marina; assembly: GCA_900303285.1. Classification (NCBI taxonomy): domain Eukaryota; kingdom Metazoa; phylum Chordata; class Amphibia; order Anura; family Bufonidae; genus Rhinella; species Rhinella marina. The sequence continues at coordinate 37,575 of ONZH01004368.1, forward strand.
AACAACAAAAAAAATTATTTTTTTTCTATTTTTTTTTTTATTTTTTCTTTTAGTTTTGTTTTTTTGGGAACGTGACGTGCAGAAACTATCGTACAGCTGACTGACACCCTAATGACGGTGGCTATTTAGACTGCGACCCAGACAAATGTCGCACAGAGATTTTTAGGATCAAGCTATATATACGTGACAGTGACAGGTAGCAGGTGACTTGGTTGTATTTTGTGACGTACAGAAAGTGTCACCTGGACAGTATATACGGTTTGGAGTGAGTATGCTGAACTGTGTCACACAGAAAGGTTACACGCAGCTGTGTGAAATGGATTTGTATCACTCAGCTAAAACAACAAAAAAAATTATTTTTTTTCTATTTTTTTTGTTAAATATTTTTTTATTTAGTTTTGTTTTTTTGGGAACGTGACGTGCAGAAACTATCGTACAGCTGACTGACACCCTAATGACGGTGGCTATTTAGACTGCGACCCAGACAAATGTCGCACAGAGATTTTTAGGATCAAGCTATATATACGTGACAGGTAGCAGGTGACTTGGTTGTATTTTGTGACGTACAGAAAGTGTCACCTGGACAGTATATACGGTTTGGAGTGAGTATGCTGAACCGTGACACACAGAAAGGTTACACGCAGCTGTGTGAAATGGATTTGTATCACTCAGCTAAAACAACAACAAAAAAATAATTTTTTTTCTATTTTTTTTTTCTATTTTTCTTTTAGTTTTGTTTTTTTGGGAACGTGACGTGCAGAAACTATCATACAGCTGACTGACACCCTAATGACGGTGGCTATTTAGACTGCGACCCAGACAAATGTCGCACAGAGATTTTTAGGATCAAGCTATATATACGTGACAGGTAGCAGGTGACTTGGTTGTATTCGGTGACATACAGAAAGTGTCACCTGGACAGAAAATAGTGAGTGTACTGAACTGTGACACACAGAATGGTTCCACACTGCTGTGTGCAATGGATTTGTATCACTGAGATATAACATTAAAAAAAAAGGGGGTTATACATGGCGATAGCTGCACTACTACTGCCAGCCAGCCAAGTGACCAAAAAAAAAGAAAAAAAAAGGTCTTCTAGCCCTTAGAAGGGCTGTTGGGTTCTTTGTGGGTGATCCCTGCCTAACAGACAACTAAATGCAGGCCCTAACACTGTCCCTGAAAGGCAGCAGCTCTATCCCTAACGACATCCAGACGGCATCTGAGCCGAGCACCGCGGCCAGTCGGTAGTATATTCCAGGGTCACCTGATCAGGCCAGCCAACCCCTGCTATCGACATGTAAGGGCCCCACGTGATGCTGGGTGGTACGCAGAGTCTCCTGGCTTGTGATTGGCTGTGTTTTTTAGGCGCCAAAAAAGCACGATGCGGAAGTTGCCATTTCCTCGAGCATGGCGAGATACTCGTCCGAGCAGCGAGCACTTACGAGTACCCTAATGCTCGAACGAGCCCCAAGCTCGGACGAGCATGCTCGCTCATCTCTAATAAAGATAGATTGATAGGTAAAGTAGATAGACAGATAGATAGATAGGTAGATAGATAGATAGATATGGATAGACATATTAGATAAAATAGATTGATAATGATAGATTAGATACAATCAACAGATTAAATATCACAAATAGATTAGATAAAATAGATTGACTAAAGATAGAAAGATAGATAGATAGATAGATAGATAGATAGATAGATAGATAGATAGATAGATAGATAGATTAGATACTATAGATTAAATACAATAAGTAGATTAGATACAATTGAATAGATAAAATAGACAGATATATAATGATAGATTAGATAGATAGATAATGATGGATTAAATACAACAGATAGATAGGTAGATAGATAGATAGATAGATAGATATAATAGAACAGAGTTTATAGATAATTATAGATTAAATACAATAGATTACAGATTATAGATTAATAGAGTACATTGGATACATGATGCTATTACTAACCATACATATTACAGAACAAATTTTCTGTCCATTGGCCTGTTTCATATAGGTCATTGCTGTTTTTAGTTTGGTTAAAGGGGAGCCCTGCCTTTAGTTTTCTTCTGTATAATGACATTGGTGGTAGTTTATGATTTATGCTTCACGAGGTGTAGCTATGCAGATGCAGAGGTAGCAGTCACACATATATAGAACATGGTAGGAGGTGACGGTGTTACATATTTGCATTAGGTTCCAAGAGCTTCAAGTTTCACCTTTAGGTATTATTACCAAAACTTGTCAGGGCAAATAAACTGCACCTCAAAATCTTTCAGAGAGATCAATAGCTGACACTTCTAGATATTTATAGCAGATAGACTTTTTAACATTTTTTCTACCCAAAAAGACATCGTTAATTGTATTTTAATTGTGTGGAATTGTCGAGTTTAAAAATTCAGCGTAAAGACACGTGGCTCTTAGCATTCAACCGTGCTACCATGCGACGCATGAGTTGCTTCTAGACCATTCTACGGAAGCAAATTAACCCCGCAAATACAATTGTGCTGCAGCGCAAGCTAATGTAGCAGGTAAAGAGTGATATGTGGTTGAAGGCACTAGGTAACAGGTGACTAAAGTAAGTGCAAGCATCTCTCAGTGCGTCCATACATACTGATGGTATGGCTAATACAACCAGCAACAAGAATTTGGAGTGGTTATTGGCACATCTGCAGGAGAAAACATTTCATTCCAAGAAAATCTATTACATGGCATATGAAACATCTATTACATGGTCATAGTCAGACCATTAACTCCATACCTGCGCCCAAACCTTCTGTATGGAAAGCAGCTGTGCAAGACGCGGTTACATTTCATAGCTTATTGATTGTACAGTATTATAGTAGCATTATATGGATAGAGGTTAGTATGCTGCTATGGGTTTCTCGGCAATATATATACATTGTCTAGGAGGTGCTCTTTCATATTACAGCGCATGCCTAGTATGTGTAGTACGTGTGTCCCTCCAGATTTCTGGGAAAGATCTGATGCCAGCAGATGTAAGATGTTAGTTTAAATATATTTTTTCCAAGAAACCCAGATGAATGTTAACTGGGTTACGATACACCTCATGAATACTCGGTGCCCTCCATAAGAACAAACAGTACCCCAACCAAGGCCTCTCAGGCAGCCAAGCAAATTGTATTGCTCTGTTAAAGGGTAGTTACCCAGAAAGAGTTGGGTTCCTGGTATGTTTTCCTTTTCTTTTGGAAAAGAGAGTAGCTTCCATGTCTCTTTTCCAGAGAAGCATTGTGTGGAGATGCAGTCGTATTTCTTCTTATGGAGGGCACTAAGCATGCATAAGGAGTGTTGTAAGCCAGTCAATGTTCCTCTTGATTTCTGGGAAAAATATCTGAAAATTAGGA